>OY735223.1:49841628-49949128 GCA_963457665.1 Thysanoteuthis rhombus
CACGACGAACACAATGTATTCATGGCTGTGACTACGGAAAGGTTTTGTGGGTTTCAGGATTGAAAAATGTAGTCTCAGCGCTGAGGGCATACCATTAGCTTACATTTCTGTAGATAAATATGTATTGAACAATGGTAAAATTCTATCGGTGTAATGTACATTTTGTATACGATAATAAATTACTACATGTGAATCTATTTTCAACTGAAAACGCTGATCACATCAAACATACCGCAGCACAAATAGACATGATTCAAGTCACAAATATGTAGCAATCTTTATTGAATCAGAATAAATGTTTAACAAAATCAATACTTATGAAACAGTATCGGTTTCCTTAAGTAGATGACCTTTATCGTTCCATTTCGTGACTCCGCTGAAACGTTAATATAACTGTCATCTGGTTCTCAAATAATATCTATCATTTCATCGTTTAAGATTGATGCTTTTCATTTTCATTCTTAAAGATTCTGTCCTGGAATTTTATTGAAATGTACAAGTGAGCTACAACGATTCAACCAGTTGAAATACACTTCATACATCTATCCTCAGCCATCCACTTATTTTGTGTTGCTCACAGCCAGGCCAGAATGTTCAGAGGATGGGGAGAGGAAATGCATCTGCATCAATTATTCAGCATATTGTAGAGAATGTACTCTTTTTTTTAAGAATGACAGGGTCGCCAAATGACACTTTTATATCATAATCATCTGCTCATGGCACTTGTGATTCCCAGACAGTCACCCATCTAAGTACTTGCATGACGTTTTTGGACCATTGTGTCGAACACATTTTGGTGGTAACATAAATTCATGTGAATAATTCAGAAGAATTTCGTCACTAACTATTTTGACGAGGGTGATTTTGTGCTACGCTTCAGGTTTGATATTCAAAGAATTTCTTCATAATGTATTATAGTAACTTTCACGCCGTCTTGAAAATATAAAGAAGATATAATGGAAGACAATCTCCAGAATCTTTCAAAAAGTAAATTTTGCTCTATCAATATAGTCGGAAATAAATATTTTTTGGACGATTGAACTCTTTTCTATTGTTTGTGATTGTGTACTGTAGGTAAAATCTCTAGCTGGAGAAAGAGCACTGTTAGAAATTCAGAAAATACAAAGAGGCAGCCTCTATTACCATTCAGACTGAATGCTTGCACAATTCAACGCAATGTGGCTCCCACTATTCAACAGAGACAAGGTTTGGAAATCCTATACATACGAGGAAAGAGGAGGAAATTGACATTACGCCAATCTGACGTCGTAATGTATCAACCATTGGGACAGAGTTTATTACTATCATTGGAGATTATGTCCGCTATCATTGCAATGGAATATCAAACCTTAAAGAGGCAATGTCGTATTTACAACATTATCAATAATGAGGAGTTCAATTTCCCAAAAAATGTTTGCCTGTGTTGCTCACCCTTCATGAAGAATGAATATATTTATGATTTTTAGCTGTTTTATTTTTTCCAGGTGAGGGGATATCATATCATCCTTATCTGGGTTCATCTCTTGATAATAACGTCTCGGCTGTTTTACACTACGACTGCATCCTGTACAATACACCCACTCATAGCCTGGAGCAAGTCAAAACTTTGCATTCATAAAATCAACCCTAATAAGAACAAATTCCATACGAAACTTTACATGAATGAAATCATGGTTGAGTCCTACTGCCTAGATCAGAAAAGAATTGACTTCATGATGGTGGACGCTTATGATGATAACGGGAATAGTCAAAAGTTTCGCGAGCGGCCACTTGAAATTGCTGCTACAAGGTTGAAAGGTTGTGAAGCTGCAACTGTTCGTTGTACAATCTGTTTACATTGGAATTGAGCCGTCAGAGGTTGTTCTAACCGGAAGCGAATTAACTTCCATTTCACCTGGAGGGATGGGTCGACATGAACAGACTTAGGGAGAATAGAATAGGAATAGTGAGCGATCTGAATAAACAGAGAGAGAGATAGAGAGAGATGCAAACAGAGAGAGGTTGCGTTTAATCTCTCTCTGGGTACCTAACTCAACAAACTGATTGTTCTTTTCAAATGTTGCCAACTGGCAAACTCCCAAGAGAAATCAATACGAAGGGAAAGGTTTTACATAGAAATTCTCTCTAATGCAACAGATATTTGTATTTTTGGCATTTAATCTCTTTCTGCGTTTCGTTTAAGATGGTCTGTGGAGTCTCGTCATATAAACCAAAGCCAAGGATTTACAGATTCGTATTAATTTATTACTCCAAGGTTTCATCTCTTCCTCCAATTCCATATGATCAAGGCAGTTTGTTCCAGAACTTAAAATCATCACATTTGCATAAAATATAACAGCAAACCATTCCTGCCTATGAAGATGTAGGGTCTATAATGCAGATCAAAATACATAACATCTTTAGCTCATCATTTGTTGTAGAACATTTGACAGAATGATGTCAAGCCTCTTTGTAATGTTATGATTTGATGTATAAATATCGATTGAAAAAAACACATTTGAGTATGATACGCAGCAAACACAATATTCTTTCAATAATACCTTCCATGGAATCTTATCAATCTTGTATAAGTTTGAAAACTTGTATTGCAGGAGAACATTTGACCACGATTGAAGAAATATACGTGCATGCCTGTATGTATTTGCTTGTATTGAGATTTCTCAACAACAGTTTATGCAATCAACATTCGTCTGATCGATTACACATGACCTAAGGTATTGATTTGCCAGGTTTGAAGTTGTTTTGAGGGGAGGTTACCGAAATCTAATGGAAATTATTTTCTTTTAAATGAAGACCATAGACTTTCCTCCTTAATTTCAGTAAGATATTTTTCTGATTATTTCGTTGTAATTTTTATGGAAGCTTGGACAATACGAAACAGAAGAATCGATTAAAGTTTGAGCTGGATCAAGATGAGAAAAATGAGAAAAATATAATAACCTGAGTTCGAAACACCCAAACAAAATCACTGAAAGTTTACCAAATCATAGAAACTTGACGAATGTATAATTTCTCAAATGAAACAATATACAACAACATTGAAATGATTTTACTATAGCCTTAAAGAATGATAGTTATACCGAAACTAACTCAATATATGATAAAAAGTCAAGTAAAATAGAGTGAAATATAGCAACAACATTGACATTATAGGTAAAAAAATTATTTGGTATATGTAACTTTTTAACCTACGAAACAAAAAACACTCAATACGAAAACATGATACAGTAAGTAAAAAGCAAGAATAGACCAGACGGCAATAGACCAGAATACCAAACCGAAATATCATTCCAAGAGAAACCCTTAGACGTAGATTATCATATGAGAATATCACAAACACCCATTCAACTAAGATCAGCCAACCAAATATCAAAAAATATAAAATTAGTACACCACGGTCGATTAATCCATTGATTGATAGCAATTTCCAACCAACGGTAAAATAGAAAGTATTGAAAAAAATACAGACGCCAAAATATTGAAACCACATGTTACCTATGCCTGAATAAGATATGAGATATCCTAATTTTTGCCAGTAAAACAAAACAAAATCTAAATCATTAAACAAGAAATTGGAATTACATTAAAATGCTTGCATTGCTTGGAATTTCAATTAACAAACATAACTGGATAATCAACAAGTAGATATTATGAATATACCCTCTATATATATTTCATTTGCTTAGCCATTTCATAGAACAATCCAATCACCATAACGATCTAAGATATGTGGAAACAGACCTAACCTAAACTGAACAAATTACAAACAATAGTGATTGAAAAGGGAAGTGTAATATTGCAAAAAAAATCTAAGTGAGAAACAGAGTCTCAATATGCCACAAAAGACTGATGGATCAACCATACACTGATAACGCAAATATCTTAAACATCCTTTCCTGTTTCGTAATTTATAAATACCAACAGACATAGCATCTCCATGGAAAAAAATAACAGCAGACAATGATCAGCCACTAAACTAAAACATACGTAGATAGGATGAAACGAAGATCTCCTCCCAAATGTTCTGAATTGGAAACTAAAATCCACCAAATCATTCACCAAGAGAAGCTATATATATATATATATATATATATATATATATATATATATATATATATATATGTGTGTGTGTGTGTGTGTGTGTGTGTGTGTGTACGTATGAATCGGTTTGGTTTAATGTTACATGAATGTGACTATTTTATACTCCAAAATCTAATGAGGATTATCTTGTTACAGCTAGGAATTAAGTAAACTCTAACTCGTCATGAATATCATGATATTTCAATAGATTGCTGAAATCTGAAAACCTTTTAATTAAAATGAAAATAAATAGCAGGAAAAATGTATGTATGTACTTTTCCATATAATTCAATGTTTAATGATATTTGAATCGGGAAACTGAATTTACTTTACTTAAATGATTTTTTTGCAATGATTTATTACATCTGTTTATTGGGGTGTCATGACACTACAGCTTGAATTTAACACCCTTCATTGACAGTTACTTGTTTCAGAGAATCACTGAAATTGAATATTTTTCACTTTGAATATTTTATTAGATTCCAGAATCAACTTTTCAATAGTAATAGTTTATTCATCAAATTGTTTTAAATTCACTGATTTATTTCCCTCGATATATATTATTGTACAGTTACTGTTTTATTTACAAAGCAAAACACTGATTGACTTTTGATTTTCTGAACATTCATAAGTATAAGCCAGAGGGTTTTTCTTGACTTCAATTCTTACCATACATCAAAGAAATCTGAAAATATTGAATGAATGAGTTATTTAAAGTTTTGTTATCCGTATAAATTAGCATTGCTTCATGATTTTTACGTTTAGATATCACAGTAGATTTTTTCAATCTTCTAACGCTATCAGGCAGCTCCCGACGTATAATAGGTTGAAAAGAAAGATCGATACGTCTCGTACGGTTATTCTTGAATGCTGCTTGTGTCCCTCAATCGATTGACTGGGTCTTAATCACGGTGAAGATCTTGGGCGAGTTTCTTCAGCCAACGTCTATCTTTTATCTCTGAAAGAACGAAAAATGTTCTCAAAGCAACAAAAATAAATTTCCAATTCTGAATGCCAGTAAATATCAGACGAAAAGGAAAAAAATGATATGACTGAATTAACATGAACTGTGTTCAACTTGGTTTAACTTTTCTCATACATGAACTTCTATAATCGAATTTTTGAAGTTTCCATCAAGTTAGAGCAAGTTATTTAGACTAGTTGCAAACCAGTTCCTTGAGCAGGTTATGTGGTTTATTCTTTCTATGTGTACTGTGATTTTGTGTGTATAAATTTGATTACGCTCATGGTTTATGATTTTTATATATTGTTATTTCTTTTAGAGATTATGTACTTAGGTAAGGGATATGTTGAAATTTCCAGGTCTTTGTTCAGTAGTCCTAAATTATCATATACGTTTGTCCCTTTCTGTAACGTTCTTTCATATTCAGTTGTGCCTATTTAGAGTCGAATTCAACGCCTAATTCTGGATGTTCTGTGTGAGGTTGTCATTTTACCTTTACTCTTCCCGATGTTAGTACATGCGTTCGTTTAGAGATCTGAAAATTATTTGACTATATGGCCGGTAGCACTTTGCAAGAACAGAAGTATCTTCCGCATTGATTATGTTTTTATGCAATTTGGAACCAGTAGTCACCGATGCATGCAACCTCCTCTGTGAAGAGGGCAAACTTACTGTTTACTGTTTTTTATTTTTCGGATGGATCCATTTTTAGAATACTCAGCGTTTGCCTCTCACGGTTTCCGGCACCATAAGACATCAATATGCAAAAAAAGGTTATTCATTTGTAAAGGAAAAGATATTGATATTGTTTCATTTTTAACTGCCTCTTTGAAAAGGTGGATAATGTTGACAGACTGAATCTATTTCAAATAATTACATATTTCCGATGTCAATTCAATACATATTGTCAAATATATGGTATCCATAAACCACAATATATATATATATATATATATATATATATATATATATATATATATATATATAGGTGTGTGTGTGTGTGTATGTGTAAATAATGGATATATATTTACGTACTTAATTTTATGTGTGTGCGTGTGTGGTGGTGTGAAAGCGAATGTCTTAAGCAAACATTGTTATTCAAACATATAAAAGCATTAGATGCTCACAAAAGATAATCTCTTATTAGATAGTCAGATAAAAGAGACAGAAAAGTTATAAGAATATTTTTGATTGTCTTATTGTTCACTTGAAACCAGATGCTATGTCGAATAAAATACAATCAATTGTTTGATAAGAAAAGCTTACCGGAAAGCATGATATATGTGGATGCGTTAGTTAAATATATAACTATGTTTCTTGAAAAAAAGTGTTGGTTTTCTTGATACCCTTTTTTTTTAAACATTGCATGGATAACCAATCCGTTATTTGATTATATTGTCTATAGTTTTGGAAAAAAACATTAAGATCTTAAGAGCTTGGGAGGGGCGATTGAGCTATGTTTTGTTAATGTTGTTAACATGGTATTCTGGCCGATCCATTCATCGGCTTCCTCGAAGGTACTATTGGAATATTATTGTGGTAAAAAGAAAATACTTCTTTTCAATTGTAACAACACTTAAGAATACTTTGTTACCAACATTCCTTTTAGATCGTGAACCTTGACAATGCTGCAAAACAAATCAGCCAAAGCATCGTGCTACCAACATAAAACAACAAGTGTTCGATTGCCCCCAAAACACTTTGAATATAATCCAAAATTGCAGTATGGAAATCTTGAAGCTTGAAAATCCTTGTTGTTTGGATGGACTTTTAAAATTGTCAAATTAATTTTTGTATCCTCATGCATTAGGTAGCGAGAGGAAAACAATGGCATATCTTTGTTTTGTTTTTCTTCCTGCAATAGCATTTGAGTTTTGATATTATTAACACTACGTTATCCTAGTGAGCAATGCTTTCTTTAAAGATGGAGTTTATATCGATGTTAAATTGTAAAGTGAAAAATACGTCTGGTAATACGAAATGGAGGACAAAAAATCGATGCTGTTCGAATGGCGTCTACTTGATCTTGGCTGCAAGTTTTTTTCTGAGTTTAAATGGACTCCAACAAAGAAGGGTACGTTTTTGTGTGTTGCCTTCTACAACTAAAGTGAAATATCTTCAATAGAGTTTCACTCGAACATGATGTCACTACAAAACCATGAAAATTAACAGCAGTCAGCCATCTTATCCGTTTGAGCCAAGGCTGCACTTAAGTAAAAGCCATTTGGACCGGAAGTGACGTGTTCTTTCGTTATCTGCTCTTACTACTAGCAGATTTTTCGCGTGCTATCGGTTATCACTTGAAAAAATTCAATGTGAATAAAAGTGCAACTGAAAAGCTTCAGTAGCAGGATCGATCCCTACATGATACCAGCATTTGAAAGTGAGAAGTAAACATTCGATTTTTTTTTTTTTTTGTTTGTTCAAAAGAATAATGATTGATATCAAAGGAAAAAAACATTCCGACTGAAAACAACGTTTTACGATATTTTCTTTCTCATGGTAATATTTGACATCGAATTTTCATTTAAAGTGACCTCAGAGTGGTTGCTCTGCTGACTGGTTCATACTTCACAGGCAATTGCAAATATTGAATTACTAACCAATTGTGATACGGACTGATAAACAAAACATCAGAAAAAGAATATTTCTTTAGCAAGAAGAAAATCAACTGGTTTTGAGACACACACAAGGATCAACACTCCAGGCAAGAGAGTTCAGGAGGAATGGCACAATACGCAACGAATTCACGATCAAAGTGAGACTTTAATAAACAAAATCCTGAGAATGTGTCAATACTAAACATGAAATGATTTTTAAATAACATTCGAGGACCTCTCGAATACTGTAACTCAATTGCATAATTGTCTGGCAACTTGCTTGTATTTAAACGTAGACTTCTTAATAAATATTGATGGGCAAATCATAGTCAAAACAAGGCATGAAAGATCCTCCCAACGGAAAGTTTTCGGAATTTTACAATTGCCAGAGATGATTTTATTAAGCCATATGG
Organism: Thysanoteuthis rhombus; assembly: GCA_963457665.1. Classification (NCBI taxonomy): domain Eukaryota; kingdom Metazoa; phylum Mollusca; class Cephalopoda; order Oegopsida; family Thysanoteuthidae; genus Thysanoteuthis; species Thysanoteuthis major. The sequence goes on from OY735223.1 coordinate 49,849,686, forward strand.
ATGAGTGTCAAACATAGTTTCTGATTATTCCTATTAGGAGGGAAGTTCGAATACATACTTTTAGTAGAGCATAGTGAGGAAATACTGCTCCCCACCCATAAAAGGTATGAAAACTCAGTTTCAAACCTTCCCCAAAGCACTATACCACTATTCATCACTGGAAGTGGAGATACAAGATGTTTACCAACTTACTAAGCCACTAAGCTGCCATGAACAATTGCCATAGATATTGTGCGTAATTATTTTTAATCTAGAAAAGCTTTAAATTGCTAGGTGAACTAATTCTTTCCATTTGATTTTTGAAAATAACTTGCTAGAGACATGCATGTGTTTTCATTACTTCACATGGAAGATTCCATGGGAAAATATTGTGTTATTCCCAGGTTAAGCTCTCACGTACAGACGGGTATTTGTTGATTCATAGCAGGATACTCGTGAAACTTTCTTTAACACTGTAATAATAATTAACGTTTTTTCATGAGTACGAGTAATTTTAACATTAATATCTAGGGATGTTCATACCGCCTCGTCACCAAAACAAAACATAAATATTAATGGCAAAACGGTGTGTCCTCAAATGCCATTCCTTTCCCAGAAGGAATGAGTTGCACAGAATGCCAAATCAGTCTACACAAGGAGTTCAAGAGAAAAAAAGGAACAAAAATGACGACTTCCAGGGGAATTCGGAAGATAGCGTCTCAGAAGTTGAATGGTCAGAATTCTTGAGTAGTCCAACAGATTTGGTTGTTACAACAATTCATGATTGACAGCATATTTTGCGTGTGTGGCCTTACAATGAGATTATCGTCACTGAACAGAAATATTTTCAGTGTATTCTTTCATTCTTATATCAAAATACCTACCTAAAGCACATTGAACGTTATCATATTAATTTGTACAGTTAAGAATGCTAAATCTACATGTCACTGATAACATCACTCTAAATAACTGGTCTGCTTTTAGCTATTTGCCAGTTTTTCTACAAAGATGGAAAGTAATATTCGATAAAAAGACGTACAGAATGAAATTGCATTTCTTTAGTAAAATATAATCGTCAGCTTCTTTTCGTAAACTCACTTCATGGAAGAGAATGGCCAAAAAGAAATGTGCTCACCCAGTCAGGACCCTTACTTTTATAGCATTTTTTCAGTGATATATAAAGAAGTTTTTTAGTGACTGATCAACCCTTACATGACCACAGTAAATGAAAAGGAAATCATTGAAAATACTAAAAAATAAAATCATTTGAATTTTTTTTTATTTTCGTTCCGCTTAGTACATGTTTCCCTCATTAGATCAGCGATTGTCAATAACGTTTACTTCAATGATCACAAGAACTGAAAGCAGAAAATGGAAGAAATATGTTACACTGATGCATTTGAGTTCTTCCGGACCAATGGACATCCTTTTAGCACTAATTCAATTTATTCGTGAAAAGAAATTACAGGGTGCCCATAGAGTCTCCGTCCATTGTAGATTTTAATTTCATACAAAGAATGATATGGAATTCGTGAACACCCTAAATAACACGTTTTATTTCAATAGTTTATACCTCTTTACTGAGCATAGTACATACATCAGAAAACATCTGAATTGATATTTGTGTGTTTAGATATAAATAATACCATATGATCAAGTAAAATTCTGATGTGTGAAATTAGTAGAAACTAGCAGGACCAAATCAATACCTCGAGAGGAAAACTGGTGAAATAATGGTCTTGATTGTATGATCCTTTGATCATAACGTTTCACTTGCAACAAACTATTCTTGAGAGTATCAAAGAGAAAATGGAAAAGAAGTTATCAATTTATATTACTTTCCTTGATTTTGATGGACAGTGATCATTCAGTCACTTATGGAAATTATACATTAAACCCAACCAGAGACTCACCTGCAAACTGAGATGCATGCAACTAGCACCAGAAAGAAACATATTCAACCCCACATGGACAGACCAGAGGACAGCACAAGCATGGAGTGTGAACATCACGGAATCCGTTAAAACAATTCAAATGGCAATGGGTTGGCCATGTTGCAAGAATGACAGACTTCCAATGGAGATCAGATCTCAGAACACGGATCACCAGAGATTACATGCACAACCGAGGCTCTACAATGCCCACGATAAAGAAGTGCTGTGAATCTTAGAGATTTCTGAGAGAGAAAAACACAATTATATTGACCCTTCATTACGGCCAATAACTAAACAACCGTAGCGACTAAATTTGAAGTCAGGAAGAAAAAGTCGATCTCTGAGTGCATATGGTCAAGTCAGGTTGAAAAAATCGATCGCTGAATGAATATAGAAAAAAATCGTTTATGTCATAAGTATAAAACAAATAGAAAAGGGTGAAAAACATCTTGAATAGATCTAAATCTTGAGAAGTTTCCAATAAACCCATCAAAAAGAGTCCCAAAAGTGATCAGAAATTAAAGAATTTTTCATCAGCCAAACACTTAGAAATTGATATTCAGTCTGTTATTTGATGGTTTGTCCTTAATTACTAAAAAGATTTTTCAAAATTCTATTAATCAATGGAAAAAAGTACAGTATACCATATCATTCTGTACAATTCTTATCTCTCATCAATTATCTGAATTCTATCAATATAATACTACTATTTGGGCTCTGCAATTATTGGCAAGTCCTCAGTTAGAACTGATAACTGAGTAATTATTTGCAGCAGACAAGGCATTTGATTCCATTTCTCAGCCAATAATTGCTTTCTTCATTATCGTTATCATTAGCTCAACACTCACGAGTCCCCGTATGAAGGAAATTATGTTAATAATTCGTATAATGCATCTGCAGAAGTCCCAACCGTTATTTTAAAAGGAGTGACTGAATCTTTTCCTTTGTGTGCCATCTCCTGAAGGTATATGGGTGATCCTGGCTCTACCAAGCGTACTTTCCCTTGTTGCTCTCAGTAACTCCCACTCGACCAAAATGTAGTTTTGTGAATTTGTGGTCAAAGATATGCAGGTATTTCGAGGTACAAGAATACTTTCTATACCCACTTGTAACTCAGATTTTAGAGTTATTTTATATCCATATATTCTGGTTATATGTAAGGATACTTACAAATCTTGAGAGTACATGTAATTTTTCATTACATGCTCTATATTTGCCTTGTACGGACAGAAAAGAGCTTTTGTTGATTGAACCTGAATCTATTAGCCCTTAAAATCTTGTGAATATATAATCAACCAAGACATAGAAAAATACAGACTGTAAAGTGTAAGGGACACTTTTTTCACGATAGATTCATTATCTATATTGAGAAACTTGTGTGCGCCATCATTTGAAAATCTTATTTAGTTACCGCTGTTTGGGACTGGTGGTCAAAAACGATAATAAAATTTGGAAACAGTCCGGAGCCCATATTGAAGGAATCAAAGACTTCTTATAACATTTTCCAGACAATGTGGTTTCTTCTGTCGAACAAATCATTTTATGTAGTTCAGGATGGGGGAAGAATCAAAATATGTTTTGTATTGATGAATACCCTTCAGCTTTTTCACAAATTCATTGTAACAGGACAATACACACACACACACATATATATACATATATATATATATATATATGAATATACATATATATACGTATATATATACATATGTGTGTGTGTAAGTGTGTGTATCTATACATATATATATATATATATATACAGATATATATATATATATATGTATATATATGTATATATATATGTATATATATATGTGTGTGTGTGTGTGTGTGTTTGTATGTGGGTTTCGACTTTATTGATTTAGAGCACATGGGCATAGATATCAAACCAGAATATTTTCGATGAACAGAAAAATCAGACTCAGTGCAAATGTGAAAACACATTTCAATTTTATCAAAAATACATTGTCAGATTCTTATCACGTTTGGGGGCAATTTATACGATCTGAATTTTATTATTCTCTTCTGACATACACCCTTCAAAAAGTTCACTCGACACCTCTATTATGGGCATCCCAGCGCCAGCACTTCCTGAATTTATGTAGTTTGCCACACCATCTAATTTTTTTCATCCACAGTTTTGCTGCGGTTGACTTACATTCTTGCAACATGTCCAGCCCCATTGCAAATTGAATTTATTAATAGTCTTTATGATATCTTGAACTTCCATCTTTTCTCTAATATTTTGTGCCGTCTCATGATCCCCCCACATGGTGTTGAACTTGATTCTAACTTTAAGAGTCAATCTTTTGGTTAGGTTCCATGCGTCAGCTACATAGATGGTAGGATACATTGGTTGTATACACTCCTTTTTAGGACTAATGGCCTTTGTGTGTTTCTGAATGTCAAACTTGCTTCAACGAAAGCGTGCCAACTTAGTGTTATTCTTCACTATTCACGAATTCATAAAAAAGTAAAAATTGAACAGAGAAATTAACAGTATAAACAGATCAAGACTAGACAACTCCAATCATATTATTTATTATGAACCTGAAGGCTTTCTCAAACAGTTCTTAGAAATTAGATTATAAGAAAAGTCATTATTGCACAGATATGGTGAACATATTAAGATACTGTAGAGAGAAAAGTGATTGTAGAATATGTCCAAGGAGAAGTCCACATTGAAAGACAACAAAATCTGGAATATTCTAAGCAGATAGTCAAGAAAATTTATCACTGTTTCTGCGAAATTATTTTGCATTTCTAATTTATTAAACAAATAATCTGTACGGGTAAAACTGAATAAAGACAGGATTTTTTTTTTTTAAAGATCTTACCTGTAGTATCGTTGATGGTGTACATCATAGCATTAGAGAAGTCTTATCTTTCGATTTTAATGGAATGTTCTGTTTGAATCAACCATGTACAGATCTTATTGTTACTTAACTTAACCAGTGTGTATATTAATAAAAAGAATCTTTCGTAATAAGGAAATATTCCTCCTGTTCGTTGAAAATCTTTGATGAATTTTCTTCTTTTTCTCTTAGCAAAAGAACACTTTTTACTCGGTTTATATTCTTTTTGAACATTGTGTACTTGTGAGTGTGAATGCCACTGTATTAAATAATGCATTGATAGTAATATTGATGACTAGAACTCACTTATCTGGGTGCCGTTTTTAGCCCTTTGAAGTCTCTGAATCAGAATAGAAGATGTAGAAATACGGGAATAAATCAAAGGAAATAATTCTATTTTCTATAGACACATTTTTAGTATTGTGTGAGATATGCATTGATGAAAAATGTGCAAAATTCTGGAAAAGTCTCCTTTACAGCAGCAGAATGGCTTGTTTTGTTTGAAACATAAAATGTCTGATTTTTGAGACGAAAATATTTCATCGAATACATCAGTTTGCACTATTGTTAGATACAGCAGAGAAAAGGGATAATACTATATAACAATTCGGAACAATGGCTCACCCTTCTCTGTTTTCCTTTTTATTTTTCTGTTCACATAGTATTCAGAATTTTGTAATTGCAATACCACCGAGGTACAAAAAAACATAAAGAGGAAAAATATCTTCAAAGGACTATTCTCTCAGTTCTGTATTGATAAATCTCTTTGATTTTCTATTAGTCACATCAGAACTCCAACAAATATGAAAAGATTGTTTCCTTTAAACTAACGATGGGAATTAAATGATTGGACATTTAAACACTGAGCCACAAGAGACCAAGAATAAATCGACGGAAAGGAGTGAGATATGCTATTTACAATAATGAAACTCCTTCAAACAACTATTTTCATCATTATAATCACCATCGACCGTTATAAGTCCACTGCTGGACAAAGTTTTCCCCATCTGCTCCTACGACAACTGTAATTGCACTGGCCCTTGGCATGTCATGGCGTTGAAGCTTTGAATCTAATACCACCATCTTGTTTCAAATATTTTCCCTCTGCATTTACCACCCTATGGGTACCGGTCTGTTAGCTTTTTACGCCATCTCTTGCCATCCCTTCTTGCTAAATGTTTTACCCCTGCCCATTTTTGTTACCCAACTATTTGTAAAATATCGTACATTCTAGTCTTTAATCGGAATCATTTTGATTTTTGGTATGACAGATGTATTCCGTGCAATGTCTTTCCCAAAACTATTTGTGTGATTCTAAGATGGTCTACGGTTCATTTTGCTAGATTCTATGTTATAAACCCCTAAAATGTAGAATATATATATACATTGTAAACTTTACACTTTACATGTATTGGCAATGTGCTTTACAATACGTCTCTGTTCATACCAAATAGTTTCAAGCGAATCGTTATGCGTCGTTTTCATGGTCTTTCTCTCACTATTGTACGTAAATGTACAGTTAAACATCTCATAGTTCCTGCCTTGTATTCTTAATTGTAGTCGTTAATGTGTTGGGGATTATTGTTGAACATTATTTTGTTTTTATTCCATACCTTTCCCTATTTAAATCAGCCAATATGTTCTTTACTTTTAATGATACTTTTGACGTAATGGAATCGCCATCAGCTGATCGAAAATTTTTCCTGTCCATGTTCATTTCCTCCCAGTCAGTTTTCATGATGATGCTTTTAAGGTTTGCAGTGAATGATTGAGATTACAATACATATCTCAGAATTTTTGAGGTGAGGTATTATTATTATTTCTAGTGATATTCGGACCATCCTCATCTTGGTTGCTTTTCATACAACGTTTCGGCCGTCAGGTATCATGTGGTAGATTTAGGGAAGTAACGAACCGAACCCTTTATTGACCGTAATCCCCTCTTAGCATTGTTATATTGTCTCACACTAGGATCGAACCTAGAACCATCAGATCACTTTACAGTAATTTGTCTGATGCTGTAATCACTGCACTGTGTGTCCATGTGGACAACAGGTGCTAATGTTCAGGAGCCTTAAACCTCACGTGACAGTTATGATGTTATTTGATGTTATTGTTTTCTGTCTTTTATTATTAGAGGTTCCCATATGGTATCCATTTCAATGCTTGGATTACTGAGGCAGTTTTGCTGGCCTAGCATATGGGCCAACTCTTTCAATTTTCGAATTTCCCAGTGTTCTTCCTGATCAATTATCCTGACCTTTTTCCAGAGGGGTAGGTGGTCTCCCTTTTCTTTCGATACATGGTCAGCTATACCAGATTTGATGGTTTCACCTTTACTCACCGCTTTTTGGTCTTCTTCCACCTGAAACTTCAAGGGGCGACATGTTTCACCTGTGTATTCGTGCCCACAGCTGCACTGTATTGAGTATACACAGTTTTTGGTGTTCGATAACTCAGTTGGTGGTTTGGTGCGAGAGAGGTAGCTGCGTAGCGTTGATCTGCTTTCGAATACGGCCCGGATGTTAAATGGGGTGCAGATCTTCTGGATCTTCTCAGACACATTCTTAAAGTAGGAGAAACAGACTGTAGTTGGTTTATGATTGTCATCCTCCTCCTCCTCCGTCACTCTCTTTTCACTAGTGGTGACAGTTAAGCCTTTGGGGTAACCATCTTTCTGGAGATTCTTGCTTATGTTACGCATCTCACAGAGGCATGTGTCTGTGTCGCTACTTATTAGCTTTGCTCGGTACTGTAAGCATCGGACGATCCCTTTCTTAACGCTGTATCGATGGTTAAAGGCAAAGTTGAGATATCGACCAGTGAACGTTTGCTTACGATACACAGATGTATTGAAACTTTGTTCTGATCTTGTTACCAGTACATCCAGGAAGGCTAATTTATTGTTACTCTCCTTTTCCGTTGTGAACTGTATAGAAGCCCTGATTGAGTTCACATGGTCAAGTAGTAACTGTGGGTCTTCCGGATTTGGCCATAGTACGAAGGTGTCATCTACATATCGAAGCCACATGCTTGGCCTTAGTGGTGATGTTCCTAAGGCCAATTCTCCAAGTGCTCCATGTATATATTTGCCATCACTGGTGATAGCGGTGATCCCATTGCTAAGCTTTCTTACTGTTGGTACATCTCATTCCCCAGTTGGAAGTATGTTGTTTCTATGCAGAAAGTCAACATTTCCATTAGGTTGTTAAGGTGGATGCTGGAGCGTTCGACAGTGCTTCGGATGTAGGAACTCGTGTGAAGAGACTCACCACGTCTAGGCTCAACATTCGTCGTGTTTGAATTGGAGCCCTCTGAGTTTTTCTACGAAGTCAGCTGAGTTCTTTACATAGGATGAGGTCTTACCCACCAGCAGGTTGATTATACTCACCAGGTACCTGCTCACTGGATGGCATGCTGAGCTCCGACACCTTACTATAGGTCGTAATGGAGTACCTACCTTGTGAATCTTTGGGAGGCCGTACATATGTGGTGGCTAATTATATCTTTGAGTTAACTGTCTGTAGGTTACTGGGGGAAAATGATCCTTGTTCTTGCTTAGGATCTGCAACAGCTTCCTCTCGGTTTTCAGAGTTGGATCTCTTTTTAACTTGCAGTAGCCACCCACCCCAATTATGTTGGCCAACTTTTCACTGTACGCTAGCTTGTCCATTACCACGGTTGCGTTTCCCTTATCTGCGGGCAGTATGACTATGCTTGTGTCACTCCGAAGGGTCTTGATGGCTGCCCATTCCGAGTGTGAGGCAATATAACAATACTACTAACGCTAAGAGGGTAGTACGGTCAATATACCCCCGTCGGATAAATAAAGGGTTTGGTTCGTTACCTCCCCAAATCTACCAGATGATACCCGACGAAGGCAGTAGAGTGCAACAGCCGAAATGTTGTATGAAAAACAACCAAGATGAGGATGGTCCGAATATCAATAGAAATAATGACAATGTATATCCTTCTGTATTAGTTTTTGCTTTTTTCATTTTGTTTGTGTCTCCATATAGTCTAATTATCAAAGTGAAATTGCCGTATTTTCATTAACATCCCGTTTTGCATTTAGTCAAATACTTTCTCATGATCCACAAAGGCCCAAAGAGCTGTCTCCTATGTTCTAATGACCAAGTCTATTTATTGTAAATAGGTGGTCTATTGCTGGGTAGTCACTTCTGAAGTCAACCTGTCTGCGAATTTGGTTTTTATTCAAATAGCCTTTTATTATTGGTGAGTATTTTTGTGAATAATTCATATATGTTAGGTACTGTGTTAGTTCTGCAATATATATCTCCTACATCTTCTAAGTTCTTCCAAGTTTTATATCCCAGACATAACAATTACTTAGTCGCCCGTTATCTATAGGATATGACTTAAAAGTGACTGAAAGCAAGAAATGTCTTTGTAAGAGAAACTTATTGATGGAATAAATGGATAGATAAGAAGATTAAAACCTACACATATCGACACGTTGAAAGGCTGCAGAAACAATACATTGAAATATCAATAGCTAATTAGTATTAAAAATCAGACCAGACATTAGATATCAGAATTCTGATTGATGTTGGCAAAATAATCAACTAAGATCAATACTTTCTGCGACACGGCGGCAGATTCTAACAAAACTGAGTAAATATCACGCAATTAACAGTTCAATTATACTGGTGTTAATGTGTCAACGGCAGAAGAGAAATAAAAGTAATAAAAACTATGACAAAGATGTTTGAATTTCGTTGATGTTTCAAACAGATAAGACCTTTAAGAAGAATTGTTCATCAATGAATTCCATGCGATTATCTTGATGAGGCGTCGAAGGCAAGACAAGTGAGATAGGAATCTCTGGCTTGTCAGGATCAATCGATATTTGATTCAATAAGATGCAGACTTTCTTTTCAAAAAGTAATGTTAGCAAAACCGTTTTTCAAGGAAATTTTTACTGTGACTCAAATCAGATAAAGAATATTACCTCTACACTACTGTAATCTTATGATGCTGACAAACCAAAAATATTTTAAGTCTAACCATGTTGTAATCAGTTTAATGTATTCCTTCCAGTGGTTGTTTCAATGTAAATCTAGAATAAAAGCTGTATTACGATGTCTTTCAGCTATGTCATATCATCATCATCATCATCATCATCATCATCATCATCATCATCGGTCTTTTAACGTCTGTTGTAGGACATGGACCTTCCCCAGGATTTGCCACACTTCACTCATATTGTAAGTCATTAATCATTTGTTTATTTTTATACTACATTTTATACTAAGTACCAGTATCTTTATATTCTTTTTCTTGAACTATTTTTTGGAAAAAATATTGGGACTGAGATTCTATAGACAGTAGCAACAAACTAAATGCATTTAAAGTAAATACAGTGATTGTGATCATTCATATTCTTCGTATTGGATCTCACTAGTCTGCTTGAAACATGTAGAAATACTAATCAGCTGATAGAGAATAGAATCGAATGAACCAAGTGGAGAGAGAAATTATTTACAGTCAACGCAGTAAAAGAAGGTAAGCTTGAATATTTATGCATATATTTTGGATAAAAACTGCTCTGCAGAGTCCAAAAGGTTGACTGAGATAGCAAGGATTTGATTTATTCCCCCTAGAATAAATCAATTGAATTAATTATTCCACATTGTTCCAATGAGTTATTGATTTGGTTAACAACAGTTTCATGAAAAATTGATTCCCCACGTGCCATGTATGAATGTTGTTTTCAACTGGTTAAATCTGCTTAAATTCATTAAAAGATTAATTTTGTTGACAGATGTTACGGCCTCATAGACTAGCACATACCTGTGTGCCGGTGCACGTACCTTTGTGTGTAAAAATTACATCCATCTCATATTAAGCGTATATATCTTTGGAAAGTTCTCAAGGATTTTTCATGTGAAGTTATTTCACTAAGATTTACAGAGATTTTAAATTTTTTAATAGACTAAGGTAAAGTATTCGATGGAAAAGTCAAGACAAGCGTTGTAACTGCAATGCATGGAGACTGGAAGAAAAATACACATACCCAAAAGGGGGATTTCAAAGAAAAAACTTTTACATTTAAGTCATTTTTATTGTCAAATTGCTCAGTGTTCTAACATAGCATTTAATTTAATATCATATATGCAGATCAACCAATAAAGTGTTACACATGTTTGCGTATGCAAACCAAACGATACATGAACCGTGTTATTGCAGGATACCATATAAAAATAGAAATTCAAAGTAGTATAACGTATGTACACTTCTTTCTATCGGGTTATATATCTATTTTCATAAAAAATATTGTTATATGCGTTGAGAAATAAACAGAGAACCTATAGACAATTAGTGAAGAAAAATGAGAATTCGGAGTTAGAGCTGTTTGCATTACCGGCGGTGGTTTAGTACAGTTTTGCATTAGAGTGTCTACCTTATCGATCGCAGGTTCGATTCATGCAGCTATTTTCTTTGTCCTCAAATGTAATGTCTTCATTATAAATACTTACGTATCTATACTTATAATATAAATACACAGGCAAACACACAATTATATATATATATATATATATATATATATATATATATATATATATATATATATATATATATATATATATATATATACACACACTGATCCTAGTTTAAATCTGCTCGGATGAATATTTACCTGCAACCAAGGGTCCTTTCTAACAATCTGAAAATATTTGATCAGATCTGAGTGATCGGAGTCTTTCCTCCTTGTGTGTCAAGTGGTCCACAAAACAGAATTCAATACTTAATAACCAGATGTAAAATCCCTTTTATTTGTTTAGTCCGCATTACCTTAAGCTCCCCTCCTCCAAGCTTACGATCGATTTTACCTCATGAAGCAGTCTCAGAAGGACGAAAACGATATTTTAGATGCTGACAGAGCGCAGATACCCAATGAGAATTACTTTATCGAAAAAAGATTACGTGCTCTTGCATTTTGTCTTATCGATAATCGAAAAGAGACAGTTACAAAAAAATATTTCAGAGTTAGAGAGAAGAAGATCGTGACAGATAGTGGGAGGGTTTTACTAAAATAACTAAAATATATGAATTGAAAATAGAAAGAAAACTGGATGATTGATAAACAGAAATTTGGAGACTCCAAAAGTGAGCAATTATTTTTAGATTTTTAATTTGTCGCTATGTAAGTGGGAATACGTGAAGAAAAATCCATTCACGCAACCACTGCTTCCTGGAAAAATGTACAAATCGGAAATAAGGTCATTAGGTACCGCAGTTCAAATTTCCACTATGGCTTCCCAGTGGGAGACATAGATTTGATAAATGAGGGTAAGCAATCATTTGTAACTAACTTGCAAAGCAAATATCTATTTTAGAATATCTGTTTGGGTTTGAAGTGACTTAGCTACAAAAAAATCAAAATAATAGACTACTTGGTCATTTTGGGAAATATTGACATCACGGAACAAAGAAAATCATTCAAACAAAAATGGTAATGTGTGCACTGTAAAATGATGTTTGTAGAGCGGTAAGATAATTTTAGTAGACAAAAAATTTGAATAAAAATAACATATCACATTCCAAGGTAGAAAAATGTAGGATATACAATACTTTACTTTCTTATTCAATATAAGGTCTCATACTGTTGAATATTCTCGAGTTATAGTTACTTTACTAATATTGTAATAGGAGTTATTGACGAAGCGTATTTTGCATTAAAGACAGATGTATTCGTATTAGACATAGAAGGTTTGAGGTGACCGAGTGTTTAACAGTACATGAATCGAGCTCAAACTTTGGCTCATATAGATTGTCTTAAATTTGCACGAAAGACCACAGGGAAAACACGTTATCTATAACAGTCATGTCCAACAATAGACCTTTAAAAATGCTGAAAAAATTACAAATATAAGCATATGTTTTGCTTCGTCATTTATACGAGTATGAAAGAGGAATCTGGGGAATCTACTTAAAATTGTTTGTATGTAAGTATGTATGTATGTATGTATGTATGTATGATGCGTAAGTACCAGACCTATAGAGCAATAGGCCTGAAAATTTAAATAGTTACTCTTTATTATGTCTAAAATAACGTATATTTTGGAAATCCAATGTTTATAGGAAGTTCAATTTACCGTGTAAATATAGGCTAAATAGCTGCCATTGTTTGTCCGACATCACAGCTACGATTTTATTCCTAATTCAAACTTTTTGGTGATCAACACCCAAAAATAGGCCAAAGATTAGATCCATCAATTAATCATCCCTGTTTTCCAGATTTTTTTGCATAAAATCACCCCGAACACGTAATGCTGCCGAGAGACATGGTTCATCTGGCTGTTTTATTGAGTGACATGTATTTTTTCGCTACTAATCAGAATGAAGTAATTCAACAAGGATCATTGTTGGTCAAAACCTTTAGCATGAAAACGAAAACATGATAATACGAAACTGAACACAAACTGAATACAAAAAGGAATCTGAAGCAGATGTTAAACTAGGAATGTTTTCCCTTTCCCTCCTCTCCCCCAAAATTTAATGCGATTTGTAAAGGAAAATGGGTATGAACTACCATTTCTACAGATTTGAGGCCCAGGCGTTACAAATAGCCCTGCCTTCCTAAACAAGGGATTTTATCTCAACAAATCAACTGTAAAAAATCCAATGTATGACGCTAAAAATCTCAAGAAAATAACTAAAAGCTGTTCAGGACTTTGATTTATTCGAATACTGGCGACTTTTTTCCCAGTTCTATCCCCTCCTAAAATATTAATCGGGATTTACCCATATATAACCCAGAATTACTCTACAGATAAGATTCAACCAGCAGCAAGTCTGAATATTCGTTCCTTTGACCTGAAAAAAAAACAGTATCCATGTATCATTAATAATGATAATAATAACAAGAACAAAAACAATGATAATAATAATAACAACGACAATGATTATAATAATGATAATAATAATAACTACAACAACAACAACAACAATAATGATAATAATAAAATCATGGACGTGGTTACAAAAGGGGAACCTTAAGAGAGAAACAGAATCGCTCATCATGGCAGCCCAAAACAAAAGCATAAGGACAAACTACATAAAAACAAAAATCGACAGAACACAGACAAACAGCAAATGCCGCATGTGCGGTGAAAGAGATGAGACAGTAAACCACATAACTAGTGAATGTAGTCAACTCGCCCAGAAGGAGTATAAGCATAGACACGATAGAGTAGCAACAATGATACACTGGGAACTAAGTAAACAAATGGGATTCAACCATGTGGAAAAGTGGTATCAGCACAAGCCAGAGGCAGTTTTGGAGAATGACAACCACAAACTACTCTGGGACTTTGGCATCCAAACTGACCACCTCATCCAGGCAAGAAGACCGGACTTAGTAATAGTAGACAAAAAAAGGAAGGCCTGCCAAATAGTAGACGTTGCTGTGCCTGCAGACCATAGAGTAAAAAAGAAGGAGGGTAAAAAAAGGGAAAAATACCAGGACCTAGCAAGGGAGTTAAGGAAAATGTGGAACATGAAAACCAGGGTAGTACCACAGCACTACTGGGAACTGCACGGATACTGAGGAAGGTGCTAAAGATATAAGTACTGCAACGAATTGTAGCTCTCTCATGATATGCGAAAGAGAGAGGAGACGTTAGCTGAAGACCTGAGGAGACTTATTGTCACTCAACCTTCAGCGATAACCACTGGGCAACAGGTGTGAAACTGTAAATCGTAGAATTACTGCGACCTAATGGTAATGATATTAATAATAATAATAATAATAATAATAATAATAATAATAATAATAATAATAATAATAATATTAATTCCTTCACAAATCATTCTTTTATACTCTTCCCAACAAGGACTAAGCAACCAATGCAATCAGCGCACACAGCACTTAAGTGAATAATACATATACACACCTAAATTAATATGGTTATTTCTAGCAGATATAGTGATCTACTTTTTTTTCATTTCTTCCTTTCGACACTGACCGTCGTGTCTCTGTCCACGGAAGATGAGGACACAAAACGAATGTCAACTCACCCTAAAAAGCTGGAAAGCCTGATTGTCCCGACACATTGTCCTGATAGTCACCTATTCGGTTGATGGAGAGGTCGGTCCTCAAACTCAGGACATAACAGAAATATCATTCTCAATATCACGTTGTAACATCACAAGACAGCAGTATATTCAAAGAGGAACAGGGGTTGAAAATATCATAAGGCAATTAAAAATCTCAAATGGCAGTGGGATTGCCACGTTGCAAGAATTCCAGACAACTGCTGGACGTCAAGAACCACGAACAGGATCAAAAAAAAAACATATGCGAACCTATGGCCGGCAAAAACAAGAAGATGTGACGAACTTGAGAAGTTAGGAAATGACGCCCACGATAGAGAGGTCTTGGGGAAATGCCTTTCGATACATATATCTCTTTGGTTCATGAACGAAAATTGCTTACACTACAAAAAAAACACATGCATATACATAATAGTTCAGAGATATACAAAATAAGAAAATTATATGAATCGCATTGAAAGATATAGGAAAATGGGCAACTGAAGTGACACAAAAGACTATTGATGAGTTTTCAATGTTTGGTGTTTAATGCTGTGAAGCTTTATAGAATATATATATATATATATATATATATATATATATATATATATATATATATATATATATATATGTGTGTGTGTGTGTGTGTGTGTATATACACACACTATTTGTGGTACAAATTAGGCTAGTAGTATAACATAATATAATAATATATCAATAACATAGAGCAACTTCTGAAATGTAATTGAATTATTTCATAGAGTGCTCAATACATACAACTTTTTACTCTTGACGTTAAGTTTTCTAGAGTAGAGCTTGAATTATATATATATATATATATATATATACATACATATATATATATATATATATATATATATATATATATATATGCATTACTTCATATAATTGCTTGTATATAACTATATGAAATACCACCTGAATATGATTAGTTGTTTGATATCATGAAAATCGATTTGTAGGTAAGATTTATACTCCTTTTCCACTGACAAAAAAAAAACGATTCTGAAAGTTCTTTTGATTTAAGTATTGGTTTATCTGCAATCTCTCAGAGAAAATAAGTTTGTTGGATTCACAGATCCAACGAAATTACTGAGGGAGAAAGATGAAAATCAAGGAAACAGCGAGTGAAACGATATTTGATTAAGCAATTTTATATCGCATGAAATTTCTAGTTACGTGTTTATTAGATAGACGCACATAATTGGCCAAAAATGTGTTAAGCATATTAACAAATGCAGGATGGCAGCGTATAAAGAAGTTAAATGAAAATGTAACGTTTTGTTCTGTTGAACAATAATCCTTAACAGGAAATGATTGAATAACAGGTGTTTGCACCGGATCAGATTGATTCTAGTTGGAATTGTTCAGATTTACAAAGGGAATAAAAATAATGCAACTTAAAAGAAAAGTGTGTACATATTCTGAAAGATGGTTCTTAGTGGAAAGGAGATCACTTGCAAATATGTGCAATGTTGAAAACAAGTTCGGAAGCTGATTCAAAAGGTTGAAACTTGATTATAAGGATTATTCACCTCAAAAATCCCATCAAAAGATTGAGTGTAGTATTTTCATACTTATGGACTTTCAGCAAATTAAGATTAACTGTATATTCATATAAAGTTAATCTTTGCTTTAGAAGTGAAAGTGCTTTTTAAAGGTCTGCTTATTTCAAAACTTTCATGCAACTGTTAAAATTGCATTTGATAAAATTATATACGTATACATGTCAGTATTATGTGGATCCTTTATTTATGTGTACATGTTTAAACATGTGTGTGTATGTGTGATGTGAGTTTGTGTATGTGTGTGTGTGTGCACGTGCATGTGTGTGTGTACACATGTGAATGAGTGTGCGTGTGTGGAAGTGCAATTGCAAGAAAGAAAAAGCTAGTGCATTCAAATTGCATTATCTCAGAAGATAAAAAATAGAAACCATTCTATCCGTGGAAATCAGACTTTGAAAAGACCGAGAAAATATCGAAGGAATACAGCCACGGGGTGTTGAAGTTGGTTAACGTTATAAACACAGTTCCATCGATGGGAAAATAGAAGTGTCCGAGTATTAAACGCACGAACAATTCGAACGTAAATTTTATATTACAATCTCATGTCACCAAGTACCAAAAAAAAAACGAACCATGACCATCAATGCTCCTCACAGTTCTTCAGGATGGTACGTTAGGGCATTTTGAATTCATCATTTTCTTCTTTCTTTTTTTTTTCCTTTTTCTCATTTGATAACCCAATATGATCAATTAATCAACGAAATAGTGAAAATACGGGGCATACATGTCAACATTTATGGATTGGAACCTGCAGCTACAAACAAGTAAGCCGACTCACCTACACATGAACTTCAGTGAAACAAAAATTATGTGCAGCAATCACATCAACAATAAGGATATTACTGTCAAAACTGAAGATGAAAAACTGGGCAAAATAGACCTCTACATCTACTTAGGACAGTGAATCTCTATGAAATCCACAAAAGAAGAAGAAATCGAGCGGAGGATCACCCTACAATGGCGAACCGTCGGCAAAGCAAGCTCAACCTTCAAAAACAAGACGATCCCAATAATCCTATAAAGAAGAGTATTCAACCTTTGCATCCTTTCGATAGTCACTTATGAAGCTGAAACATGGGACCTAACCAAGAGACGAACCTGCAAACTGAGAAGCATGCAGCGTGTGCACGAGAGAATCATGGAAGGATCACAAGACAGCACGATATATCAGAATAAGAACAGGGCTCCAAGACATCATAGAATCCATAGAAAAATTGGCTGGTCAGGTTGAAAGGATGAAAGACAACCGATGGATATCACGATTCACAACATGGATCTCCAAAGACTATATGTGAAACGAAGGCAAACAAAACACAAGATGGAGAGATCAACTGGAAAAACTCAGAAAAATACTGGCTGTGTGACGCCAATGATAGAGAAATTTGGTGGATCCTGGGGAAGGCCTATATCCAATGACAGACGTTAAAAGACTGATGATGATCATGATGATCATGATGATGATGATCAACCAGTAAGCTGGCATCACCAACATCGGGACTGTTGCTGAATTAATTATGATAAAACAAATATAACATATTTATGAAGATATCACAGAATTATGATAGCTGAATAAACCGACTAACAAAAAACAATCACTTGCTAAGTAACGAACGGTAAACAATGTTAACTAAATATTTGGTTTTGCTAATTAAACTATTCAATGATGAACATATCTAAATCAATCAATGTATGTCTTAATAATTTGAATACAATCTTTGCAAATAAAACAATGTGTTCTTTTGCTAAAATACATCTATGAGAAGGATAGAAAATGGGAATGAAAAATGAGTTTTGAGAATCTTTTGTCGATGAGATGACAACTTCAGATTCTTTTACAGAGAGGAATGAATTCGACCTTGCTAAACAGGATAATGGAATAAGTTTGACATTCATGGATCTTTACCTGATAAAATTGTACTCATTTGGCATTTCAAGAATTTGTTAAGAATCCCCATTACGATTGAACTGAACGCCATCTGTGTGATAATGTCATTTTTGCGATCGAGGTGAGTTTCTGTTCCGGAATGGCTCAGCTGCCTTTGGCTATCAGAAATCACGAACATCACAGAAAACGATATTTCCTTTCAGTTGACTGGAAAAAGGCAAAAAAATCCAAGTGGTTCTGCGTGTTTCAAAGGCTTTTTTTTTTAAACTTTTTTTTCCGTTTGCAGCTGTCATTGGAACAATATCCTTGAAACTTTTTCTATTCATATAAGAAGAAAAACAGTTAAATGTAATTATTCAAAAGGCTTAGATATCCTGCAATTCAGATTTTTAGAAGTTCGAGTGTTACAGAATTCTCACCAGCATCGATAGGCTGTTGATTTTTGGTGAATCTATACGCTCAACAAAAGATTTTTTTTCCCTTTTTATCATATGTTGCTGTGACCTTCTGAACATTTAATCTCCTCAAAACATTTATCGATTTCTGTTTTCTTATGCTACAAATTGTTTGCACGCCAAATCGCCTATCATAATATTTGGGAAATTAACGAAACAACAATTGAAGTGGGAGAACTAATTTAATAAGCCGATCGAATTTGTAAACGGAAGGAAAGAAGAAGTGACGTAGAGTAATGTAATGAAATTTAGGGAAATAATGAGATCAGCTAATGAAAATGCATCACAGTAATATTAAATTTTATGAAACAGTAATTGTTCGTGTACGAATCTGACAAAATTTTCTTATTTCTACATTTGAGCATTTATTTACTTTATCATTGTTTGAAGGTATTCTATTTTGCTCTTTTGATCCATACACTTGATTGACAAGATTTTAATTCGTGCATTTCTTTTTAATGATTTGCTAATTACTTCTAATCCCAAGGATCATCATCATAAGCCTTAACTACCATGCATTATGAAAACAAAACTTATTCACACACTCTATAAAGCGTAAACATATGCAAAATGGGTAACTTATAATTAAGAACATCAAACTTTTATGTAATGAAATAATGAGTCAAAAACTCAACATCAGCAATGCTTCATAGCTATAAACCTTAATCACACACTCTATAAAACGTAAAGATGTGCAAAATGGGTAAGTTAGAATTGGGAAAATCAAACCATTAAGTGATGAAATAATGACTCAACATGAACAATTAAACATATTGTTACAATTGGATGAATTTACCTCCGGAAATATATGCATCCAAAATATGCAGTAAGCATTGCTTGAATGAGAATTTAACCTTTGATGGATGCAATGCAAATTGGAGTGGTGCCGTATCGATCTATCCCTTTATCCCACCATATCTCTCTGTCTCTCCCTGTCTCTCTCTATCTCTCTCTGTATATGTTGTGTATATATATATATATATAATTATATATATATATATATATATATATATATATGTAGATCTATATACATTATATATATACACTCATATATATACACGATATATACACGATATATATATATATATATATATATATGTATATATATATATATATATATATATATATATATATATATATATGAAAATAAAAGCTTTCCATTATTGAAGGTTACTTAATCATTGTCAATAAACTAACTGTTTGGAATATATTGAAAACATTGGTTTTGGGGTGTTTTGTTTACTTTTGGTAATACCTTCAGCCACTTATCCTATCAACAGATAAATATTAACTGAGTCATGTATGCCACGTAAGTATTTTCTGTGAAACAAAACAGTTTCTTGGTGGTAAAAATTTTAAAGAGGAAACATTAAAACATGACAGGTTTAAAATGAAAACTAAAATGACTATAAAAGTAACAAGAGAGAAGAAAATGTTGGTAAAAACACCAAAAAGGGTTGATCATTCAGGAAGGCACTTGTGATTTGCATAAGAGAAGTGGATACCAATTATTCAGTAAATGACACATACGGTAACAATGGTTTATTGTCATATGCAAATCTTTGAACAAAAATTCGAAAATATTAAAACGAAAAAAATGTGGTATCCTGAACATACTTGTGAGACAACTACAATGTCAAACAATTGGAAATATGCGTTTGAAGACTTCAAGTTTCACAAAGATAAAAGAAAAAATCCTTTGGAATAAAGGCATCTACCAGAGACCAACACATTGAAAGCCAATTTGGCTGATCATGTTACTGTTAGTGAGTACGATTTTTGCTGGTTATCCTGATATTGTCGAATTTTGTCAGACTATGTTCAATCATCATTATCCGTCTGTGAGCATCTGTCGTTGGGCATAGACCCTTCCGAGGCTCCATCAGACCATTCTCTTATGGGTATCGCAGAGCCGGTACTTTCTGAATTTATTTAACACATCAAATCCTTTCAACCATAGCCTTGCACCTGATATCTTTGATCTACGTTGTGAGTCGTGGTGTTCAGCGGCTATCAGTCATTCTTGGTGCAGGTCCAGCCCATTGCCATTTAAGTTTCCCGGTATTTATAACGATGTCGTTGACACCTGTTTTTTTTTTCTCATAAACTGTGTTGTTTTAAGATTTTCCCATGTGACGTTGAACATTATTTTCTCATGTGCACGTTGCATGGTTCTCAGTTTGACGTACAATCTTTTGGTAAGGTTCTATATTTAGAATCGACAGGACAATGTTGTTAGCAAATCTGAGATAATCTACGTATCATCTGTCTATCATGATTTTTCTGTGTTTGTTTCAGAATATCATCTCGAGATAGACTATGACGAATTCGGGTGAGCTTGTATCACCTTGTCTCACACTTTTTTTGTATTCAAAGGAGCTCAGAATCTTTATCTAACCTGACCAGAGAACTGCTATGTTGGTATATATGTGGCATCACCACGACATAAGGGGTCTACACCTCGTCGTATTATTATGTCAATGACTATGAGGATTTTCATGAATCCGAGGCCTCTCTAAAGTCAATAAATGCTAGAGCTTGTGGTATTCTACATTACACAGCTTTCTCTTTCAATTAGTTTATTGAATAAAGATGGTTGATGGCTGAGTAGATTTTTTTGGACTATAGTTATTGAGTTCTTTTGGTTGTTTTCTTTCTGTATAACAGCATTATGGTTGCAGTGTACCATCAATCTGGGTTTAGACTTTAGGCATAAGTAGAATAGGATGGCTATTTTTCTTGTGGTGACTGATTTTTGAGTCGGTCGACAGTGATTGCAACGGGTTTAGGGGCTTCTCTCCTCTTTCGTTTGATGGCTTGCTTTACTTCCTGTGGAGTTACTAGTTGGAAATCCTCAAACTGATTGCTCTTGGCTTGTGTTTCCTGTTCATCTTCTACATCCTTTGCTTGTGGGATAAGAGGTTATTGAAAATGTCAACGGTATTTTGACAATTCAGTCCCTATCAATTGTGAATCCATTTGCTTTGAGCACACTAGTAATTTGCTTTCTTCCTGTTCTGAAAAATACTCCAATAGGTTTAAAACCCCTAACTTTTCCCGGAATGTTTTCAATGAGCGCTGTTATGAATTCCTTGTTGTCATCTCTTCGTTTGTTCTTTGTGGTTTTATTTAGCTCTGCAACTTTTTCTCTGCCTTTTTCTTTGTTGTTGGTGGTGGCTTGAGGTTCCCACATTTTTTAATGAGATTTCGGGTTTTTTTATTCAGAGATTCCGCTAACGATTTTTTAGTTCTTTAGCTAATATGAGATGTTGCTATATTGTTGCTCGGATCGTTGACATTCTCTTCTGGTTCGGCAAAAGGTTTGTATATGTTTTTTAGTTTAAATGATCGGATTAGTTCCTTCAGTACAGTTAATGATAGCACTATGCCGTAGAACGTTTTCCTGTGTGCTATTCTTATGTTGGTTTGAAATTTGCATGATTTGTCTGTGGTCTTTTCTCAACCTGCATATCTTTAACAGTGTTGCTTTTGTCCGATAAGATGTACTCAATTTCCCTCTCAGTTCCATGGTTGGGGCACATCCAAGTCCACTTCCTTTTTTTTTGTTTTTGTTTTTTAAGAAAGTTTTCATTAATTTGAACCCGTTAGCTGTTGCAAAATTCTCAAAACTTTTGACCCGTCTCATCCTGTGATTTATATTCGTACTTGCAGGTCCAAAGTTTCAATACCATGCCCTACTTTGGAGTTGGAGTCTCCTATGATGATGTTGAAAATATTTTTTGTTTTTTTAAGAATTTGAATCATCGTAGAATTTTTTTTATCTCTTCACTGGTTGATTTCCCCAAATAATATCAACCAGTGTGATTTCAAGTCGGGGTAAAATCTGCTAAAATTATTCATTGGAACCATGTAACCCAGTGCAACCTGTCAAATGATACTTATAATGGTGATGGGCACTACAAGTAGTACCAACTATCCAGCCCACTCCAACACGTTGTGGATCAGCACGACAGGGCATGGCTTAAAACTCTCCCTAATATACGAAACTAAGTTTAGCTAAGGTAATATTTACAATTACTTATTTTAAAATTTGCAGTATTTGGAAATTTTACATTCAAATACTTGCAAAATACATTTCAATATTTAAAAAATACAGGTTCCAACAACTGCAACAATGCAAATTGATGATCGTTGCTTCTTATTCTGATGTTCTTATCCAAAAGACTTGGTACATCTGAAGGACGGAATACTTCGAGCGTATGGAGAGCAGAATTTGCACAGCCATAGCAGGGGATCATCTCATTATTAGATTATGGCCGATATTTATGCCTTATAATTCAGAATGGCTGCTAAGATTGAAAGTTTTGTTCCGTTTTAAAAAGGTAATTCTTCTTAAGCTTCGGTGAACGCTGATCAGACACTCACTTACGTCGGCAGGTACATCTTTTAATCATAGCTTTTTCCTAGACTTCGTAGATTTGTAAGTAACATATCACTGACTCAAAAACATATAGTTCGATTACTGTCCCCTAACATAGATGTCATTGAAAGCTGAACTCAGACAAAATGACGATCTTTATTGATAGGAAAATCTCCCCCCAAATCGTCAAAAGCTCCTGAAGAGTCGTTGTTTCCTAATTGTATGATTAAAGATTCCGAAATTACCTTTGCTCTGATAAAAAAAAACAGCAAGTGACGATTGGTCCGATTATAAACTGTTCAGTAAATGCCTCAACCTATCAAACTGCGAATGAGAGCGACTGAAAACTTTTTTTTTTGTTTTGTTTTTTCCAATTTAGAATGCAGTTATTATCATTGAGAGACCATAAGGCAGTACACAATATAAGAAAACAAACAGGAACCAGGAATACAACTCTGAGATTGTCTGACAGCTGCTGGACATCACAACTCACAGCATATCATATGCAAAACTATTGATCTCTAAAGAATAAGCCGGCGTTAGAAAGGTTCAGAAGATTGCAACTTCGAAATGCTCATCATAGAGAAGCCTCTAGAATATTAGGAAATATCTGTATCCAACGATTGACGTTATTACGCTAATGATAGCTTTTTTGTCGTGGATTATGTGCTCCACATTCTATTGCATTTTCTGTTTAACGAAAACAAGACAACCAAACAGTCCCCATTTTGAGAACCAAAGCAAATAAACCAAACGTCCATTATTCCTCCATCAAGATCCTGGTGTGTGCATTCCTTAATGGATTTCTGTCCGGGCATGCTATCTCATCTTTTCACAGGACACAACAGTTTCAATTGGAAGATATTTGCGTGATATTCCGTTTCTGTCACACATGCCTCCGTTCATTGGCTTTGGACGTCGATTTTCATCATGTAACCAACCACAATACAGTCACTTTGCCTGTGCACACTTTACACGAATATAATATCACGCTAAAATATCATAGTCTATTTTTCATAATTCAAGATTTTTCTTGAAAAAAGATCTTCAATTATCATTTAGCTATTTCCTAGAATTGAAATTAAATTTCTGAAAGCTCTCTGAAATTGAGTAAACAGTTCTTATTCCTTATCTAATGCTAAAGAAATAGTAAATCTTCTTTGGGTTCTAGTTCATTGCATTGTGGTTGAGTATTCTGGGTATATATGCATGGAGTATCTCTAAAATAGTCTCAAAACCATTGTATAGCTGTTACAGGTTTCGATAATAATCGGTCTGTCAGGTTTAATCACTCCAAAACAGTTTAGATATCTCGTTGTATTCGTTTGTTTTATGGCTGTGGTGCCAAGTTGCATAGAATGATCAGAAGTTACATGAAGCATATTGGCTTATTGCCAGCACTCAATATTGACCCCGACGGAACATTTCTCCGCAGAAATTGACTGTTACCCCTTGAACCGTATTAACCTCAGAATTTAGAGTCTGCAATTATTGTACGAAAAGGTACTTTAATCAGATCAGAGGTTCGAAAAGAGTTCATTAGAGAATGATATATTAGTTTCAAAATGTAAAATGATTAGTTCAGACAAACTCAGCACAATCTCTCAAAAGACTGTTACATAAATATCTTAGGAGCTCAACGACGTCGATGAAAACATTTGAAGTATCTGACTGATTTTTGAGTAATACATTAAGAAATTTAAAAAAGGTTGTTTTGAATTTAGGCATTTTCTGCAACCAGTTAATGTCATGAATATAATTCTCAGAATGAAATGTCATGGTGTTTTCATAAGAATAGGTTTTTCTCTGTCAAAGGAGAGGTTTTTAAACAAGCACTGACGTGAAAATAAAAACAAACAGTGGAAACTCAATCTTGTTCAATCTTTAACTTTCAGTATTATTTTATATGCACAGCGAAAAGAATGGCATGCAGTTCTTATGGAAACTATGTGAGGTTCAGGTAGTCTTCACCATTCATGGACGTAAGGGGGCTTGTTAGCGCCAACCATAAATGTCATGAAAATACTGCACAGTAAATTGGAAAAAACATGAATATATCTTTGGATAAAATTAATCGCTAAGATATGCGAGTGAGGTTCCATGTATGAATCAATCTCTGATGGTTGATTAAATACAATATTTACTTCCAATAATGTACATCCAAACCAGACAGATTATCTTATATGTAACAAAACAAAACATAGCCAAAATTATATTTCAGAAAAACCTAATGTCCAATAAGGCAAGTGTTTTTGTTTCCTTACAACTAGAAAAATTAGGAAAAAACTTAATTACTTCAATCCATTGATTAGTAAACATGTCTTCTTTCAGTCAGTTCCTCTCACATTATTGAAACAGTAAAGATCTTCTTAATTATTTCTAAACAGAGAAAAAAACACAAACATTACTAGCCATAAAATATGACTAAATGTTCTTGAACACACCTAATCGAAAGGTTGATTTATCGGTAGCCAAAATCAGTGTTGCCAAAGTAATCATTTTTAGGCAAGATCCAGCTGATATTTTCCGAATTTATTCGATAGGAATCTATAATAAATAGATAAAGAGTAATGATAAAAGCAAATGTTTTATTCTCATTAATCATTCATCCTTTATTCTTAGTTATTGCATTCGATAAGTGGATATCAGATGATTATATAGATCATTTTGGCAATCCAGTGAGCTTGTAAAAGAATTAGTTTTTTCAACCATATTCAGAGACTGTTTTAGCATTTGGTTTATTTCCATAAACTCCATCAGGAGGCTTTAGGAGTTTTCATGTTAAAAATTTGCCCTCGTCAGAAACCTTGCTCTTCAGGTTTACTTAATTCATTACTTAATTGACAAATTTTTGCTTCTTTTTCTTGTTATATTTTCTGAGAAACTACCCCTTGAATTGATAAAAGAAACTTCTTCGAATCAAAAGCAACTTTAAGAGATAACACATAATCTTTCCCTATTTTATCCATTTCTTTATCCAAGCATCACCAAGCACTGTTTTAGTGCAATTTCAAAATGTATTGCAATGATTAAATATGTTCTTCGAATGTTTGATTTAGGGGTACTATCCTAATGCTATGCTTGTTGTGCTTTTCAGTTATAGATTGGAATATATTACCCGTTCCTTGCACGTCAACGTAACATAGCACTGATTCCTCAATTGTGATTGTGAATGTTATCACGTTTGTAATGCCTTTGTAGACACTCAGATATCCTTTTCCCCCATGAGAGGAACGACACCATGTTTTGTCCCCATAACTTGGTATTAGCACTGAAAAGTGGCTTTTCCTCAACCCTACCTCAAATAGTTCCAGCTTCCCTTGTATAACTATATTCATGTTGTAAATTGTGAATCTGATAATACTTTCGATAATGTACTCATATAATAAGTTTGATCTCTCGTACTTATCTTTCAGTTTTTGGTTCATCATTTTTCTCCAAAATTGGTGAAGCAACCCGTGTTCATTCAGGCTGAATATAAACAAAAAATGTAGCGCTAAATAATGTTTTTGATACTGTTAGGTTCAGAGAAATTGCTGAATTGTTTAAATGCCATTTTCATTTTCTGATGGCCTGATAAACAAAAAAAATATGCGTCAAATTAAATCTAAATCAATGACAATGATTCATCGCTTGTTAGATAGAAAATAAAAGACGATAAACCGATTTTCAAACTATGCTTTGTCAAAATCTCACTTAAAAAGAATTATTGATACATTAGGTTCCAGATATTTCAATAATTTTAATGACAAGTACTTAACTGAATTATCAATTGCGATTTTCAAAATTTGTTATACACAAATGGATTCCGCTCATGAAAAAGATAACCAAACAATATACAATAAGATTGATAACAAAGTGTGTTGACGCTAAAACCGCATATCTTAGCGATAATTTGATCAAAAGATGATTAATTGACTATAACTACATTTGGACCAATACAATTTGATAAGATTCAATATATGTCATCAGGGTTGATTGTGAAAGTAGACTTTATTTTTTCAGATACATCCATCTTCAACGAAATAAAAAAATATATCTTATCCCTGATATTAATTTAACCAGTTACTTGATCCGATGAAGCCAATTGCCTCTTACCAATCACAAATCCCATTTCATTCACACAATGATAATCGAAGCAGAATGAGACTATTAGTAAATTTACTTGTTTATATCTCGGTTTGCACTCAAAGGGATGATCTGATTGGTTAAATTCACCTTCCTATTATGACATAGAATTACGTGATGGAAATCCTAGAGATTTCATGCTCGAACACATATCAAAACAACTTGATGCGAATTATGAACGTTAAAGAGTTATCATTAGGAAAATGGAATCATTAAAGATTAATTACCTATCGAAAAGTACCGATCAATATATAATGAAACCTGTTATTTTGGAGGGGTATACTCTAGCTTAGAAATAAATTGTGAAAATTTTCTGATTATTTCCTTGGGCAACAAATATCGGTTTTTACAACTAATACAAATCTTCAACTGAAACTGTTATTGTTCACATAGTCAACATCCACATCTGGCGATTTGACTGGCTGGCTGAATGGATGGATTGCAGACTGTATTTCTAACGGGCACAGGCCGTACCAATGGATTTAGACATTCACTCATAATCATGTCTAGGACATATTTATTGTTTTTCTCTTTCAAATCCGCCCCCCAAAAGTTTCAGTTGCCGTTCACTTTACAATGTAAGTCCATGCTAAATTGTCCCTTTCCTTTCTGTCCTGCAATGTTCACACTTGTTATCCTGAAAATTTAGACTTTCCTAATGATCACTGCGCAAATGAATGAGAGAAAAGTAACATACTCATTAATCACCCATTCTTCCACTTTTTAACTGATCACCCCCAAAGGCCATCCTGACAAAAGAATATAGGCCAGCTGACAGTATTCTAACGAGTGGCTGATAACACCTTTAATTTTTATATGAATAATGTAAGGTTTGTGATTTATCACTTGAGGCAACAAATATCAGTCTTACAACTATTTTTGCATTTTGCTAACAATCGAATTATATCCTGCGAGCAAATATAAATATGTAAAAAAATTTGTATACAAAACTCAATTTTGTATAGAGAAGAGACAGTTATAATTATATAATTTCCAGCACAGAAGAAATATTCCCCTTATTTTCCTTCATTCTTTCTCGACATTCAATGAAAATGTTATACATTGCCATGAAACCCCCGAGACCAAAGAAAATCCTGATACCCTGAAGAATATTGAGAAAAATGCTCAAATATCAAGACTTGTTGTCACGTTTCAACCCACAAGAACCACCAGAACACTAGCAGCTTGATAAGTCAACGAATACAGGATACAATTCCAGATTTAATGAGTTTGGCACGGAAATAATTAAGAATCGCTGACCAAAAGTCAACATAGGTTTCTTCACCCTATTAGCTGGTTTGGCTGACTGGCAATGCATATATGTGCTGCGTTCTTATGAAGCTAAAGGACTGAAAATTGAAACATTTACTCCTACTAATTTTTTAAAATTAGGTTTCGTTTGTTTCTTCTACTTCCTAGAATATTTTTAATGATTTTTTTTGTGAGAGGTCCATTTTACAATTTGAGTTTATGCTTAGTGTCCGACAGCATTCCTGCTTGTTATTTATCTATTTGGATGTTTGAAGTAATCCCATTCCTACAGAAGTAATTTATTCATTGATAAACCCTTTGCCTATGTTTTAGTTGATCATCCCTCAACAAAACAAGCTATTAAAAGACGTTGGTCACACAATGGTTTCTATTGAATAAATAACCTGAACTGTAGTCATCTTATTATCTAATTACGCTGATGTACGAACTTCAAACGTGAATTTTTTCAGCTGTCAATTTCGTCACGCGTTATCCGAAAGAAACAAAAATAATTTTGGTTTTCAATGGCGTTTTAATGAATTCATGTTCTGATGGTTTTTTGGCTCTGAACCTGATGAAACAGATTTAAAGAGCTTCGATATGTTGAAGCTTAGATAGAAAGATTTAAAGAAAATTG
The DNA here is from genome assembly GCA_963457665.1 of Thysanoteuthis rhombus. NCBI lineage: Eukaryota > Metazoa > Mollusca > Cephalopoda > Oegopsida > Thysanoteuthidae > Thysanoteuthis > Thysanoteuthis major. The sequence goes on from OY735223.1 coordinate 49,878,839, forward strand.
TATGTTGAATATGAATTGATGTTCAATTATTTATTTTTATTTATGTACGCCTTGATCATCATCTTATATTGGCAAACTATCCCTCCTTTGATTTGTTTCAAGTATATTCCAGGTGTTATTTGAAAGTTATCTTGGAAACGTTTCCCTGATACTTTTGAAATTACATTCATGCACTTTGTTACATCCAATTATCATTCTTAGAAAATGAGAAACGAGAACAAGAAAAAAAGTAACTTCAGGGTCAAACTCCATACATGTTTCAAAAAGGGGGTGATTTCCTGTAGCTTTTCCGTTGTTTATTTGTATATAAGACTTGTCCAAAATGTTCTAAAAAGTAAAAAAAATAATCGGGGGTCATAGAATAAATACTTTTACTCCAAAGTTTTGAATTTTTCATGTTTCCCCATTGCAAAATATCACAATTTGTGAAATTGCATATATATTTTTCAACATGCTCGTCTGAATCAGCAAAATTCTCTTGCTAAGTGGCATGTGCAAAGAATGTTGCTCCAGAGGAGGGAAGAAATACAAGCTTTTTTTGTTACCGATGCATTCTATTAACGCACGTCGTTACAAAAAAAATGCACATTTATCTGTTGAGTTCAGAATCCAATGTGTAATAACATAACAAAATTGACATGTTTTATTCTAGTGAAATATCCGATGTTTTTCTCTCGATAAACGTAAATTTTATGTATTCACGAATGTCATGGAGAAACATTCTGGCATTTATCCATCTTGCTTTGTATTGAAAATAATCAGATAGATTTACAGATAGATAGATAGGTGGACTGAGGAGTGCATATGGTCGTCTATCTATGGACAGATGGAAGAAAAAGCCGCGATAACCAGCAGTTTTACACTCTGCATCGGCTCCATGTCACTGCCAAGATATTTATTGCATTTTTGACTTATTTTATGGTTTTATTTATTTTCACAAATAAGAGATATTTTTTTCAGTATTACGATAGATATTTACATAGATAAATATGTGGACGAGCGCATATGGACATATATCTATAGGTGTTTGGAGAAAAAAGCCACGACAATGGACAGTTTTCTAATCTGCTCTGATTTCATATCGCTGCCTGAATGTTTTCTTGAGATTTTTACTTATTCTAAGTTTTTCTTTCTTTTTTTTTTTTTGAGGAAAAAAAGATTTTTTTACCATAAAAATGTGTTCCTTCAAAAATAATGTAAAAGTGTATATTGTGGTATGATTTTAAGATCTTTGTGCTTGAAAGACGGATACTTAATGGGAGCAATCAGCACCTGTCATGTTGAGACATCAAAATATTCTTCAAATAAAACTTTTCATCGATCTATTACTTGTGTAGATGAACATCAAGAACAATTTTGTTCGATCTCTTTCACTGCAATCTTCATGTTCTTTTGAGAGATATTCGGGATCTTTTGTAATCTGGAGAGGAAAAGAACTTTGAAATTTGAGAAGAACAAAGTAACTGTCGGCAACACTTAAAGTACTGCACCCCAGGGAAAATGTTCATAGACCATACATGGGTGGGAACGGAATAAGAAAGCGGACTCATCAGCATCGTTGAATACTATAACTCCTGAGAATTATTCTTTCAACGTTGAAGAAAAGATCGCATATATATATATATATAGATAGATATAGACATATAGATATGTAGATATATATAGAGAGAGAGAGGAATGAACATATATGATCTGACAGAATGATAATAAATTGCTATATATTATACAGAAACTTATTTGAAATGATCTACCAATATATTGTGTATAAAATAACGCAAAAAACAAGCGTGAAAGCAGCTGGACATGAACGGAGAGGTCCACTGTAGCATGAACTTACATTGTCAATTCCTCCTTCCCCCAAATAAAAAAAAATATTCAAAAGGAGAAATTGAGAACAACACTTTTCAGCTCCATTGATACGATTCGTATTAGGTATCCTGTCCGCTGAATATTTTGGTGCCCTGATATGCTTGGAAGAGTTCCCCTACCTGCCAACCTATAAATATGGGAGATGGACCAGTCAAACTTCATGGAGCAGAAGGGTGTATAGGTAAACATCAAACTCCCCAGATAGTGATAGAAAACTCCATATCTACAATTCGTGCGATGATTAGAGAGTACCATTGCTAACAGATGCATACATCCATAGCCAATTAATCAAACAGCCATCCAGCCGTTTTAAAAACTGAAGAATCTCATGTTGACAGTTTTGATGAAAACTTATGATACGTTAAGATGTGAAAAAAATCTGTTTTTGCACGTATCTCTGTGAATACATATACGTTGTATGCGTGCACATACGTGCACATGCGTGCGTGTGTATCATATAAATAATACAGCACTGGTTGTTGCAAGCTGATTTATTGATATAACGTTTGCTTAACCTTTTGTCTCCCTGCCATCAGTTGACATGGGGACGCAGATATCTCACTGTAAGGCCATTTTCTGCATATAAATGACTTTATGACTTAACCAATCAGGGTAATTACAAAGGTCTCATATTTTGGTTGCAAATCAACATTATCATCGTGTATGCTACCTGGTTGCTTCTCGTAGAGAGGAACCAAGACCTTTTTATGGGGTGAACCTTGATAACAAATGCAAAATAGTATATTGCAAAATGGTTGACTTTTATGAAATTATTGTTGTTAAATCTAAAAATTTAGAACCCCTATCTCCTTTTGCCAATTTACAAAACCTAGCATAAATAATTTTAACTGTAAACCTATAAACATACTTGCTTGCAACATTAGAAATTGTATCCCCAAAATAACCTAATTTTCCGCTGTATATCTTTCATCGACGTTTTGGACATATATATCTGGCTTTCCTCCGGTTTCCGGTGTATTCTGGAATGCCATTAGATCTTGTTTAGAGAGATGGCATACCCTTGTATAGAGGTCACGATCTGTCTCTACGTATATATGTTAGTTGGTATATTTCTCCCACCGATCTTGGCTTTGAACCTCCGAATATAACTATAGAACGTTGCACATCCTCTCATCTCCAAGTATGAAAAAATAAATGTATGTGGAATAACAGAAGAAAGGTCTGATAGAATCCAAACAGGAACTGACTTCAAACAATTGAACATTACTTAAAACATTTTCTGGTTATCTCAGTTTCTTCTTTGAGAATCTCCCAGGTGGTATGCTAATGATGGATGCAATTATGATGGTCATACCACGCTGAAGACGCCGAAGATCAATAGTGGCAATTTGGATCAGTACTTAAAATAGGCGAAGTACTGTATGTGTTGCCGACGCATGAGTGCATGAGCCCCCATATTAAAACTGATCCTGTGAGTTTATTAACTATGACTGTAACATTCATGTTATTAATTTGGGATATTTGGGATCAGGTTGTGAAAACTCATAACACTGCACTAAGTCTTGCATTGCACTTGCATTAAATGCGTCTTACCTGTGGCAGAATATTTCTAGTCCTTGAACAATCATTTGACGTTTTATATTTCTGCATGCCATTAAAAATAATAACCGAATTGTCTTGCCACAAAGTAACTGTTATCGAACCAGTGCAGCAGATAATTTGCATTCTATTATGAGTTTGATTCGTACTTGGTGTCCCCCACTAGTGGTATTTGGCCTGACCAAGTTAAACGTAGTAAATACCTATACTACCAATATAGATTTATACTATCAATCGTTATGCATGTTGTTCGCCTATGCTGAACTATCTTTTTACTCCCCTTTGTAAACAAGATTCTTTTTTTCTCTGTGAAGGCGTAGCAACAAATGCTTCATCTTAGTGAACAAGTTTCGATATGCATTTTTTTCTTAATCAAATCAGAAAATGCTATTGTTCTTCTTTCTCGTGGGGACACCAAGTAGTGTGTTTTCTCTAGAATGCATGAATGAGGAAGATTCCATTGTTGTGCATACATAACCATCGAAGGAAAGAAAATTTATATAAATTGTTTGCTTGGTAAGTGAAACTGTGCATAATGTACAGGTTACGGGGTTCTGTTCAGTCAGTGGAAATTCTCCTTTCTCTTCACGATACGATCATCATGCATTATCCTACAACACTTCCTATGAGGAAATAATTCACTGTTGTCAAAACAAAAAACAAAACAAGTCTCGTTTCTTTCTATATGGTCAGGTTTTTTCCTTGTTATTTTGTGCCCGAATGCTCAAGAGAACATAATTCTCGATGTTGCATACTCGCCTAGATTATTTGATTTATGCAATTTCCTCGCAAGATAACATTATACCAGGGACATCTTGACATTTTTTTTCAGGCTGTCTTTAAAAAATATAAGTTCAATTATCTTTCGACTCGTATGAACATTTTTTAAATTCTATTCTAAATGCTTTTTTTCTGAATATTTTCATTCTTTCCATGTATACCATGGCTAATCTTTTCATTAATGACATTGTTATTTCCAGTCTGGAAAGATCATCTATTGCAAGACCTTTAAATTGATACTAAAAATACATTTTATCCATATTACCAATCGAGTAAAAGAAATGCGTCAAGGTCCGATCTTTTGTAATCATTCGGTATCCAGAGCATCTGCAGATGTAAAAATCTATTGTGTACATGTGTGATTTTATCTACTATTCAATGTAGACATAATGTATAATTATTTTCCTTTTCACAAAGAACAACGTAATTCATTCAGAGTAAGTATAATTCCTTCACTTCCTGGTATATAATTATGTTCTACAAAGTTTTTTTCTTCTATTTTCTTTTCTAAAAAAGTGATATGTTTTTCCTTCTTTTGGCTTTTGTATTTGTCTATGAATTAGGATGAAAAATTCTTTAGAAATCTCTTTTTAATAAGGGAGGTGCACTCATTATCTGTGGAAATATTACTTTGTATCTTGGCAGAGTGTCATTATCTTTCTGGCTAATTATAGGGTGTCACATCTGTAAATTCTTCAAATAACTCAAAATTTTATATTATCTCATAGATTATTCAAGATGAATTGTTTCACTGGATATAAGACCAAAAAATATAAAGTGTTCGAGTCCCAACTGACACAGGAACATTCATCATCAAAATTATCATCATTATTATCAGCAGCAGTCTGGTAGCGTCTGATCAATACTGTTGTGGTAGCATGTTAATTTTAATGTTTCTTTTTCTTAATTTCCAAAACGTTTGATGGTAATCAACTGAGGGTTGCAACAAAAGAACATTCACGAATTATACCATTGTATCGAAGTATATAAAAAACAAAAAGGAAATAAATTGTATGAATGAATGAAAGGCTTACCTTCGTAAACAAAGCTTCCTAAATATCTTTTGTTAAGTTAATGCAAGTCTGAATGGAAAATGGAAGTTTCTGGAATTTACATAATAAATCATTATTATGATTGAAAAATCAATAACCTCACTAATCCCAAACATACAATTTTGAACACTAGAATTTTTAATTGGAGTGATTTCTTATTGTAAAGCAAATGGCAGATGAATTCAAAGTCAACAAAATATTTTTCTCTTTCTTGATTCCTGTTAACCTGCTCAACATTCTATTTAAATGTTTATTTACTGAAACACACAGAAATATTTGTATTCTGGTGTATGCATTCCTTCATTTCCCAAATGGCAAATCTATGAACAACATTCTAACCAATTATTTCTTTCTTCAACATTTCATCCGATCTATGATTCCACCATTAGCGAATATTTCAGAACTACTTTCTGGTGACATTTCATGTTCTTTTTATTTTATTCTCGACTGTGCTATCAGCAGAATTCATAAGGTCGGACAATTTGGTTAGGAATATCAGATGTTTACACTCCTCTCAATTGTATAGTGTATGATTTATTAAAGATGACAATATTTACTTAATTAATAGTATTAATGCATTAATGAAATAAGAGAACTTTGTTATGCAGATATTGACCTTGATATCAACATATATATATATATATATATATATATATACAGAGAGAGAGAGAGGCAGAGAGACAGAGACAGAGACACAGAGAGAGAGAGAGAGATTCAAAGACAGACAGAGAGAGACGGATAGAGACAGAGAGATAGAGACAGAGAGAGAGAGAGACAAAGACAGAGAGAGAGAGAGACAGACGGAGAGAGACAGAGAGATAGAGACAGAGAGAAGGAGGAAGAAATACAGAAAGATGAATATAAACACATAGATGGATAGATAGGGTGAGAGAAAGAGAATGAAGGAGAGAGCTAATTCAAAATTTATTGCGATAGAGCAGTTTCGAAGACTACGAATATAACTTATGGCATGTTGCCAGCATTTTCTGTCAAGTCAGTTGATTTTGGGAATCAGATAAAAACGTACAGATCAACAGAGGAAATCAATAGCAATAATCCCCATATAGTGAACAAATGAGAGATAAACTTTCTATCCCGTATTGCATTTACTATAACTCACAGAAAATGTTGTTATTGAATTTATTATGCTCTTGCTATTTTGGAAATATATAAAAATCATGGTTCGATTGCTGAAACGATTTTCACTGACTATAAAATAGAAAACATAGGCAATTTTAAATCTATATTACCCACATAATGATGGCTATGATTTAATGGTATATATAAAACTCTGAAATAGTAGATTATTACTGGAAGAAGAGGTGAAGATTCTGACTTCAGGGAATGACATTGAAATAATACACGGAGAGGAGCATTGGCGGATAAGACAAGTAAGATCTTCCTATTTAATATGCTCAGATATTCCAATCAGCAGACCAAGTATCGATATGGATAGCCTGTAAAACTAATGATCGTCTATAAGATTGTTGGGGTTCGATAGGAGTAGCCCAACAGAAACAAAACTCAACGGGAAAATACAAGGCTAGTACTGAGTAAACCAGGCGTAATGTAAATATAAGGGATGCACATGCTCCCCCAAAATATGCACCTGAGGAGGGTCAGACGGTATACAATCGAGAAGTTGTAAAAAAAAAAATGTAGAGGCAAGGAAAATACTCTAGTTAAATCACGAACTACGATGACCAAGTCATATGGTGATTTTGAGCATAATTCGTGGAGTGATATATTATAAAGAATGCATAAAATAAAATATATAAGGCATAAAAGTAATTTGCATGTGTGATTCTGTATCATCATCATCATCATCATCATCATCATCATCAGTCTTTTAACGTCCGTCATTGGACATAGCCCTTCCCCAGTATCTACCACAATTCTTTATCACGGGCGTCGCGAAGTCAGTATTCCCTTAATTTGTCCAGTTCATCTCTCCATTTTGTGTCCCGTCGGCCTTGGTTTTTCATTTGATCCCTGGGAATCCATGTTGTGAGTTGTGATGTTCATCCGCTGTCTGCCATTCTTGCAACGTAGCCTGCCCATTGCCCTTTGATTAAAGTTTCTATGATGCCTCGGACTCCTGTTTTCTCCCTGACATACTGCGTTGTCTGGTGAACCTTCCATGTGGGATTGAGCATGATTTTCTCATGCGCACGTTGCATGCTTCTCAGTTTTCAATTGTGTCTCTTGTTTACGTTCCACGTTTCAGCTCTATAAGTAACTATAGGGAGAATACAAAGGTTGTTTGTTTTTGTTTTTCAGGATTATTGGAATTATCTGCTTCTTGAAAGTTGAGCTTGCGCTACCGATGGCTTGCCATCCCAGAGTGGTTCTTCACCTGAATCCCTCCTCTTGTGAAGATCTTTTCAAAATTTTTAATCAATATGTATTGATATTTACTCTTTTTTCTACCGAAAAAAGACACACGAGAGTTAATGTTCAAACAGTAAAGAAAGTCTAATTGGGATTCAAAAGCTAACATCAAATAATTGTTTCTTAAGTAGGAAATCTATTACTACTTTTGTCCCATATTACATGCTATATTTGTATATAAATTCCATATACTAAATGTAACAAGTGTTTTGGGAAGGTGGGTTACTTGTCTTTTTGTTTCAACGTTTTGTTCGATCGAAGCGCAGATTATTTTCTGAAAATCTATCTTCCTCTCCTTTCAGTGCTTAAACGAATGAATTACCTGGCCCCAACTGATGCAACTGTGTATTTGGATGATATTGTTTCTTCCTCCGTTTCAGTTATTTATAGACACGGTTCCTTCAATTCAAGTTGTTATGTTTGTGATGACCTAACTTTCCGAATGTAAACAAATACAGGTTTGCTCCAAACTGCGCTCGATTCCTAATGTATTCAACCCCCCACCTTTGCTTTTCACAAACATTTTTCTATTGCAGATACCTACGCAACCACCGATTACATACAACTGATCAATCAACGGACAGTATCCTAGAGGAAGTGGATTATTTACAGAAGGATGCTTAGTCTTGCCAAAGAACTGCGCAAAACCAGATTGGCAAGGAGGAAAACAATTTCAGAGAGAGGGACAGAGAGAAAAGTGGGGATAGAGCTTGAAAAGAACTAAAAAAGAAAAGAAGAAGCTGCTAGATGCCCATCTGACTCTGACAATGGATGCATTTATTGGCATGGAAGAGAAAAATCTCCAAAGGGTTTCTGTTTCGGTTTTTGTGTATTTCCCTTATTTACAGTAATATTACGCTACAGACCCTGCAATGGCCTAACCAGACCTTGGTTTATACATCATTCAAACCACTAAGATTTTTTTGTATATTTTTCATCATTGGCTCCTGGATATTCTTCATATTTAGCACGGACAAGCGACATGAAAGCAATTACATTGATTTGTATGTGAATTTGTGCGTGATGGGTTCCTGCCTATTCGTGTCAACTACTATGATATCTTTTGTATACAACAAATCATTCAATTCTAATTATCTTCAGGGGTTCATATTCAAGTTTTATTACCGGGTTGCATCTCCGTATTTCTCAAGTCGTTTCTGTCTCTTATGCATCAATTAGGATTGCTCATTCGTGGCAAATATAGAAATATGGGAATACATTGAATTGAGCTGTTTTTTTTCATGCGGGTTCCAATGTAATACAGTTGACACATTGCAGGACCAATTGATTTGACTAAGTGTCGACCGATAAAATCATATCAAGTTAAACCTATCCAATTAAACAAATTAACTCAAGATCAATTGAAAAGTAGTGGCTTTATGACCAACAGAGCTAAACTGACAAGTTCTGTAAATTCACGAAATTAGGGTGGACTTTGGATCTGCAAAGACCAAACTTGTAATTTATAACAATCCATGTAAAAAGTGAACTTAATGTTTGATTTAATGTTAGGGAATAGCTTTATTTCTCATGAAAAATATTTGATACCACCTGCAGTTCAAATAGTCTGTGCTGGGACACTTTTTTTTTTTCTGTCACCTCTTTTTCCCAATATTTCTCAATTTACCCAGAATCAGTACTTTCTTATATTTCATTATTACTCACTTTTTGCTTTTATATCCAACAAAACAATTTTCATGATTTGGAAATGATTTCAAAACAGTTCATGAGAGTGGATGAAAGACAAATTCCACGACTCCAATCCCATCGGTCATTCGGAACGACAAAATTTCAACATCGGACTGTAAACTTCAATTTCTATGTGAATAAAGAACGAATCATATTTTTATTTAACAATCCTTTTGGGTAAGTTCAATTTTAATGATGGAAAGATGCTTGCAAGTCGTAATTTTTCAGGATTACTCACTATAGATGACGGATCCCAAAAGATGGTGCCGAAACAATTATAGATCAAAACATTGTGGTCCTTATGGATAGTCTTTACTGAAAATTCTTAAATTATTTTCTCTACTCAATAAATTACACATTCATAAAAACTATTCATCTTTGTTGCCAACCATTGAAGAAAGAATTAAGTATTGAATATTTACAAGACACTATCATATTTTTCCATATCAATTATAGCTAGATAAAAACAAATAAAAGTGAAAACAATTACAACGATAATTGTTGTTAATTGAAGACTTTTTACTATTTATCAATTGCACGATCCAAGGTATGAAACTGTGAACTTCCAAAGTATTTGTTGTACTTCTGTTAGTTATTTTTTGTCAATTTCTTTTTTATACTCGAAACAGTACACAATACAAATGCACATTCTTGATTGATCTGCATGAGTCAGATCCTGAAAAGATCAGAGAAAAGAAGTCATTGAAATGGAGGAAATTAAACTCTGCCCGGATAGGAAGAAAAGGAAAGATTGAATGACTGCTGAAACTCATAAATGAATATAGAAATTAAGAAAGTAAGAGAAAAATATAAGGTCTCACGTTGGCACATTTTATCTATCTTTGTTTTTCGACCGAATTTTCTTCTGTGCTTTTTACTGAAGATGCAGATAAATCAAATATATCGAAAAATTTGCGTAAAACTCACTTTGACCTTTCGATTTGTCTATTATTTCACTTTTTTTAAGTTCACTCTTATACTGAGATTCTGGTGTATTCAGCAAAATTCTTTTGGGCACTTCCCTTTCAACTAAGATATACAGATTGCTAAAAATACAAAACTATACAACTGTACGTATCGGAGAAAAATAGTGAAAAACATTCATTAACGAGTTGGCATTAACCAAGGGACAGGTTCACTAATTGTGAACCATGCAATGTGAACATCGAAGAATTATGCTGGGTCACATATGTAGGGACCACAAAACAGCGCAGTACACCCGGGAAAAGACAAGAGTCAGTGACATCATAGAATCCAATAAAAACCTTGAATAGCAACGGGTCGGCCATGTTGTATGGATGGTGGACAACCAATGGATATCGCTACTCACGACGCGCAACCGAGGCTTGAAGAATGTTAGATGGAGAGACGAGCTAGACAAATTCCGAAAGCACTGGCTCCGTGAAACCCATGATAGAGAAGAGTGGCGAATACTTGGGAAAGTCTATGTCCAACAACGGACGTTAAAAGACTGATGATGATGAAATGTTACAAGATGCTAGTAAAAAATAAAATAACAATCCGCTTTCTAAGAAAGGGTTACAAGGAACTCTTCAAATTTAACCTTAAATTGTGCAACAGTCAACGAAAGATCTGACACGCTGGTATAATGTGCTTTAAACAGCACAGTATTGCCAGTCACTAGAGTGAAGAATGGACTGCTCTTCAAACGACATACATCAACGTCAGAGATGTAATGACTTCCATCTGCTGGTGTTAACACTGCTTGGTAACTTATGCAGCCACACCTGCAATCCCCATCGAATTTGAAGTTCAGAGAGATGTAATTCAATTTTTCGACTGAAGTTTTCACCGAAGATCACACTTCTTTCATTTGATTTAAAATTCTTAACGGATCAAAAAGATTACTGGATCCAAAAAATAATGAATGAAATGATTGCATTGAATATACGATGTAGATGCTGTTAACCCAGGGAAACCATGAGAAAAATAAGAGAAAAAAAATTTTTGAATAAATGACTTAAGAATCTATAATTATTTCCCCAACTCAGAATTACTCGAAGTTGTGGTAAGACTTGTGTTTTGCATGATTCACGTCTTCTTGATAATTACATTTATCATTAGTTCTATATTCATGATTTGCATTATTTTAGTCTCCGAATAAGCATGTATTGAATTATAAGGCTTGTAACGCTCTGATGCAGCAACCTTTTTCAATTTTGGGGTAACTTTTTATCCGTTTCCAACATTCATTATTGAAGTTATTGGTTGACTTATAACATCATAAGAGCAACTACTGTTTTTCTGAAGGAAATATTATAATATATAACTAATTTTTGAGTTGAAGATATTTCCACTACTTTCAACACTGTTGGTCAGGGATGAAAATAGACTTATTCGAATACAGTCAGCCCCTAAACTGGCTAAATGATTTTCTGATGATGGTGAATTAGCAAATCCGACTTCTTACCTTGTCATTGGAATATTCTTGTCCCAATGTGCATGGAACTTTTTTACCCTTTCAACTTATGAGTCTGGGACCTCAGAGAGAGCAGCAAGATTTTTATTCTTTTTAGTGTAATATTTACTGTAGTCTACGAAAGCACATTGTGAACGTATTAAAGCAGGAGTAGTTTTTCCTGTTTTTATTATCCAATAACATAAAAAGTTTTGTACTTGAAAATTGCATGGTGCATTTTTCATAACATTGACACTCATACAAATCTGATATATATATATATATATATATATATAAATATATATTGTGTCATCCACAGATAGCTGTTTCGATGTACTACATCTCCTCAGTGTGGCTTTAGACTTTAATCGAAAATTGAAAATTTAACCCAGAATTGAAACCCTCACATTGGACCTGGAGGTCAGTATCCTACATCTTGACTACGGAACTAAATTTAAGCAATATATTCATTTACATAGAAACTCCTCATCCACCCCACCCCCCAGTGCTCTATTCCTATGGAAGAGCATTGCTTAAGCTCACAATGGATGAGTTACCTTACTTAAAGGGTGCTCAACCCTGAATAGAGGAGTATATATATATATATATATATATGAGCATTCGGTATTGAGTCAAAGCACTCGGATGAAAACTTTATACACACACCCAACTGATATGTCACCATGAGCTGAATTTTTATTTGTATTTTTTACTGTACGTTGCTCAAACTATGCAATTGATATTGCCATTGAAGTAAGAGATTTGACAAAGAAGTGAATCCTGTTTAAAAACCAATATCTGCAAGGTAACAGCTGTCTTTTCATCATCAGACTATGGACTAATTAATTCTCTCTTAGCCTTTAATATATCAATTCACTCACAAGAACGCATAATATGCCTTCCAATTTTTATTTGTATTCTTAACTCCATGTTATCTTTAGGTCGAATATACACATATTGATGACTACCTTCGACCATGAACTATTTAAACGTGTAGGTAAGTATTTAACCTGAATCATCACTGTTATAACTTTTGTGAAATGCTTTCAACTACTTTCATTTCGGAATGTTCGGTTCATTTTCTGGTTATTGGATTCCGTTCCATTTTTTTAATCCCATTAAGTGTTCAATGATCGAGTGGAAAATCTCTCTGCAAGTATGCTAATCCATTTATGTTTTATTTATTCTCACTATATATCTCTCCTTTGGATCCAGTGAATCCCTCAAATATGGCAAATCATAGCTAGAGTTATGTCTTCAGTTTTCAGTTTCTTCCAGGACTTTCAAATCAGAATCAATTCTCTGCTACAGGAATGGAATCATTTCATTTGAATGTCTTTGAGTTACAAAAAACTCCGAAAATGTTTCAGGCTACGTCTAAGGAGTTGCCATTGTATGAAGTTTCTCATATTGCCAGAGTTTGCAGATAATCACCAATACTTTCATCACATCTGCCTTAAAGAAATAAAATATTATAAGTGAACGAAATAGACAAAAAAAAGAAAGATATACAAAAATAAAACAGCAATCAATAATTGTGTCACATTGTAGAAGAGAAATAGACGTTAATCGTCCGATTATCCAGAATCAGAGAATCAATAATATCGTAGAAGTCAATATAGAAAATACAATCGAGATTTTCATTACATATACTGTAATCATGTTTTTGAAAACTAAAAACTTCATGGTTCCTTATGTTCCTCAAATTCTGATTTCTCTTTCTGAAATTGAGAACGTGATCCCAGTGTATAACTCTAATTCTCCATCTGTCCTCTTCTGATCACACCAGGTAAAACTGTCTTCGTCAGGGTTGATAACCATACAAAACCGTCCTGCTGTTTAAGTTTCCTTTCTTGTACCTGATCGGATCTGTCTGTCTATTTAATTGGCCTGCCCAAGAAGTGAAGCTAAATTCCTCTTTCGTTGATGGATTTTTCCTCGAACAATGCCGTTGAATTATTCTCTCGACGAATTCAGATTGGAGTCTCAGAGGTTGATATATATAAACGTAAATACCTGCATATATCTATCGTTATATCTACTATATATTGACCTGTTAATTCATTATCCAAATAGCTTGAAAGTCACCAAGAGTGAAACAGATCCTAAACCTAAAGTTCTTTTTCTTTATATTGGTAACCATGGATGATTATTTTAAAGTATTCTTCAGCAGGACTTGTACTTTGTCGATTTTCTGAAAAAAAGTAAGAAAAAAATGATACAATTTAACAAAAATCTTACAAAATTACTTCTAAATGATCTCTGGAGACCTTAACTGGGTGAGAATGGATAACAAATACCTGCATACTTTCCTGAAGAAATGATCTTTTTTGCAAAGAATTCAATGCTCTGCAAGACTCACTGAACAATGTGTGCGAAAAGGTTAGTCTTTACATCAAACAAATGTCATGTACAACAAACGTGTTGAGCACAAACATGCAAAAATCTTAATCTAAAATGTAGAGCTGGAAAGAGTGGACCGCTACATCTACCTCAGACGGCAAACTTCCATGAAATCCATGAAATTAGAAGAAATCAAGCGTAGACTCACTTCAAGATTTCGAGCTATTGGTAGAACAAGATGAACCTAATAAGAAAGAAAACCACATTTGTCTCGAAAAGAAAGATCTCCAACCAATGCACACTTCCGATAGTCACCTATGGAACTGAAACACGGATTCTAACAAGAAGATTGACCCTCAAACTGAAAATCATATCACATTCTCATAATATATTCATGTTCAAGATCACATGTTGAGATCACAAAATGTAACGGTAAATTAGCGAAATAGAAACGGAAGTCAGGATATCATGGAATCCATTAAAAAACAAATGGCAATTGGCTTGTCATGTGGTAAGAAAATAAGACATCTTATGAACACAACGTTGGTCTTGCAAACGTAAAATGGTATGAAGAACTTGAAAAGTTTAGAAAGTATTGGCTCGGTGATACCCACGGTAGATAGTCCTTTCAAATACCAGGGGATGTATAGGTCAAATGACGGACATTAAACGGAAGACGACGACGACGACGATGATGATGATGATGATGATGATGATGATGATGATGATAGATATTCTTATACTCTGTCAATAAAAAAAATTTCTCTACAATCCCACTTGATCTAAAACAATATGCATGAATATTAAAGAATTCCATCACCATTTATGTATAATTATCCGTGTGAGGTTTGGTGTCATCTCAGCATAGTAAGTGCTACAAAGCAAGAGCTTTGTTCGTGTTGTTGTTTTTGATTTATTTTGTCTTCACGATTTCCTGAATGCTTCAATTTTGAGGTGGTGATGTGTTAATATAATTATTATCAAAAATTGATGTTTAGAAAATTTCTATCTTTTCTCGTAAGAAAATAGTCAACGAAAAACTGTCTACATTGGTTTCTTCATCTTTTTTAGTGTGCGTTGCGTAAGAATGTATGTATTGCACGAACTGGCAACATCATTTACTCCTTATCATGTACAGAAATACGTATTTCTTCGTTTTTCCGAATAAACTCCATAAAAAGTATTATTCAAAACTTAATTTCATGCAAAATTGGTCTCTTAGTTTGTGTCCAAAAGCTTTCCTCTTTTTTATCGTGATCACTACCTTATTAAACATGAGAGGTAAAATTTATTAATTGATCACCCTTCATGTCATCTTTTGTTTACTGACTAACCAGACGTGTTCTTTTAAATCCCAAAATCTGATTCGAGCTGCCAAAAAAATGTAGATGAAGTTAATAACAATAAGGTCTGTATAATTACGTATTCCCCCGAAATAACTTTAAATATCTAAACAGATTTTGAATTATTTGAAATTTAAGCTCACAGGAAATTGTAATGATGTAAATCGATTTCTCCATTCAATGATCTGCAGAAGATTGGGGTATGATATATTATCAATCAGTATTTAAACAAAGGAACGCACCAATGAAATCATGTGGCGTGCCTGATTTTACATCGACTCAATTTTGAAGTGTTGAGTAAATACGTTTTCATTTATTACAGAGATGGGAGAATTCTTTTACTCAAATCACTCATATTTTTTTCGAATTGCATGATGCATAACTGTTTCCACGCTTATATATAAGCTGTACTAAGAAAATAATTTTTGTAGTCCAGTTTATTACTTACCGAAAATTGTTAAATACAATGGCTCGATCGCAAAACGTTTGAAAGAATCCAAATCCAAAAATTGAATTTTCATGGAACTTTTAACAGGTAAATCATCTACCCTGAATTTTAGCATGATTGATCAGAAAGAAACTTGAATATTAATAAGTAAGGAACATCTGACAACAGAAAGAAGATATTTCGTTGCTGACTGAGGATTATTTTGCCATTTCCATTAAATCATTCTGGCTTGTTTTATTCACGTTGCAATGCTGCTATCACCAAAGTTGCTTCTTGACAGAGAGCAAAAGCAATCTTACCTCATGTATTTTCCGTAACGAACAAAAACCATGTTTTAATTTGATCGTAGAGGATTAAATTCATGACAAAGCAGATGGCTTTAATCTTCCGAATTATGCATACAAGGAGATTATCGAAATATCTCGTACGATTCCAACTGTGTCAAAGAGTTTCACAATCACTTTTTTCTAATAAACTTGTTGTAAGAGATTGACATTTGTGAGTGCACTTGGATTACATACGAGGGATTTCGATGCATTATACCGGGTATGACCTTCGGGTTCAAAACATAGAAACTAACAAAATCAAATTAAAACAAATACAGAATCGTCCCCAAATCTATGGGGGGGGAGGAATGGTAGGTTTAAATCTTAGTTGATCTCTATCCCCAAGGCTTATCCTCAAGGTTCCTCTCAGATCAATGTTGATTTTTTCCTAATATTAATCCCAGATCAAATCAAGGTGTGGCATTCACAAGGAAAATCAAGCTGCAAATCGGAACCTCGCTTTTGCACTTGGCAGCAGGAAAGACATAACGGATCAGTGACCATTGGACAGCAAACTTGATAGGACACGACCTGACACAATGTTGGAGTTGAAATTAAAAGGTACCCCGCAAAGGCAAAGTAGATGTTGGCATATCGCACTTGTCTTAATAGAAAATTGAAAAAAACTTTTTTCCAAAAGTGAACTCATAATGGCTGCTGCTGCTGCTGATGTTGCTGATGATGACGCTGCTGATGGTGACGATGATGATTTTCACACTGATCAGTTTGAAGTTTATAATATTTTCGAGGTGTAATGATGTGGACTAAGCCAATAATGAATAAATAAAATCTGACACCTTTTCAAAAGTTCCATTTTAGAATGTAGTCATGTATGATATATATATCTGAACGAGAATCTAAACATAATCTTCTATTGCATTCTTGAAGTAAATCTCCTGCAGATACCATACAATCATTTCAACATTCCCCACTCCTGAGCCATATGCTCAAAATGTAACATGATTATTTCATTCGATTTTTTTCGAATAGAAATAAAAATGAAGTATCAATTTCAATCAGTATAACAGAGCATTTTAGAAAATACAAATCTATTGTTGTCCTCGAAAGACGTCACTCCAGCTCTTGTAAATTTTGGACCTACTTATAAATCACAATGATGTGCGTACTTATTTTCTTAATCACTCAATATATATTCATTTAGTTGTGTAAATTGATTAAATAAATGTAATGGAATTTTCACCTCCAATGAAAATAATACAACTGATTCATAAAGTAATAGCGTTATCCTCTTTGATAAATTTGGCTACGCAAAGATTCCACTTCATTTCTTTTTGTCTGATAGTTCATCCGTAGAGCTTATTTGACAGAACGCAAAAATTAGACATTGAAATCATATGCAGTTTAACATAATGGTATTAACATGTAATTGGCATAATGATTGCAGTGAGCTCTGGAATAACCGTTATTTTAGTTTTAAAATGCCTGTATGAACTATATAACAGAAAATAATGTGGTATATTATTATAAAACAGTGAAACATAGAACAATTGTATTTGGGACAGCAATTTTTACCGATATTTCTTTGAGTGAAAGAAAATAATTTGACATGAGTGATAGATAAAAATGAGTGTCTATAGCCCTGGGATAGGCCTACTAGGGGTAGGAGATGTTATAAGAATTGATCTAAGCGGATTGCAAACAAAAAATGAAGGCGAAAAAGGCGAAGGTTTACTAAGAAACATAAATGAGTATTCTGTCACCTGAAATACGTTCAACCTCTACGACTTTTTTTTCTTATAGCTGATAAAGGATACAAAGCCTATTTGCATTCTGTTCTTCTGTTTTCTATGATTAACCATTGTGTTAAAAATGTATTGACTAAGTAGTTGCAGGATCTTTGGATGCATAAGATCCGAAGTTACATAAGATGGAAGGAGTTCAAAGTGTAAGCTGTTTTATGTCAGAGACACTGTGCAAAAATAATAAGAAAACTATGCCGTGGTACCTATTATTCAATTATTTTTCCGAAAACTTTTCTTAGTTTGATAATTGCGTAATCATTACTGCTTTAGATTATGATATATATATATATATATATATATATATATATATATATATATATATATATATATATATATATATATATATATATATGTTTTTTTTTTATTGATACATTTTTCAAAACATACACATTATGGCAATGAATATATAGTTCTTAGAAATCGTAGATGAAACATGCATGTCAGTAAACAGAGATGTCACCATAGAGTGCAACACCATCAGAGAGCTTGATACCAAAAATAAATTATATAAAATATTCGAGCAGAGTTTCAGCTGCAAACGCTGTATTTTCTGTTGCTGCTGCTGCTGCTGCTGCTGCTGGTGTTTATGTTACTCTTTGCTAACCATCAACACTGATTTTAATCATATTCAGTTTCTGTATAGATATAGCCATGCTCTATAAACGGTTGTACACTTTGGCACCCCCCTAAAAAAAACATTCTAATACAGCAAAAGCCTTTGGTTCTGTACTCAGAAGAGCATGGAAAAGAAATGCCTGGAAGCAGCAATGGAAGCGTAAAGTGATTCGTTCAAAATAACCGGAGCAGAAAATTGAACGAGACAAGAGGCCAACGACTTAGTGAAATAATGTACGCTAGCCAAAATGGCGTCCATGATATAGTCTTGGGATTTGAGATGAAAGATCAGATTATATTAGATTAGATTTTCACTCCAGGTCTAAGGATTGGCCCTTCTGAGAGGATGGGTCACTCCTTCACGAAAGACGTCAGTAATCTTGGATCTGTGATTTTACTAAAGGCCTTGATTATTCCATAGCTTTTTCACCCT
Source organism: Thysanoteuthis rhombus (assembly GCA_963457665.1). NCBI lineage: Eukaryota > Metazoa > Mollusca > Cephalopoda > Oegopsida > Thysanoteuthidae > Thysanoteuthis > Thysanoteuthis major. The sequence goes on from OY735223.1 coordinate 49,897,870, forward strand.
TAGGTTGAATAAATTCACACTTGGTGCAGTAACTGAATCTTTAGGAACGCTGTTCTGAATTGGGATTATATGGAGCAGTTTCCTTTCATCCAATCGAACGGAAGACAAAAATGTTCTGATAATGACTGTAGTGAATAATTAATTGAAAGGATGCAAAGACCCTTACTTGTCATCTGCCTTATCACTGGAAATAGAGTCAGGTTCAAAACAATTCATAATCAACTATTTCCGAATATATGTTTGAGGCCATTGATGCATTTGTTGGTCATTGGTAGTCATATTCTAATTTTATAATGTACCATTTGTGCACTAATTTACCAATGCTTCGAAGATGACTGTTATATTTAAATAATTTTACGATTGCAATGTTCTTTTTAAATACCAAAAAAATTGTTGCTTTGTATTTCTCGTATATACGTTAAACCAAATAACCAAGAATTTTTATGCATTTTCAAACATGAATTTTGGAGAAAATAATACAAAAATTATGGGAAATTATATTATTACCTTCTTGTATTTATCTCCTTCGTCACAGACAAAAATGTAATAATGTAACCTTACTTGATTAGGTATCAAATAAATAACCGGAAGTCAAGAGTGTCGACTGACGATCAGGATGAAATGTATGTAACAATTCTTGGACACTATATTTAAGATATGAATCAATCTCAACATGGTTTATCCTCACAAAACTAAAACATACTTTGTGTCTTCTCCTTTTACTTTTAAGAAACTTTCCAATTTTTTCTTCTATTATCTAGAATAATGAACTGCATATATAAACAACACGCTCACTGGAATTTGTCACAGACTTATTTCTAATGAAAGCTGACACTGGTCCCAAGTGAAAAGGAAAATGTAGTGAAATACTATTTCAGCTACGCTGTCACAAACAAATTCTGATTGTTGGTACCCAAGTGACGGCAAAAGATTTTTTCTTCTTCTTTTTACAAGTGAGACATGTTTCACTTGACGATTTTTGACGTGTTTCAATTTGAATTTACATCAGTTGGTAATTGTATTTTGATGCAATAATAACCAATGTATATCAGTTTATCATTATTTCACGGACAACTTCCATCGAAACAACATATCTTATTTCGTTGCAAAGTTTTGCAGAGTTTGGGTGACGCTTTGTGCTATGTCTTACCAAATGAACTCCATAGTATAAAATTGAAGATATTTCATCAGAGTGATCTCGGTGAAGAAATGCCCGACGAATTTAGTAGGCTTTATTTTGGGTCCGAAAAGTGACCAAGTAGCACGACTTGAAGTGCAATAAAAAGAAGGATAAGGAAAGATGAAAACCATTTATTTATTAATTCTTCAAAAAACAAGAGGATATGAATTCTGTTAATATATCTGTTCGTGGATGTCTCTTGAGGTTATAGCTTTATTTGTATGTGTAAAGTAGGAACAAGCAAATGTACTTACAGAATGGTACACAAAGATTCTTTTTAGATCTTAGGTTAGATTTTGACTTGCTGTTCCGCCGAACAAGCCCCCTTTCAGCTTTGCATCATAGTCAAAAACTAGTTTCATTGCTCATTGAGGTCACTGGTATTCCTGACGGGCTGATAGGTTTAGAGACTTTCTATTAAAGAGATAAACTGCTAAACTTATCAATTATTATATTTCATGATCTAGTTACTAATATCAAAGTCTCTTCAGAGCTCATTGGAAGTGGCGTCACTGGGACTGATTAAGGACTGAATGCCACTTGGTGAATTTTTATCGAGAGAAGTTAAACTGATACTCTTAATTATTAAAATTGTCTGTTTTTTTTTTGTTTGTTTGTTTTTCTACTGACCATTATGATATTCCGAATAATTTAGAATCTCTGTAATACAAAATTATATTATTATCATAAGTAAATAATGCTGAATTCAAACTAATAGACTAATTTAAAAAAAAACTACATTGCAAATTTGACCCCTAACTATAGACAATTTTCTGTAGTGGGGAGTTGAAAAAACAAGGAAACTTTTCATCACAGATAAGGAGTAAATGTTCAGATTCTTATTTCCTTTGCTTAATTGATACATGTTGGCTGATACGTACATACATATATACATAACCAGCCAAACCACAATACTAACTGAAAATTGAAGAAACCTATGTTGAGACTTTCTGTGACGATTTCTTTTGACGGTATATGATAATTAGAAACGGTTACAAGCAAACTACTAAAGTCTATAGAATTCAAACGATGTATACTTCAATCAGTGTTTATCATTCTTTATCGTTATGTTGGGAAAAATCAGTACCAACCTAGTACAATTTTCTCAGACTGGATAAGAGTTGATCTAATTCTATAATGAAAACAAATGTTATATTTTCTATAAGCATCAATGGTTGATGTAAGAATAGAAATATCCCGATGTTACAATTTCAATCGTAAAAAAAACATGCTTAAATGCAGCCGGGCCGATATGGCACAAAATTACTTCCGAAATTAAACCCCACACTAAAATATTCAGGATGAAAATTTTCAAAAACCCAGGACATATATACATGGCAAGCAAGATCAATCAAAAAACTGAAGAAATCTATGTTGACATTTTTGCTCACAGTTAACATTTGGTTGACTGTTTTTAATACTAAGTGTGATCCATGGATAGATTTCAATAATCATGAAATCAGTTTATATGAAACAGTCAGAAAATTTGATCGCTCTGAATATAATTTTACATAAATTGTGACTATCAGAACATTCAGTCTTTTACCATGAATAGCTTTAGTTAGATTACATACAAGAGGCCAGTATCTTTTGGGGGATTCCTCTATCCATTCAACCCCCAGGAATCGGAAACGGATTTTTCTTCTCAACTAAGAACTAGATTAAAAAAAAAACAAATATCAACAGCATATAAGCTAATAATATGGATAACCCAATGAAATTACATAAGACTTTACAAATGAAAAATTCGTAAAAATAACCGGAAGCATTCAATTAGAGAAGTATCTCAATGTAATGTGTTAACTGCTAACGAAACTTGATTTTTTTTTTCTCTCTGAAAGAAATATCATAAAATGTCTTTGGTCAAATAAAGTAAAACCAAGGAGAATCGAAATGAATCCTCATCGTCGAATAACAGAAATATAGTCTATTCATTTGATTTGCCAGATGTTCGCCTTAAGCGAGTTGCATCAATCAATAATGATTGCTTCATACAACTGATGCGTATAGTTTGATCCACTACTTGTCATTTCTGGTTATGTTACTTTCCGATTCTCCATAGACTCGAAATTAAATGACAAAGAAGAAACTCTTTCCATCTTTAATGACGGTTGTACGTGTCAAGTTGCATTAAGTCAATTATTTTGCATTTCTGAGTGGCAATCTCACACATGATGAATATTCCTTATCGTATAATAAGACATGGACAATACTGCAACGTAAGAGAATTGGATCCATCGGGATACTGGCTAAAATTGTCTGCCTTCCTTAGTAAAATTCGTCTGATACAAGACTTATGATTATATGATTTTCACTTTCTTTCTATAAAAGATACTAACTTTTTGAATGATGTTCCACACATGGCTGATTTCTATTTTCTTTCATACTACTAGAAACTTTTACTACTACTTATCAAACGTGAAAGAACATTTCCAATCAGTTGACATTCCTGGCTGAAAACGGCTAAAATTGACTTTGAGAAACTCATTAATATTACTACCTCTCAAACATGAACCCAGAAATTAAAACAATTAAATTGAGAACGGAAACTGCTTCCAGCACGGGCAACTCACTCAGGGATTGGGGTAGCAATGTTCCAAATTTCAAAGATTCTCACTTTTAGTCACTCAATGTTTGAAAATGGTGCACAAATAGATACGAACAAGAGAATAAGGTTAATGTTTGAATTCAAGACAGAAATGTCTGACTTACTCACATGGAAAATGGTCCCCAATTTTAAAAAACACCTGATGTTTGAAAACGATGCTTAATTAAATAAGATTCATAGAATTTATGAAATGGAGAAAAAAAATTGAAACATTTCACCAAAATTATCGGTCAAATAATGACGGAATAACACACACAGCACACCTGCAGAAAAACAGCGACTGGCGTCCCAAATCATGAATTGACATAATCATCGACGTTTTAAAATATTTGATAACTAAACTTGACTTGAGCATGTTGAAAACAAATTTGTTGATATCCGTTCAAAAGGAATGTAATATATATTAATTCAATCGAATGAAAAACCCAGGGAGTAATCACAAACCTTTTTGAAATACGACTATTCATTTTTGACTTGTATTTTCCTTCCTAAATTTCCCTTGTCTCAAAACGTCTGTCGATGGCAGCTGACTGGTAGTCGGAATAATTATGATGAAGAACAACTAAAATTAAGACCGAAACAATACTAGTCAAGCTTCTACATCGGTTGAAAATGTTTCATCTCATTAAAATAAAATTTAATCAAAATAGTATTACTATTTCGAATTAATCACCAGTTTGGCATCCCAACTCGACATCTTCTCTTAGAGGCTTAGATACTATCAGTATTGATGAATAATCAACGCATATACAATATCCAATCATACATCTTGACTGTCTTACCCTTTTTAGTCAAAATTGGATGATGCTCTGGTATTTTTCCTAGTTATTAAATGTTATACTATTGCTTGACAAGTGGCTTGGACAACTTTTTCGGCTAGGATTATCAAAGCATAACTGATAATCGAGCTGAATATCAAATCATATTTATGATGAGAAGGAATAAAGTTTATCTGGACTACATTTGTATCAACAACAAAGACTGACAATAAATCAAATTGAAATTTTGATGATGGAAAATATAGTATTTGAAGTAAATATGCATGATTTTAACGTATTGAGATAAATCGAAGACTGTTACGTAGTGGGGGTGTATCAGGCACCGAGTCAGCTATTTGAGAGTGGGATTGGACGTCAGTTATGTGTGTGCGTGCACCTATGTTAAAAGGTGTGTCGGTTATTTACCACCCACTCCCCATGAGAAAATTAATAGAGTCAGGGGTCAAGAGGAGCTGATATCTTCCCCAAGACAGCTGTCGAATAAATGAGTGATTAAGGAATTCGTACTGACAGGGGTAATGAGTAAGTCGTGGAAGTTTGTGGATGTTATGTGACACAAGGATAACTGAAAATAGAAGCATAAGTGTTTTTCAACCCAATAAGAGAGAGACAAATAGGAATAATAGCATTTAGAGAGAGATACAGGGAGATTTTAGAGAAGCAAGTTGGGATTGATAGCAGTCATGCAATGAGAGAGTTTTGCTTTTCCTACAAAAACATAGTCTTAAACTTAATTTTGCATGACATTCGGGTAAGATTATATAAGGAAAATATTGCATATCAAATGCAGGAATATTTTTGTGTCATTTCATCTGATTATACAATGAACAGAGGGACATTAGGTGAAAAAAGAATTTTTTTCAGACTTTTCGTTCTTAATATAAAGCTGATCCATTGCGCTGCACGGAAGCAATGTTTCCCCTCATGGTAGAGTTGTCCTCATTCTCCTCAGTAGCCAGATCTGAAAGGGCTTTAGACGGATTGCATGAACGGCGTCGTTACCAGTATTAAATGAACACACCAACAAAACCATGCAGATGACATTAGCAGCCAACATACGCAAAAAAAAATATTAAGCTATGAGATTTTACCATTTACCCTCGGTTATCCAACATTGACACAATGTCACACGGACCATTATCCTACAGGATTAAATGGAAATCATTCAAGAAATTGAATATTGTCTAGTCGAATTCACGTCACAAAACCTAAATTCCGAATACCCTGATGCATTTGAAAACTACAGACTGTCTTTAGGGTCAAATCGTTCGAGTGTGGAAGAAATCCAGAAGCTGAGCTAACAAGACTTATCAAACACAAAGGCTTAAATGGTTTGAACACCTAATAAAGCTGCATTTAATCTTGATTGCTCGAAAACTTGGATGGGTAAGCCCCAAAGGCCAACCAAGACAACATTTGCTGAAAACCATTACTGCAGCTACTATACCCAGCCAAGAAATACGCAATAAATAGAGATCTACTTAGAAATATTCATTAGCGTACAGTCGTTGCGCTGAAACCCTCGCACACATCATTAATAGAATAGAAAAATAAAATAGAGATCTTAGCTCATGTGTGAATCCTTTGAGTCTGTTTGTTCGTGTATTACATATTTTCTTATTCATTTTTGTTAGATAGTAATAGTGAGATCGATCGAAATTGCTTTTCCTGGTGTATTTACATGTCTTGTGAGATCTTTAGAATATCATATCCATCATTTATCTTCGCGTTTCTGTTTTTTTCCACGTATGATATCAAAACTATTCTATGATATCACAATTGCATGTAATGTGCAATGAAATGAAGCCCTGGCCAATGAAAACTCAACGTTATCATTCCATCATTTTCTAATAAAAGCTGGAGAAAAAATGTATCGAGTCTAATTTAGAGATTTATGGTTATATTCTGGACCATTATTCCTGTTTCGTAATCTGGATCAAACTGATTTGGTACATAGTGAATCTAGCCCGTCTTCTTTCATGCAGAATGGAGTATATGATTAAATATCGTGTTTAAAAATGGAAAGAAAATTCAATAGGAATTGAGCCAAGAAAGGAAAGATAGATAAAACAGGTCTGGATATTGAAGAACCAAATACACTCTTCCTATTTCGATTGGTGATAATTTTTTCAACATTTGTATTTCATATAATCATTATATATTTCCATCCACCTATTTATTCTTTCGCATTAATAAACCTTTGCTGTTTTCTAATATATATAACCATATGCAATGCTTTTCCATAAGAATAGAGCACTCTGATGGATGAGGAGTTTCTGCGTAAAATCAATATACTGCTTAAATTGAGCCTTACTGACAACCCAATTCCGTGGTCCAGAGGTACGATATTGGCGTCCGGATCTGATGTGGGGGTTTCAATTCTGCCTCACGATACTGGATGGGTTAAATTCTATAGCCTCACTGATTCGATGTAATACATCGAAAAAGCTGTCTGTGGATGTCACAATTATACATATATATATATATATATATGTAAAAGAGATGGTTTGGTCAAAATTTCTAATCACGGTTAGGAAATTCTTATTTTATGAATGAATTCATTCATTTTACCTATTTATTTATTTATTTATTTATCTATCAGAATGAAATTAGCCTTCACGTATTTCCAACATCAATGTTCGTAGATTTTTAGGATTGGCCAGTTTGGTTCAGTCAGAGATTTACTTGATGTTTGCTTGGTCTTAATTTCAAATCATTTGTTAATTTATACATCAGTTTAGTTTAATGTGATGAGATAGACACACTTATAAATTCTATGAGGCTTGTATTGTTCTTGTTACGGTACTGGAACAAAGTCAACTCTCAACTTCGCAAATCTGGTGAGGACTATTCTCGTGATTTGAAAATAATGTCATGTCTAGACTTGGAATGGATTTTAACAAAAGCAAACGTATACATTTGTCTTCGTTGATGTACCGAAGATCACGGTAATTCTAATTACGTAAAGAAATGTCTGAGAATCGATTATTTATTAATTTTTGTTCTATTTTCTGTGAAGGTCTCCTTTAATTTGAACCTTTCCGAAAATCATTTGTCACGATGTGTCCAACCACTGAATTTAATTCACAAATAATTCTTGTGTTTAGCTCATTTTGATCAGATTCATACATTTCATTTAGCATTCAAAGCGTTTTAGTATTTCAAATTCAACATTTCAAAATGCGAAGTGAATGTTATGATACAGACCATTCATTTCTCGTTGTTCTGTTTTTCTTATAATATTCGATGATTTACATTCAAAATGGCTAATGGCATTTCCACAACCAACAATTGCTGACATTTGCATGTGAGGAAGCTTGTCCAATGATCCGTCAAACCTTACAAACTCAATTACATCTTGCCAGAAAAGTTTGTTTTTTTTTCTTTGGTGAGAGAATGAGCCTAGGATATTGATTCATCCTGGACTACATTTCATATGAGTAATGAAATTCACCTTGGATGGAACAAGTATCCTTAACGTCTAAATTCTGTGAACATTCACTTTTTGTTTCGTTTATTTTAACAATGATTCAAATGTTTAGTTTTTGCTTTTTGGGGGTTTTATTTGTAGTTGTTTTTTTTTTTTTCATTTCAAATCCTTAACTCAAATAAGGTCACCTCATAAGCATCTAGTGTCAATGAAAGTATTGGGATTTTGATGTTTAATGTTACGGAATATGATCACAAGTTGAAGAGAAACGGTTGCCAAAAAAATTATTTCCCCACTAGATGTAATGTCTAACGTCTTTTCACCATAATTTATCCATGATAAATTGAGCTTTTAAGTGTCCAGAATTTCAATAATATGGTTGTTTAGGATTGTTCTGGAAATTATTGCTAGTTTTGAAAATGTGATTGCTCAAGAGTCCTGGAAAAGAATGCACCTTGAACTGTTGATAAGACCGCGAAAATAATTGTTTAAAGTTCTATTTGCCTCGAAGAGTTGATATTGCTCATCGAGCAAGTTTCATACGGGAGTGATATATTCTTATACCTTGAGTGTCTTAGAATGAATGTTATTTCGATAAATACTAATGACGTTATCGTTTTGAAACATTGGTTTGATCAATCATGATCTTTTAGTTGGATTTAAATCTTTTAGAGCTTTTTCAGGATTTCATTATTCATCCGTCATAGTCCAGAAGTCGAGATGTTGGAAGGGAGATATTAATGCCATTTGTAAGACTAATGAAGCTTTGAATCGAGATAGGGGCTCATTTTTCGGGCTCTGTCATGTGACCGATTCGGTGATCTTTATTGGATGAACCAAAGTAAATTCCCAAAAATGGGAAAAGTCTACACGTCTGTAAGTCTTGGTATTCCACTGCACGAGGTGAATGAAATAATGAGGCAGATTTACAAATAGAGGAACTCAATTTATCTCATATGATGAAATGCGTTTCCATTGCATTCTTTTGTGTACATGATAAATTTACTATGCCCAGTAGCATGAACAAAAAAGGCTTCCTGCCTACCCCCTGGACCTTATCATCGGCCCACAAAATATGAAATGAGATCCTATTTCCTTTCTGTACATTTGGCATATATGTTTTTGGAGAATCTATTCCTCTACTTTATATTCAGTTTGTGTTGTTTTTTTCAAAAATTTTGTAAGAATTTTAATACTGATATTTTGTTTTTTCGTTTCTTTCGTAGTGAAGTATGATTCCAGTATTTTTCATTGCATTTTTGTCTCTATTTCCATCAAAATTTACCAAACTTTATTCAATAATAACCAAATATTCCAACACTTTTATGAACAATATAATTGTAAATTATATTAAACATTGGGCTTTTCATCATTGGTTAAAAGATTATAAGTTATATAGAATGTTAAACTAAAGCACAATGTGAGGACTTATGATTAAAACTCTTCTACTATGAAATTGATACTTTCGTAATTACCTTCGGTCCAATTTCATGAAATCTGTCGACTAATAATTTTCAGAATTTAATATTGAGATTAAGCTTCATTCTGTAATTTCGTTTATCTTAAGGCATCGGCCATATATTAAAATGGCAGGAACAAAATTGACTTTGTAATTAGTCTTCCAAGAAAGTAATCTTCCTCTTTTGCGATGCAGATGATGTTTACTAACTCACATAATCAAAACTTATAAATTTACAATTCAGTTTTCAGATGGGTAGATTTGGTTTACACGATCTGCAATATCTATGAAATATAAGTGAAGATTTTATATTCCCTGCTTCCAATTCCAACTTGATACTAAACAGTTTATATTCAGTATCTGTATTTCCCTTTTGCAGGAATTTATTGCAATAGAAATGGTGACAAATTTAATGGGTTTAGAATTGAATTAATGATATCAGGAATACAATCATGTGTTAATTCGATGGACGGAAATGTTTTGGGTAGAAATGAAATGATTATTTACTAAAGAAAAATACATCATTGAATTCACCTCGTGTAATATTTACTTTGTAAGCTAATATTCTTTAAGATTTTTAATATTTAGCCATTCTTCTTTTTAGTCGACTTTTCTGCAATCGATGTCCCTGTCTATTTTTGACTAACAAATATCGATAGATCCTATACATATACGCATATTCGTTTTGTTTTTTTCCATTGAATTATCTTCTTTCCAGTGAAAGAGGAAATTCAATGTTTTTGCAGAATTATAGCGCTTCCAGTAACTGATGAATCATATCAAAAATTTGATTGTGACAGTAGGATTAATACAAATTCATTGGTTTGTTAGTGTGTATTGTAGTGAATGTGATGTGAATACAAAAAAAAAATTCCTCTGTTGTTTTATTGTTTATTTTGATGGTTGCATTTACATCACACCCATCAGTTTCATTAAAGAAGTCTATTCCCATTAGCATTTTGAACAAAACAACACAATATGTTCTTTTGGCTAACATTATGGATTATTGGTAATCAGTATATATATATATATATATATATATATATATATATATATATATATATATATATATATATATATATATATATACATTCTTGCTGAAAAGGGTACGTTCTCATGATGATTCCCCATGCGTTTTTTTTTTCAGGAAAACCCTCCATTGAATTCTCTGACTCCCCTCGGTATTGCACAGACCCAAGTAATGCCGTGATCTACTCAGTATCAATGCCTCCCCTTACCTTTACCTCCTCCAATCTCGTTTTTGGTAGATTTTGATCGGTTCCAAGTGCACTTTTATGATTGGTACTACCCCGACCTTCATCTTACACATCTTCAATTACATTTTCAATTCCTAATATTCTTCTAGCTTTCAATCTTAAATATTTACTCTTTAATCTGTAAGCACAGCCATGTCTATTACTTGAAAAGTTTTTTTTCAGTTGTCCACGATGATCAGACCAGGTCTTTTCACTTGCATGGAGGTCAGTTTGGATATCAAATTCCGAAAGTTATTTGTGGTTTATACTTTTCAGATCCGTCTCCAGTTTGTGCTGATACCATTTGTTTGCCTGATTTTGCTCCATTCAGTTTTTTTCGATTTCAATGGATACCAGTATTTCCCCTAGAGAATATTTCCTTCGGTCTTTGTTTAATATTACTATTCTCTCTGTGTTGTATCCGTTTGGATTTAGGAATCACACAAAGTTTCCACCCTATCATTTTCTGTCATGCTCCTTGATTCGTGATTATACCATTTCACATTTTCAATGGACTCAAGATCTGGCGCGTGCCATACTATCATGGCGTTGTTTATATTTCTTTTCGTGCCAGTTTCTTATACATCCAGTTGTTAAAAATTCCACAGATTCATTTCTTTCTCCACACGATTTAAATTTTTCCACAATTTTTTTTCTCGATACACTTGAATCTCAAGACTTGATCCTGCATTGCAAAAATCACCCCCCTTCCAAATCTATACCTAGGATTTTTCATTTATCAGACTTTCTGTGTCCAATAACTTACTACGTAAATCCTAGTCCCTCTACTAAGAGTGTCTCTCTTCTTTCTGTTGTTTTATTGAAAGTTGGAACACTTCATCTGCGATTGGCAGGATCCCTCAACCCATAAATATGCGGAGAAACTTGTATTCTCTAGATTCTCTCTTCTTTCTCCATACAACTTGCAACACTAAAGAGTCCTTTCTTTTCCTTTGTGAGGACCTATAGTCTACTTACATCATCATTGATGATGTATTCTGTTCAGAGTTAGGATTTACCTAGTTTGTCATTTCATAACTATTACATAATTATTCTTTTATCCAGTTCAATTTTCCCGTTCCACGCTTTACCAAAGACATTGCAGCAATACTCCTTTCTTTCATTCCACTGTGGTACCGAGGCACTCCCAGCCTTACTCAAATTCGATTTTTCTATCGTCTCTCGAAATATCAACCTATATTCATAAATATTTTTTTTAATTCTAAAACTGGCTTACTTTCTTTTGAACTCCAAGTGTCAAATCCTGACAGAGTTTGTCAGCCTCTTTGTTTGGGACATTTTGATTTTTCACTTAAAAATTAATGAAATTTTCTATTGTCATTTTGTGTCCTAATTCGATAAATCCCATCGATGATTGTAGTTCGAAAACGGATGGATTTTTACGCACAAAAAACTCATTTTTACTATCGATTTGTACTTTTCAGTCGAATAAAAATTCAGCAGAGGAGACATAGAAATTCCTTTTTAAATACTTTAAGGAAATCGGAATTATGGCTTTTTGATGAAAATAATGGGTAGCTCAAACGAAAAGTTTTAACCTCTGCTAAGATTAAAGGCCTTTCGAGTGAAGACTAAGAAACAACAAATAATAGGAATTGAAAAATGTGAAAAGCAAAATATAAATCAACATGTAGGTTAACGAGTTCTTTTTCTCTACATTTAGTGTTTAGAAAACATTGATAATAATTGCAGGCCGAGCGACATTGATCGATCCGAATCAAAACAGAATAGAGGCCATCCTTTTATCAAGATGGCTGCTGTTGTCAATAAAGTGGCACATAAATGATCCAATATTAGCCGGACAAGCAGTGCCGATGGAACAGGAGGAGAGAAAAAGGGGATGAAATTGAATATGATCATTTCACATGGATGAGCAATTTTAGATTTGGTGAGAAAACGACCATTTGTTTCGACATCAAAAGCTTTTCCCTGCCTTTCGGGAAAATCTGTACCGTTAGAAGTCAGAGATCACAAATTACCTTCATGGATTACATCAGAGAATCTGATGTCTTCACAATTGGTTTTGGTGAATATTCATCAAAGAGAAACCATTCTTTGCTATACGATAAACGCGTTAGGAAATGATAGTCGTGCAATCTTTGCTTATTGATTGAAACCTCAGGCGGGAAATTGCCATGAAAAATCGTAACAAAGTCTTGTAGACTACTGTATGGAAAATCACAGAGATCCCACTTACGTGCAATTTGACTTCCACCAGTTACAGTTCTTGTGGTGAACCCCAGGAATAAACAATTCATAATTTGAACTTATAAGTGTAAACACTCCCTGTAATGTGAAAATTACTCGTATATTCTCTCGAACCACTACTACAGATTTCGATTATCCCTAATAACTTTACGAGTAGGGCTCAGTCCAATTTTTCCAACATACATCAAACGTAAAATTTGTTTTGCTGAGTGTCATTCATTTGTATTCCCGTTTAAATAACTTTACACAAAACTTGTGTTCATCAGTTAACCCTTGACGTCAGAACATGACAGTAATCATCAGGTAATCTGGCAATTATATTATACTTGAAAGTGAGAGTAAGTAAAGATAAAACGTATCGAGATCCATACAAAAAAAACTTATACATTGTCCAACTCAAATGATAATAGATTATATCTCACAATTCTGCTAATGGTCATGACATTCATTTCAGGAGTGATAGATAAAGATATGCACGTATGAATCAAGGACAAATTCATATATGCACTTTTTGTTTAATTAACCTGCATTAATGGATCCGTTGGGATGAGAATATCACTTATAAAAACTATATTTGTATGAATGCATATGGTCTAAAAATGTACGTGTAATTTTATCCGGGCTTATATTCAATCGTAATGTCAGATTGCTATGAATTGCATCTCGGAAGAGCCCGAACCGCCGTTCAATAACATTTGGATCGAGTTCGGAATAGAAAAATGTGCAATATAGTAATGCACAAAGAAAGGCTTGCAACGGCAGAAGGAATCGAATCCCCTTGCAGCAAAGAGATTTGAGCAATGACCAACACCTTGTAATCCTCGAAAGTGACTCGATAAAACTGGAAGAAACGGAGGGTGAAATAAGGAGATAAAAACTCAAAGAGGATTAGGGAGATATAAGAAAACAAACAAAACAGCAGGAACCTTATAGAAGGAGTGAACACATGGTCTGTATCCGTAGTGAAATAGACAGGGTCATTCCTTGGATGGAGAAATGAAGAAGAAGAAAGTTTATGACAATGCACAAAGCCTTACACCCCAGAGATGACAATGATTGACTGCGTGTTAAAAGAAGAGAAGGCAGCAGAGGACTCATCAGCATATAGTACTTTGTTCAGGGTACCAAAGCGGATCTAAAAAAATACTTGAAAGCAAAAAGTGAAAACATCATAGTTCGCGAAGCAGCGCAAAGAACTAGAAAAAAAACAAAAATTACAACAAAAGAAAAATGGAAACTCAAAAAGATATATGGATTATTTAAAAGACAGACACGAGACGTTGTAGACAACAGATCATGAGGATGGCTACAAAAAAGGAAACCTGAAGTGAGAAATGGGCTTGCTACTCGTGGCAGCCAAAGAATAAATAAATAGATAAACTTGAACAAACTATATCGAAACAAAAATCGACAGTACACAGAGAGCAAGAGTCGCCAATGTTCGGGAAAGAGATGGGACCATGAACCACATAACTATTGAATGTAGTTGTCTAGCCCAGGAGGAGTATGAACAAAGACACGAGAGGGAATGAACGGTGATACACTTGGAACAAAGTAAGCGCAGGGGATTCAAGCATGTGAAAAACTAGCACAATCACAAATAGGAGAGCCCTCAATAATGAAAACCACAAATTACTTTGGGACTTTGACACCTAAACTGACAAACCAATCCATGCATGAAGAACAGACCAAAAATTTTAGGCGTGGCAATTCCTGAAGTTCACAGGTTAAATAGAAAAGAGTGGAAAACTGGGGAAATATCAGGACCTGGCAAGATAACTGATGAAGGCGTGGATTATGAAAATTAGGATAGTACAAGCATTAATAGGTGTATTTAGAACTGTACCAAAGATGCTGAAGGCAAGATTGGAGGAACTACAGGGTAGATGAAGGATTGAGACTGTCTTAACCACAGCACTGCTAAGGGCTGCAAGAATACCAAGGAAAGTGTTTCAAATATTCATTGTACTACCCCAGCTGTTAGTAGAGGCCTGGTGGAGAGGTATGGAGGAAGGAAGAGAAGAAAAGCTGTTGCTGTGATGGGCAAGCGAGAGATGAGAGAAGAAAAGAGGAGGGCTGAAGACCTGAGTGGACTTACTTTATACATCCAAGAAACAGACACGCTCATTGAAGATTAACCCATAACTCCAACACATACACACGAAAAGTATATGCATCCTTCCCCTGAGCACACACACACCTGTGTGCGCACATGTTTTAAGACACTTGAGGAAAAAGATAACCTCACATAAATAGGCTGGGAGAAGTCTAACCACCTTTCAAGCATACCAGTCTCTCATCTGATATAGATGATTCATAGATATACAAACACCTTCATCTAACAGAATTTTGACAATATTGAAGAGAGTCCGAATCCAACAACTCACAACGAATATTATTCCAAGGAACCCCTATGTCTCCATTTCTCAAATGATGATGAGGATGTACGATTTTCCATCCAAAACATTCGTGGATAAATACTTATTAACGCATTGTCACCTTATATATATATATATATATATATATATATATATATATATATATATATATATATATATCATCCGTACTATATTCGTTATTTTGAGTAAACTCAGTATTTTCGACTATTGCTGGCCGTTTTTAAGCCTTGCTGTTTGTCCAAGTTTCAAATTTTGACTGCATTCTTTTCTAAGATTATCTACGTCGCTTTTGTTTCTGTTGAAACGTGATTGTATTCAATGAAATCATTTTTTTAGTTAAAATTAGTAAATGTACTTTCGTATTGTTACTTTTAAGACGTTTTATAAGAGATGTTTGGATTGGATGAGAATTGCCTCCAATATTTCTAGCATCGAATATAGTTGTGTTTTCATTGGGTATATTGAAAACATTGAATGAGGTATTTGTGCTTTTGTTTCTGATGTTGGTAACTGAAGCTGAAATCTTTCGCTTTATCTCTCTCTCTCTCTATCTCTCTCTCTCACTCTCTCTCTCTCTCTCTCTCTCTACATATAGAGAGAGGATGAAATGTAATTACATAGAGAAAGAAGGATATTGATGCATATATACATATATATAGAGAGAAAGAGAGAGAAAGGGAGAGAGAGGAAAAGGGAGGGAGGGAAATAGAAAAAGACAGAAGGATAACAGAGACAGAATGAGTGAAAAACAGACGGGGACAAAGTGTATCTGCCAGTTAACTCGGCAGCTGCGCAGACTCAAAATGAATGAAGCCATCTCAATGATAACATAGTTGGTGACGGTTCCGGTTGGCAGTTTCTTACCGTCAGACAAATCCACTGTCCACACATGCACGGACATCTTTTGCAAACATTCAAAAATAGCGACCAGAAAGAATGATTATATGAGTAAAATAGACTAATGTTCAGCTTTAAAGGAACCGGCAGAGAGTGTATTGTCAATCTCATACTCGGTAATTAGCAATCTGACACTCAGAATGAATTTCATTACAACAGTCAGTGATTAAACCTAATGCTTTCTTCAATGAAGCTGTGCGCTACAATTGAGAAAGTCCTGATTATTGTTCGGGCAATATGCCGATCCTCACAGTTGTAGTCCATTAATAGAGTCTAAGTTACCCTTAGAGCGTCTTGACGCTAATAGCAGCAGTCATCATAGGTACAATGATACGGTCAGCAGTGATTGAAAGGATGGACTAATTGAAATGTTGGAAACTAGTGCAATTTCTGCAAGGTATGGATATCATTTCGATTAATACCAATTGGTACCTGCTTGTGATAAGCACGTCGCGGCCTGAAACAAAGGCATTAATAAAACAAGACTCAAAGACCTTTGTTTACTAATGATTCTCGGTTTTCTATGAGAAAGGGAGAAAGAAAAAGGATGTTGATGTAGGTTAGTTTGCGAGAGATGTGTTGTCAATGCCGGTAGAGAAGTGTTTCCTGTTAAATGTTTCCTGAGATTGTTGTAAAATGCGTTTGTGGATATTGAACGATTTCTTGCAATATTTTTACGTTTATTGCTGACCTGGGAAGATAGCAAAATAGATGAAAAACCCTATCTACAAGGGACCAGAGTAGATTTCTTCTCAGGAACAACGATAGGAGGGAGACTTGTAAGAGAGAAACTTTGTGTCCAACTGGACGATTCAGACGTTCACCCTCCCCAGGTAGGGTGTTGGATTCGTTAAAAAAAGAGGAATTTTCCTACTTACGACTGCTTATAACTACATCCTCATGCTTCCTCGTCGCTGTTCTTCTTCACGTAATCAGGAGAATTGCACGGTTTGGGAGCCTCTTTTGTAAAAAAGTTGATGCCCCATCAGAACCAAATAGCAAATCAATCAACATTGACAGAGACAATGATTTACCAAAAGTAGAGAAATTGATCAATAATTCAATGTTATTATTCAATATCTTACAAGGAACAAATTCCAGGAAGTACAATGTGTTTAGTCAGCATATATGTGTATATGGAAAGTCTATTGGGTTGAATCATATTTGTCGATATGCTTGTCATCGGTAGAGTGTGTACGTGCATCTAAGTTGTGTGTGTATGAGTGCATAGATCTGTATTTTTGCTTAGACTGTCATCTCAGGATTCACGTGTTGAGATGTTGATTTGGCTTGAGACACAAATCATGTTTGACCCTTGCTTTTAAAAAAAAACTTGTAGAAAAGTTTCAGGTACTATTTTCATCAGCTAGTTTTTCGTTTTGTCTACTTTTACTCACATGCGTTTTATCAGAGGATGGCAATGCCTATTATTTTGCAGATTCTTGTTCTGTTGTCCATGATAACCAGGTCTAGTCTCCATGCTTCAATTGGGTGGTCAGTTTAGAAGTCAAAGTCCTGGAGTAATATATGGTTTCGATTTTCGAGGGGCCTTCCCCATTGTGTGCTTATACCATTTGCCCATTCGGATGTATCCCATTTCTGAATTCCTGTATAGTTTTTTTTTTCTGTTCCCATTTTTCTTTCCTTGATTGCGATGCAGCTCCTCTGTTAAATACTTCTCAGTTCTTCGTTGTACTAATTTGGTCGTTTTTTTTTTATGGTGTTTTCATTATTTCAGACGTATTCTATACTTGTGTAGGACTTTTTGACACAATCTGCTCTGCTGATGAGTCATTTACAGTCATATTTTCTCCTCACATACAGTCAATAATTGTCATCTCTGTGATATAATACTTTACGCATTGTCATAAGCATTCTTGTTCGCTGGTCCATTGATCATTAATCAAAGGAGTTGCCCTGCATATATCATCAATGATACACCCCATGTGTCGATTTATTTCGTCAGTTGTTCGGTATTCAGTTTGTTGTTTGATGTAATTTCCATCCTACTAAAGTATCCGCTCATTTGTTAATATAGAATCACTTTCCAAATAAACGGAGGGCTTATTTCGGTAATAATTTTAATGACATCATCGAAACTATAGCTTCATAAGAGCAGCTTTTTATAGATTGCAATGCTTTTTATGGTTTCTGGTATGGATGATTTGATGACAGTGAACAAATACAAAATGATATCCAGTGGCTTCTAGGCATTAATGATTGAGATGTTTGATAAGAATAAATGAAAAAAAAGTGATTGGTTAAAAGTTTTCATCCCTTTTCTGGCAGTGGTTTCATTTCATTGCACGACGATACACAAAGAGCTATACTCGATTTACACAGCACACCATCAGTAAAAACTGAGAGAAATGAATAAAAAAAAACATTTCTGCAGTCAATAAACGTATTTTTATACCAGGATACTGATGAGCAAACCTCTCTGTACGTTCCTACAGGGAGAATAACTAAATAAAACCATTCACAATAACAAACACGCACGTAAATATATTTGAATGAATGTGCACGAGAAAAGGCACACAACTTTTCCCATGTAAATGAATATGAGATGATTGGTTTGGAATTAGACACACGCACACACCGGCATGCATGCGTGAGTGCACACACACACACAAATACACATACATACACACACACGTTTATATACTTTATTGTTTACAAGAATGTTTTAGTAACTCCTCTTATCTGACGATTGGAAAAAAAACGTGATGTACTAATTGTTTTATTTGCTATTTTTTTCAAATTGAAAACAAAATGACGCGTTATAGCTTCCAAATTAACGATAGTTTAACGTTTTTGCTTCAAAACTGCCCTTATCTCTTTTCCCTCTTATATCATTTCTATGCAAGTGCATTGAATGAGTAAAACATAAAAAATGCACAAGACGTCAAATCAAATAAATATCAATCCACTTAAATGAAACTGATTAAATTCATGTTCCCCTGGATGCATACAATCTTTTTACGATTCCCTGCTTCCATTCAATCGAAAATTAAGAACTGTCAACTAATACTGTCACCAAAACTGTATATGTAGGTTTCCTTAGTTTTTAAGTTCGTCTTACTTACTGAAAAAAAAGGTCAAACAAGGAGAGAGGAAAAAGCAGAACAAATTCTTATTTCTTTGAATTTATCATTAGATTTAAGAGAAAATGGTATTAATACCTCCTTTTTTATCTTTATTTCTTTGATTTTTCTCGATAAAATGTGTTCAAGATGTTCATACACACAAACACACGTACACACACACACGTATATGATACACACACACACACACACACACACATATATATATATATATATATATATATATATATATATATATATATATACTGGACGTGTGTGTTCCAAGAAATATAGATTTTGCAATTTTTTTTTTCAAGTGGTTAACTGCAAACAATTTAGATCATTAGCGCTCCTGCCTATCTCGCTAGAATGAATTTATAAAAAGCATACTTTCGTCGATGGAAGACAATCAAATTCTCCACTAAACTCGAGTGGAAATCTTTGGAAATCATTGGTGCTTTGCAACAGATTTGCTACATCACACAGAATAGATTCTGTTCTTCGATTATTTAAACATTTCTAAAAAGTAAGGAAGACTTTAAAGTTTGACGAAAAAGAAGGAAAAGGTCAACATTGACCGATAAAAAAAACTGTGGTTGATGTTCTGAAACAGGTGAAAAGGGTCAACAACCTGATTGGGATCTCACATGATTTGCATTTTTAATTTTAGGCCAATAACCTGGTCCTAAGAGGCTTTGATTCAAATGAGAGCCAGACGTGTTGCATAAGGATCCAGTACCTCAAATAGCCGACATTTCCATCAGTCTTTTGAGACAAAATTAGATTAGATAAAGACAATTTCATGGAGCAAATCAAACAGCGATATACTGAAACTACCGTTATGACTCAGAAGAGTCTAATTAAAACAATGACTTCCAAGGCAATATGTTGAGTCAGTCAAATTCCAAGAAAAGAGGGTAGTTCCAAATACAATGGTGACAGGTAATATCCTAAGGGGATAATCTTGATGGATTTTTCAAAGGAACAAAAGATTTCCATAGGAACTAATCGTGAAGAAGTTCTGAAAATTACATTGGGAAAGACCGGCTTGGTAAGTTCGTTCGTGGAATTTTCTTCCGTCTCGACTACACACAACCTAATTCGTCGAGGGCAGGGAGTACTGTCTTACGAGAGTTTTCTTGGAAAACATTACCCCCTTCTGCATCAAAGCCATTGACTTGTCCCCTCAGACGTCTTTGCTCCCAAAACCCCAAGACCAATTTAAATGAACACGATTTGAATCCTTTGATAGTGCTAAAACTGTTTTTTCTACCTTGTTATTATAGAAACACGCTGAATTCAACAAGAGAGGGTTAAAGAAGGGGAAGCACTGCTTTCAGACAACAAAGGGAGTGGATACGTCAACAAACCAAATGTATAGATACTTTGGGTTCCATAATCGTATAGCATTTTATCGTTCATATATATATATATATATATATATATATATATATATATATATATATGTGTGTGTGTGTGTGTGTGTGTGTGTGTGTGTGTTAATGCATGTGTGTATGCATTATGTATTTAGCTACTTTCCTCAAGAGAAAAACTCATACAAATTCATATATATCCAAGCATATTTCCACGGGTAATACATAGTCTAAAAATAGTTCATTAATGTCCGGTCATTGATTTCAAAACTAACCAGGTCTTAGAAATGAAACAGACCGGGCAGCACTTACAAAGACATTTTGGTGTATTAATCACAAACAAGAACTGTTCACTATTCAATTTGCCTTCAAGCAGTGAAAGGAAGTGAATATATCCCCTTCTCTAAGAAACTTCTCGTCCAGACAGTCTAGGTCAATAAGTTCACATGTGTAGAAATTAAGAAATATAACTTGTTGACCTCTACTCAATAAGGCTTTGACGAGAATAATATATACTTACTGTGAGTACTATTTATCCCTCGGTAGAAATCCCTTTTGTTATTGACGCAATAATACAACTAGGTAAAGACCCAGTATATGTTGAGAGTACCACAGCATGTCTACCGCTAAAGCAGTTCCTTCATCAGACATTATAAAGAGTCTGAGTTGTTTCAACTGGAAAAAGGAGTGAGACAAGGTCGAATAATCTTGCCCAAACTTATCACAGTCTGTCTTGAGATGATCTTCTGAAAACTTACAATCAGAACACAAAGGAACCAGGATAGACAGAGGATACCGAAGTAACCTGAGATCTGCTGGCAATACTACCCTTTGTTTGAAGCCTTCACAAACTGCAGATAATGCCAGACAATCTAAATGAAACAAGAAAAGTGGTCTTTACATGAGCTCTAGCAAAACAAATATCATGTGCAACGAATATGTTGGAGACAAAGACACAAAATAGAGAGCTTGAGATAGTAGACCAATACATATACTTAGGACAGTAAATCTTCATAAACTCATCGGAAGCAAAAGATATCAAGCAAAGATTCACGCAAGGTTGACATGCTGTTCGTAGAGCAAGTTCAACTTTTACAAAAAAGCAAATTTTATTAGTTCTTAAAAAATAGTATAGAAACAATGTATTCTACCTATGGTAACACATGGAGATGGAACATAGAACCAAACCAAACGATTGGCCGCCAAACTGTGAGCCAAACCATATGCACGTGAGGAAATCATGCTCAACCTCACATAAAAAGATCATAAGACAGCGCAGCCGATAAAGGAGACACAGGAGTGCAGGGAAATCATAGAGATTCTTACAAAAACATACATGGCCAAGGGTTGGACATGTAGCAAGAATAGCAGATAGCTGCTTGACATCACTACCAACAACGTGGATCTTGGGATATCAAATGCAAGGCTATGAAAGTGACATGGTGAGACCAGCTAAATAAATTCATAAAGTACTGGCTCTGCAATGTCTGCAATAGAGGAGTCTGACAAATCTTGGGGAAGGTCTATGTCAAATGAATATCGCTAACAGTCTGTTGTTGTTGTTTATGATGATGACTATCAATCATTCACCATAATCTTATAGAATATCTTATTGTTTGATGAAAATAAGCTGAAACAGAAAATGGCAAACCAATGAGGAGTAAAAATCGTTCTTTGAGCATTTTTTATCTTTGATTTCCTTATCATTCTTAAAACTAAATCAATTCGAAAAGAATCATCAATCGGTTGTCCAGGATCCTTAAACAAATTACAACACATATAGGTTATTTTCATGGAAGTAATTATAGCAGTAATTGCGTCTTAGAAAAGGAAACGTCAATAAATACTAAATCAATATATTTAGAAACAGAAACACCTTTTATTTATCCGCTGAATAATTAAAAGGATTAAATCAGTCCCCTTTTCATACCTATTTTGCAAACGGTATGAAAGAGAAAAAGTGCAAAACTACGATTATCTTTCTTGAATTATAATAAAAATGATTGTCATACTCTCTGCGAATATCATCGTACATACTCATTATACACACTTATTTCTATTCAAATGAATCCATGTGTCAATGGTTAGTTTTTGCGTGTTTCAAGTATAAATATCTGCAATTAGTATCACTTACTCTTATTACTATTAGAGCTTGAGCTTGTATTTTTTTTTCAGTTTTTGCGTTCATCTTATGTTTTGGCTATTTTGTATCACAACTTTGGAATATTTTGAATGGTTAATTCTTCATTTCTGATTACACCGCCCACTGGTGACCAGAGACTGACAGTGCAAAGTTGTGATGAAAATAACTTGAGAATTAGGATAAAAAAGTAAACAAATTTTAAAAAATGAATAGTAAATGACAGCTCTAATCCATTCCTTTATTCTGGAGTTTATCTTTTTTCTTCCATTTCCGATATCACTGTTTACTCGTCGTCATAGAATGACAGCATGAGTCAAATTTATGAAAATATGATTGAAAATTGAGATTTTTAAAAGATAGGGGACAGATCAGGGACTGTTAAGATAGGAACAATTTTTCCCATGCTAATAATTTACGTATGAAAAGAAGTCTTGGATGCTTTTATATAACCTGACAAAATGTATAAATTAAAAAAATATTCATTCTAATTGATCGTGATAAGACAACATTTCTAAACCTTAGCAAAAAAAAAAAAAAAAAAAAAAGGAATAGTACTGTTGAATCATTCTGGAATTAATCTTTTCCCTATCATTTCTGGTCCCCTAATATACAATATATAACTTGACGATTTTTGCTTGTTTTATTTCATCCTTCCCATAAACTGTCTGGCAAAATTGTCACAAAAACTGTTAGCAAAGGTTTCTTAATTTTTCAAGTTGGATCGGATGGCTCTGTATCAATATATCACATGGACATGCTGAAGTCAGAGGGCTGATAATTCCAACAGTTACTCTTTATGTTACTCGTTTGTTCCGTGAAAATCCAAATGGGTTTTCAGTGGATGATTTTATCGATGTAGTAATTTTATGCTGATTTAATCAGATTGTGACCATCAGCATTCATGCTTGTTTTTTTAAAGGTTTTCACAAATTCATTGATCATCCCCAAAGGATGCCAAAGAACGTTGGTCATGTGACTGTCTCTATTGAGCCAATAATTGATCCTGGTATTCTTTATTTTTGTAGCATATATTCAGGCACTGAACTGTTGGATAAATCATGTGACTCGTCGAAAGCTTGGAAGAAATTGTCAAAATACGAATAGACTTTTCCTTTTTGTTATTTCTGGGGCGATTTGCTTTATATTTCAGTCATTAGATTCTCTGATTAAACTTTGCGTATCTAATAAGGACTGATAGTTATTTTAAAATAGAGTAATAGTATTTCTCGGTAATGACAGATTACAGCACTAGTTTATCAAATGATGAAAACTCTTGAAAAAGATTGGAAATTCACTTTTGATAATCTGTACGTTTTGGAGAACTTCGACATCGTCAGTTGCAGATATTTTAAGATAAAAAAAAAACAAGGTCAGGGTGACCGTTACTCAAATCCAAGTAGATTGAATGAGTTTAAATATCCTAATTTTCAATACATAGACGACTATCTTCATTAACATTATAAGATCTACACAATCCAGAACAAAAAAGAAAATACTGTCATATTGTTTCCAATATGGCACCCCTACCTTTGTGTTACTTCAGACTGATAACTACAATAATTTCATGGTTAAAAATGTACTTAATCACAAATATCACCGAGTCTATGGAGCCATTTTCGCTCAAAGTTATTTCTCCTCACGCAGTTTTGTAAATTCAATTTCTGTGCATCAGAATGCTGGACTGTATTTAGTTTTATACTTATAGACGAGACAGCTTTATGTCACTTATTTCTGAGGGTTATTCGTAAATACCTGACTTTGGCATTATTCTGAGTTGTGCTGGTTGAGTAACGAAGTTATGGATTCTTTAGTGGGCAACCAAATATTGAATCGTTTAAAAATAAATCGTGAACTTTCTTCCCTAAGGATATAGATAAAATACTCATGGGTTTTATGTAAAATACATTCATTTTTGCCGAGGATCGGAAAAACCGACATTAATACGTTATCGAGTTTATTAGATATTTATTTGATCGACGTTGTTATGAGCTTTGCTGATCAAATTAAACTTAAAAAGTTCCCCTGAGATATTTAGTAATATTTTGCAAAGTTAGAAGAGTAAAGTGGTAACTCCTTAAGTGATGACAATCGGCGACCTTCATAGGATCCAAAGAAGAAAAAAGTATTGGCTCCATGACACCTATGATACAGAAGTCTGACGAATCTTAGGTAAGGTCTATTTCCAGAAACAGGCGCGATTTGCTGAGGATAACGATGATTGATACATATATATATATATATATATATATATATATATATATATATATATATATATATATATATGTATATATACACACACACACACACAACTGTCTATGCATTTATATGGATATATTCATACGCACGTGTCTGTGAGTGCAGACGTGCATGCATGCGTAATTGTTTGCAATGATATAATAAAACAAGTTTAATCATTGAATCAGAGTGTCGTTTGTTAGTGTCCAGATCAAGCATTTTCTAATCCGTAAGTGAAACCTCAAAACTGAGTATTATTTACTTTTTGTCATTGATATCATTTCCCAGCAATAATCTTTGAGAACATTCTGCTTAAATCAATGTGATTCCATAAAAAAAACAGGGTTGACGTGTACTTTTCTGTTAAACAATGTCCAATGAGTGATTAATCTGAATTACAATAATTTGTTTCTGTGAAAGAAAAATTGATTAAAAGAGAAATCGCCTTCAGCGAACTGCCTTTAATTCTCCAAGCAAATCTAAATAGAAAAAGTGTAAAACTCAAGATATTATTTATCTCCCTTTGCAATTTCATTGACACACTGAACGCTATTCGTGATTCCTTCAAGCTAAATGATTTAAATGATTAAAACAAGTTCCAAGAGAGAAAGAACTGGCGGCAAATAAAACATACAGGAAAATATATATTCTTTGTATATAAGATGAATTACAACGGATGTTCAGTTCTCATGATTGTTTTGATGGCCACAACGAGATAAACTGAAATATTTTACGACATTGATAAAGTAAAAACGTTAATTCGGTGAAATGATATAATCACAAATATTTGCAAACAGTTTTCAATTATTTCGATATTAAAGCAAAATTATATTTTTTGGGAATATTAATGCAGAGACATTCCTGCTTTTCTGGTCCTAATTTATTGATGCTGACCGGGGGCAATATTTTTTCATTATTACTGACGATCGCAATTTCCCCAACAATGACATGTCAATTAATTTCCTGCAAATATTTCCAGGCGTTAATCTTCAATATGCAGTATTTTTCAATTGGAAGCTGTATTAGAGAACAGTGATTCCATCAAGTTTTCTTTCGTAAAATGTAACGAGAGTAAATAATATACTCAAGTTGTTTACTTTTGATTTGAATTCATTAAGAATTGAGATGTTCATATATTTAAAGAGTTCAAATGTGATGACATCATAAGACTATCAATATTTCAGACCAACACCTTCATATTTTTTTCTTGTTTTATCTATGACGATAGATATGAATGAGAGAAATGTATTCTCTCATGTTTTTTTCCGTCCACAAAATATAACGATACATTTTATATCAATTTCAATGTTCTAAGAGAAAACAATACGGATTCATTTCAAACCAAGAGACGTTAAATTAAATCAGGCAAACCAAAAAGGGAATAGATCGAATATATTCAAACTTTCACAGTCGATTTCAGTGGCATTTAGTGTAGAGGATTTATATGAATAAGAATTGATCAAAGTTTAATGTTGATGTATGATTATTTTTTTGATTGGTAGATATATATATATTACGACGAATGCCTGGAATATGGAAAATCGAAATCGACACATTTACATTCCCTTCATTTTATAACTGACTTTTGTAGTATTTGTTGATTGCCCTCTTTCACTGTTAAGTTACTTTGGCAAGAAACGTACTGGTTTTCAACATGCATCACTAAGATTTACAACAATTACAGATGTTTTTGAGTACATTTTCTCATCCTCCAATTATATTTTCTATATTGTTTAATATTTTTGATAATCATTACGATAAATCCTAAACTTAAATATGAATATTGAATTTCTCTTATAAAGCTAATTGTAAAATTCCACTGTTGACGTATCGTGCTTCCAATTCTAAATTCAAAACGGAAGTATTTTCCTCTGGCCAGTTACATTGAAATCCCATTCACTCTCGATCAGTAGTTCTCACCATAATTAAAACGAAAGAATGTTTTTGTTCTCACTAGTTTCACTGGAGGAGTCTCCATAGATCTTTCAAAAGATGTGCCCTTCTGAATAATGAAATAAAAATATATTGTGTCCTTTTATATCGTTCTTGTAAACAGAAAGAAGACAGATTGTGTTCAAACAAGGTTTGTTGCTTATACTACGTCAAACAAAATTAAATCAAGCAAACCAGAAAGAGAATGGTTAAAAAGAGACAGACGGCTCTCCCAACATAGAATCAAAGCTATCAACTTACCCAGGAGAGGTGACTACATGGGAGAGCAGGAAAACGAAGTTAATGATGAGAAAAAAAAACAAAGTCATTTCACCCCTAAGAATACAGATGCTACGAAAAAGGAAGCAACTGTGAGTGAGGAAAGAAACAATTTTGATGGACTTGAAGTGACTAAGAAGCAGATGTAAGTCCCTTACACAACATTGATATCCATATTTTAAAGGAATAAACCCCATATCAAATCCCAAAATTACAGATTTTGTATTCAAGCATTCATTCACTTAGAATATCACATCTTATTTTATAATCTCTAAATAATAGGTGAAACAAGCAGCAAGAGATAAAGAACACTGCATTCATTTATCTTTCTTTTTTTTTTAAGTAATAATATGTCTTGTTGCTGTTAATTTATTTATGTTAGGAAACAAATTAGTGTAAGCAAATTCGAATATGGTAATTCAAAAAAAAAACACCCACTTTATCTAAAATGTTATTTTGCTTAAAAGCAGTGAACGAAAAGAAAACAAAAGTAAATGCATACAATAATTTAATTGTTAAGATGTTGAGCATGCATTGTTTTTAACACCGGGTATGCGAGAGTGTGAACATTTAAAATCATGAAGTCCCTCTTTACATTGTGGCAAACATGAACGAATGAAAGTCAGTTTATGACTCTTCGATAAACTAACCGTCCATTAACTAGATATATAAATCTGAAATAGGCAATTTTCCAGAAAAAAATGTGCTATTTACCTTTTAAACGATTTTCAACGTGGTAAAAAAACCTGCATCTGCCCGTCGGTCATTTCAAAACAAACGTTTCTCTCTCTCTCTCTCTCTCTCTCTCTCTCTCTCTCTCTCTCTCTCTCTCTCTCTCTCTCTCTCTCTCTCTCTCTCTCTCTTTCCCCATCCCTCTCTGTTATTTTCCCTTTATCAGGGCTGACGAGGTATTATGTACCCATCCTTCAATCCTCTTCCTATGATCCAACTAACCCCCTTCCTTTTTCCTTTCTTTCTCGCCCTCATTTTTTCCTACCACCACCAGCCCTGTCCCTCAATCTTCAACTCCCTCACTTTGGATTACCATCTGCCTTACAATGCGTTCATCTTATTTGGATCTGGTTTTGAGAGGAATTCATAATCTTTTAACAAATGACCACTTACATAATGATCAAAAAACAATAAAAAGTATGTTTCTAACAGGTATTAATTAAGTTTCATTTTTAATTATCTATTTCTGGAGTTCCTGATTGGTTTCCCTTAAAGAGGAAGTTTATATAGATTATAAAAAAACAAAAAACAATCGGTTCTGAGTAGTTCGGTTGCCGTAAAAAAAAAAATTTCCATTTGACATAACTGCACGAATATCAGCGAATAAGATATGCCCATACATTTACATGTGGGTGCCTACGTATAGACTCGTATGTTTACTTGAATCGTTGTAGCATGACACACTTTTTCTGTCCAGTATGAAGTTGCAGATAAACTTATTCATTTTTTTCTTAGAATAAGGAAAATGCTTTCACCACAGGTTCTGTTTTCAAAAAAGTATGTCAATAAATAAAAAAATCGAATGTAAACTGAGACGCAAATATTTTATATCAAAATGGAAAACCTCACGAATAGCAGTCTGGTATTGAAGAGCAAACAAACAGAAGAGAGGAGGCCCTCTATGATAAGAAATAACAGAAGGATTATTGGCGCCCGCAGCTCCAATCGGATAGTGGATGGAGGATGAAAGAAAAAATTAATATTTTCCAAACGTTTCTAGAAAGGGCAACAATTTTTTCTATTCTGCTGCCTTGTTCAAAAAGCCCCCCAAAATGTTAACAATGTATGCTGACCTTTTTGTGCTTGATTGTCAGCTATCATCGATTCATTCATTCTAAACCAGTAGCGTTTTCTTGTATTTACAATTATAATCACAAACTGTGAACGTCTGCGTTGTCAGAATATAGAATGACTCATTTTTAAACAAAATTACTCGAATCCAAGGACAGATGCAAATTTTCAGTACAGACATTTTTTATAAGTAGTATTTTGAAGGTGTTTATTAGCGATCTTATCCCTGTTGTGACTTTCGTTCGATTTTTTTCGAGGCTTTCCCATGGAAAAATATCCTGTAGCTAGACACAATTCAAGCATAATTTCTTTTGAATGACTGTATTTTAGGAGAAAAGACTACTCAAACAATATCTTCACAAGACATAAGAGTAAACGAAAAGACGTTGTTAGGTGGAAAATTTCCGAATGATATTAAAGCAAGGAATGGCATTCCCCTCTTTTGTCCTATGACAATACAATAGCTTTATCATTTTTTTAAATTTGAAGATTTTACTAAACCTAATACCTACTTGTCCTGTGAAGACTACTGCAAATGAACTTGTACCAATGCACTTATTATCAAGTTTGCAAATGAAGCTATACAAAAGAAAAAGCAGCTTCTGTTTTGCATCAATTTTTTAGGTGAAATTCGAACATAAAATAATACATTCCAGATTCAAAACTTACTCTGACATGAAAAGATTAGCTTTAAAAAAAATTTCCCCTTAAGTCGACCAGAGTAATATTGGTTAAAATGAACAATAAAAACATATATAGGCAAGTCTGGGGACCAATCTTGATTTGGTGTCCATAATTTTGTTGTACACTGACCTTGTTGTTTCTTTGGATAACATCGTAGTTTTGAAGAGGAGAGACTCTCAGCCTTGACGAGTCCTTGGTATCTAAGCAGTATTGCCCAGTCCTATAGAGATTAAGAGAGAGAGAAAGAAAAAGTATTTTAGCGTCACTTCAACAGAGAGAGAATTTGTTAGGAGCTTATTAATGTGTAATTGAATATTGAAGGGGTCAGTAATAGAGATGTAACAGTTTGGGTCAGAGAGAGAGAGAGAGTGTGGGTACATATGTGAAAGACGTTACAGTAAGATTTGCCACTTAAACATGTGGACGTATATGCAACAGTATGATAGGGAAGGGTATACAAGTTAACGTCAAGGACAGAGAGGTGAAAATAGAACTTGCTGCAGGAATGAACTTTTTTCAAGATAAAAAAAAGGCTGTTTTCAATTTAAGCAGGAAAACCTGGAGACAACTTGGAGACACACGTTTTTAGGTTCCATTAGTTAGAGCAACTGGATGGCTTCGCAGAATCCAAGTCCCAT
Source organism: Thysanoteuthis rhombus (assembly GCA_963457665.1). Classification (NCBI taxonomy): domain Eukaryota; kingdom Metazoa; phylum Mollusca; class Cephalopoda; order Oegopsida; family Thysanoteuthidae; genus Thysanoteuthis; species Thysanoteuthis major. Next base: position 49,928,277 of record OY735223.1, read on the forward strand.
TAAAAAGATTCTCATATAAGAAAGAAAAAAACCTTGTACATCAATGATACACGAAGACCTTTACTTCTCCTTCACTTGCATGTTCCATGTGCAACCCTAAAATGGAGAGCAAAAGTTGCAGGGGGAATGAATGAAATTTCGTATCTCCTCCCTCTTTTACACTTTTCTTTTGGCCTTTTTTCCTTTCGAGATGAAAAAAGAAGCTGTATCTAGTTCAAACAGGAAACGTGGAGACAACTTGGGGACAGAAGTTTTCAGGTTTTCTTAGCTAGTTCTTGCTTGGAAGCCAGATAGGTAGCGAAATACCTGAAGGTTTGGTCAGCTTCCGCCGACAGTCGTAGGCGGTGACAGTGGAATATGGGATTAAGAGAAGACAGCATCCAGTAGAAGAGAAAGAAAGAACAAAAGAAAGAAAGGAAGAGAAAGAGCAGGATTACGCTTAAAAGAGATAAGAGTAGTGAGATTCTAACAACGATACTGAAGTTTTGATATTGGTAACAACAGGATGGCTTTGCAGAATCCAAGTCCCATTGAAAGATTATCATATGAGGAAAAAAATTAACATCATACATCAATGATAAACCAGGATCTTCACTGGCATGTTCCGTTGAAGGCAGAAATTGCAAAGGGAAGGAACTTTTTTCTTCTTCAAGACTTTCTCTCAGCCTTATTTTTCGATACATTTTCGTCAACTTAAATCAGTTCAGGTACTACTCCCCCCGTCACTTATGCAACAATGAGAGGGTTGCTTTAAAACTGAAACTGATCGACAGATATCACTACAGATAAGCTTCACATGCAGCAGTTGTGATAAACGAAGTTTAATAGTGATGAAATTTTTAAATTCTGAAAAAAGTAACCCTATTACTAAAAATCTTTCATCATACAGGCCTCACTGATTATGATTCGTATTTATTATTGGTACTATCAAATGATCTTGTTGGTTTCTCATATAAATCACTGGAACGTCCATTTGAAGATGTCACAGCTGTTTAATTTTGTCCATGATCACCTCTATATTTATCATCACATTTGTGCTACGCCTGAACAAGAATAATTGAACAGTTTCTTTATTCAAAATGCATTTTAGTCAACAGAACTTCCAATATGTGAGGTCCTTAACTGGAAAATAAAAAAAATCGATAATTTGGAGCTCTTCTTCTCCACAAATAACCAAACTTCGTTAACTGATATGATATTAGAATAACGGAATATGAATTAAACGGATAATGCTTTAAACACGATTCATTGATCGAACTGATTTGACCTTGGAACGAATATTACTATCTATATTGGTAGGCAATTTGAACAGCATCTGAACGACGAAATATCAGATTTCATTTATACTTTTCATTAAAAGCATCAACTCATAGTTAACATTAATGAATACTCTTTTACAACATTCTTTTAAGGCGAATAAATTAAAAACATCCACGCATGGTTAGCATTATTAAACACCCTTTTAGAAACAAATTATTTTTAAGATGATTGAATTAAAAATCAAAATCATCAACACATAGTTGGCATTATCAAACAGCCTTTCACTATAAATTGTTTTTAGGTTGATTGAATTAAACACATCAACTCATTGTTCGTAATATTAAACACTCTTTTAGCAACAAATTATTTTTAAGCTGATTAGATTAATAATCATGAGATATATTTTGTTTTGATAGACATACCTTTCATTGAATCATTTTCAAGTCGATTAGTAAGGGTTTTAACGATTGAGATTATTGTATTTACAATTCGATATGGTAAAGCGGATATTTTGAGTTCACAATGCTTGGCATGTTGGATTTTAATCAAAAAGTGGATTTAAAGTCTATAAAATGAAGGATACGAGGTTTTTTTTTCCAATTTATTTTGGCAATCACCATGACAGTCGCTAGTAGATTATCGTAAACGGGGAAACAGCAGTCTATTGACACCATGTAAAATTTGAAATTCGAAATCTGTGATGAATTAATCAATTAAATCAGGTGAACTTTCGCTTTGTGGATCAGGGACAGGATCAAGGTCTCAGAAATGTTTTCAGTTGTTAGGATTTTATCTAGAGAGATACACTTATACATTCATCATGAAATAGATACACAAATGCACAAACGTGCATTTTCATATGCTGGAAGATATGTTTGGAAAATGGGGAAATTTGGAGCTCACTGAGTGTCTTGTTTGTTAAATCATTGGCTTCTTTTTTTGACTTCAATTCGTTGTACTTCTATAAGATGGAATAAAATTATGTGCGTGTCACTCTTATCCAAACCCGTAGCTCTTTTACAGGTTACATTTTGAAGTTTGCTTTTTATGTTATTTTCTATGCAGTTAAGCTCAATGAATTATATAAAGTAATCATCTCCTGCGTCTGTTGGAGTCCTTTTGATTTCCATCCCGGAAAAGGTAATCCATCTTTTGTGAAAAGGTGGTATCCAACTGTGCATCAATCTTTCCATGGATCCCCCGAATCAATTTATTGCTAATCCTTCGAATGCCCCGTGAAATTGACGCTGGCGTTCTACCAATTCTTCCCCTTTGTTAACTTGCTGGCAAAGACCCGTTCTTCAAAGCCAACATTTTCCCAAATGATATCTCTCATGGTTTCAGCCAAAGGAATATTTATGCAGCATTTTTTGTTCCTTCAGGACCATGATGATTTTATCAGTAATCTCAAAATGAATAATCACCCATTCCCTTAGAGATACATTCTCAAAAATCTATTGAATGATACTCATAAAAACGCAGAGATAGGTCAAAAAATTGATTTACCAATATATATATATATATATATATATATATATATATATATATATATATATATATATATATATATATATGTACATATATATATATATATATGTATATATATATATATATATGTGTATATATATATATATATATATATATATATATATATATATATATATATAAGGAATATACGCATTTCGGTTTGTATCTATTCCTTGACTGATAAATTGTTATTCATATAAACTAGTTGATCCTTTGAAAACTCCATTGGTATTGATAACTAATATTATTCATTATATGACGCCTCTGCTTTTCTTCTCTCACTTTTTGTCTACATCCTCTCATTCTTTTGCTTATCCATCCAAATCTCTAATGTCCGTTCATGTTCTCATCCATACAAACAAAAATAGGTTTCATATGCAAAACTAATTGTACCCCCTCAGTCTACCTCCTATCTTTGTTTTTGGTTCTCTCCAACCCTCATTATATTACAAAAAAAACTGTTATGCTATTACTGATAATATAACTATCAAACGTAGGTCGGAACCAGTGGGATGATAATTTTGAAATATCACTTTTGTAAAAATTATGTTTCACAAGGAGAGGAATAAGCCGATAGCAAGCTTGGTACTTATTGGTTAATTCCATCTATGATAATTTTCTGCATAATGTTCAATATTTGTGAGTACTATTTAACACTTATCCGGATTTATTGACAGTGAAGGAGGTTATTTTGTAATATTAGTCTTTGTTTCGTAAGATAAAAGCATTCTATATCAATAAGCTACATATTCAACTGATTATCTTTGTACTTGATCATCTTATCTAAAACAGTCGACCAAAATGATACCCTGCTGTCAACGTATATTTTTTTCAGTTTTTAAGTTGGGCTGGCTGGCTGACTGACTATGTATCTATCACGTGCACAGGCTGTGCCAATGGAAACAGAGTGTCTGAAAATGTACTCCTTATTATGTCAAGAAATCAGTATACCCTTGATGAGGTTTTTATTTGGGATTCAATTTACAATTAAAGTTCAAACAAGAGACGAATTGAGTATCTTATTCATTTATGACAACATTTTTTTTTACAAATTGATCGAGACATGTAACGACACCGTTTTCTATTACGTACGAACTAAACCTGTTCTTCATCATTGACTTGAAAAATCTACTTTAAGGGATGCAAGAGAAAACGTTTCATTGAGGAACATTTACTCTTCAAATTGTCAGCGCCATCACATGAGAACTGAAAGAATATCGGGACTGCAACATGAAGCACATTGATATAAAGACATTAACACAAATGTTCAGACAACTACTGTCTACACCAGTAGTTTTTTTCTGGTTTTTTATGACCGAAAATCTGAAAACTAAATGTAGTTCTCTTCATGAAATTGCATATTCGTGAAAATCAACAGGAGAAAGGACATCTTTATAACTGACAATATGAGGAATCTTATCAAATATTTGCAATTTATGTATGATTATGACTTAATGTGAAAATGACATTCTAATCGCAATAAAAACCATCGATCTTTCTTCTACACTAAAATGTGTTACTGCAATCAGTTTTTATGGTTTATTCTGATACGTGGATATATGACTTGACCAAAATTTGATGACTATACACCAAGCAAACGAATGTTTGAATACGGATATGGTGAGGAATGCTCGTAAGTTAAATGCTTCATCATCATCCTCATCATCATCATCATCATTATAAGTCTTTTATCGTCCGTTGTCGGACATAGACCTTACCCAGGATTCGCCATAATTCTCTATCGTGTGCGTCGTGGAGCCAATATCTCCTGAATATCCAATTCATCTCTCCATCTTGTGTTCTGTCGGCCTCAGTTTCTCATGTGATCCCTGGGAATCTATGTTGTGAGAAGTGATGTCCATCAGTAATCTTTCATTCTTGTAACATGGCCTGCCCATTGCCATTTGAGTTTTTTAACATTTCTATGATAATAAGGACACCCATTTCCTTCCTTATATACTCTGCTGTCTTGTGATCTCTTTATGCAAGGCTGAGCATGATAATCTCATTACTAGGTTGCATATTTCTCAGTTTCCAGGTCTGTCCCTTGGTTAGGTTCCATGTTTCAGCTCCATAAGTGACTATCGAGAGAATGCTTTGGTTGTGTACGCTTTTTTTTAGGATTACTGGGATCATCTGATTCTTGAGAGTTGAGCTTGCTCTACCGATTACTAAGAGTTTTGAAAATTAAATTTTGATTATTAGTGTATTGGTCACAGTGCTGTTGCAGGTGCATGATTTTTTTTCATGTGTCATGTAAATCTCCGAGTAAATAATTGCATTTCAGATAGCCAAGGACCCTGAATTTAATATGTTGTAGTGATCATATACACACTTGGAACGTGACTCTGCATTATACATGTGTAAGTTATTTCGTGATTGTGGTTTACTTCTAAGCCTGGCTAAAGTGTCCCCAAATAGGTTGGTTCCACTACCATTATGCATGGTTCTTGAAATACTGCTTTTCCCCTTTTCCCATCTCTTTACCCGCTTTCTACATTTTCAATCTCGGTTCCTACATGGATAGCCTTTTAGTGTCCAATTTAAACATAGACTTTCCCCGAGATGTACGCTGTGAAATTCCAACAGCGGTCTATCATCCTTGCAACAGGATTAGCCCATCGCCACCTTAATTCCTCCTATCATCCTCCAAATGTGTTGTTGATTACTTTTTCTACGACAAATTCATATATATAAAGAAAAAAAAACAAGATACATTATTGAAGTAAGAAAAAAGTAATTTCAAATTTTTGCCCCAACTTGAAAATCTTTCCGACGGATTTGTTTACGCTGAACAAGTAAACAGCCCCAGGCCTTATAAGTAATATATTGAAACTCGAACTAAAAAAAAAAGTTTTGAAAACTTTATTTCTTACATTTTTTGCTGGATAAACTTAACAGACGAGAGCCAGCGGGTTTCAACCTGTTTGGTGTAATTTTCTTGCGTTTCTCAAATGCTTATAAAAACTTAATTAAAAACTTTACATGAGAAGAAAATCTGACACATGTTATATTTGAAGGAGATTTGTTTTTACGAATTCAGAAAATATAGTACATGTACCAGTTAAGCATTTGCTCATACCAATTTAGTAATATTATTTTCCTGGCGAGTCTTTTGAGTGGGATCCACCAGGATTTGCTGATAATCACTCTTTAGCAACCGATAAAGCAATATACTAATAGAATATGCCTTGGTAACACATATAGTTTGTCTGTTGCAAATAATGATTGCAGGGAAATGATAAGATGTTTGATTCTACTATTCTCTATTAATGCACAGTTTGTAGTACATTAAATTTCAAGATTGTTGCAGCAGTTTTTTGACGATTTCTATCAAACTTTTTTAAATGTAATAATTTTCTCGAAAATTTAAATTGCGATGAGAACATTAAAGGATGCTATTTAGAAATCAGAATTAACTCTGCATTAGATGTTGCAAGTGATGTCTCGTTGTTGGCTGTAAAATTTTGATTTGTCCTACCTCTTTTTTTTTTAAATTTTTCTTCTTCTTTATTGCAGAGTAAATTTAACCCCTTTTCTTGTTTCAGCTAAAGCCTGCGTATGTCATCTCACCCTCTCCTTATTTCTTCTTTAATGTACGACTCTTCATTATCAATACTAACGAGCAATCCTATCCCGTAATAGCTTTTTAATCAATGTTTCCTCATCTATACTCTAACGTTTTGTATTATATCTTTAAAGTTGAAAAAAATGGCAGGCAGTCATATACTTCTTATGAATAATCTTAATGTCTATTCCCCTATGGTAGTTCGACTGTGGACAAATATCAACGGTTTTTTGTTTTTTTTTAGTTTTTGGAATGTGATTATCTTGCACCCACATGCATATATAAACTCTCACACATATATGTTATGATATAACACACACACACACACACACACACACACACACACACACACACATAGATATACATAAACAAACAGATGCTCCTACTGAAATACATACACATTCACCCACAAATACACACACACGCACGCACACACACACAATTATTTATATATATATATATATATATATATATATATATATATATATATATATATATATATATACATATATATATAATTCAGATATTTGCATATAATCACATATAATCACATATGAGCTGGCATCAGTATGGAAACACATATTTATTTAGATCAATATTAGATGTTTTGGGCTTTCTTTCCATCAAAAAGGAAAATGTAAAGGGCTTGATTATTAAGCTTTTATCCCTAACTATATTACCCGAATATGAATGTTTGGCCGAGCTGTTATTGCAACACGAAGTCAGAGATCGATTCTTTCCCATAGTATTCATCCAATGCTAACTTAGGTAACAAACATAATTGTTTTGGCCTTTCATGTTGCATGGAATCTTCAGGATTCATGTTTTATAAATAAGCACAAACAGGGCTATCACAGGAGAAGCTCAATCATGTCGGTTATTTTGCGTTAGATTTTTGCCTTACTTTTACTTTTTTTTCTACTTTACTCTCTTCCTATTCTTATCATTTCATCCAATAGTTCAACAATGAACCTTTTTCTGGTTTATTCGTATTTTTTCCTCCAACCTGTGATTATTTTGACACTTTTTTACCTTCAGTTGCTGCTTAAAGTCTGAGAAGAAAACCTAAAAAAAAAATATGGAAAAAGATCAAAGTCGTTATTTATTTTCATTTCCTGTTTGTTCCCATCGATAGCTGAAAAGACTCTGAAGCTTTTGCATTTTAAACCTTGATCGGCTACCACAGGTGGAATTTTATCCCACCCAGATCCGACTAAGCAATGTTTTATTTACTTAAAAGTTTCTAAAAACAGAATTAATGCAACGATACAGATATTTTTTGTATGATAGACACACAGAAGATCCTTTCATGTTACCATGCTTTACGTTTTGTTTTGTGCCAGTGGGGAAATGCTTATATTAGATTTTTATCCGATTGAATGGGAATTCTAGTATTGGATCTTCATTGTGCAGTTGGATGGTCATATCACCTAGGTATCATAGATTTTAGAAGTGCCAAGATTTTCAGAATTTAAAATCTCTTCCCTCTATTATCTTCTAAAAAGAAACCATTTCAAAGGATAGTTGTAGGTGATTACGATGAATATCCAAGATAAAAAGGATAAAAAATTACAGTTATAAGTGTCATATACATTATTTACATAGCAGAGATTAACGGTAAAGAGAAATTTGTGGAGGATTTTTTTGTTCAGACACCGGAAATCAGCTGTGCGTACATAAACATCCACAACAACTATTTCACAGTCGATCCTAAGGAAGAAATAATGGAGGGCTCATTATAAGTTGTGGTAATCGTGAAAAATAGAATGAAAACATTTACAGCACGGGAAAGTATATCCTCCAAAATTGTTATGTTGGTATGTTAACCCAAATTGTTGGTTGTTAGGAAATGATAGAGATATATAGGTTGAAGAGAAAATGGGTGTCTCTTCAACAGCTCTAAAAGCAGGGTTATCAGTATCAGAAACATTCTTCCATCCAGGTATGACTTTTAAAGCTTAAACATCAACTTAGGACACGATCACACAGGAGTAAGACGTACGTCTTAGACGATGAATTAGAATAAAAATGTTGAACTTGAACAACACTGCCGGAATATTCGACAAGGATTGTTCTTTTTTTCAAAAATATCAACGTTACGGTTCGAATTCTTACGGTCAAGCCTGAATGAAAGCTATATTTTCCAAATTAACTCTTCTCTACTGACCATTTAAGTAGATAGTCGTTCCAATTGATCGTCTATGTGGTCGAATCAGCAGCAGTTTGCTTTTGGAAATCCTGCTTTTATCTTTATATGTTATGTTTAAATCTGATATTGGATGCCATCAAGAAAGAAAGTTGATGACTTACTTTCAACATCTACACTGTGAGATAATTTTGCTATTTTCATTAAAAGATTAGAATAATGGATATTCTATGTTGAGTAATTTCTATTCGGTTGAGGAAAAAAACAACGAAAACCTTTCGCAAATCTCGGAGTTAAACCTTTGAATACTTTCTGATTTTATACATCTTTTAACATCACATGGCTATTTATTTCTAAATTACTCTTGCCTTTCATTAATTCCATTTTAGACGATACAACTATTTTTTTTTATTCATTCATTTCACTCTTTCAAATTTCGTCTGACATTTTGATGAATAATTCCAATTTAACAATGTGAAAAACACTAATTTCTGGATAATTTTTTAAGATTAATTAAAGTTGAATACAATATAAACTACTTTCAAATCGTTTAGAATATATGTTAATGGTACTGATTGAGTCATTGGGCATTGAGGAAAATGTTTCAGAGGCGATTCTTAATTATATGGACATTTTCAGTAATTTTTCAAACATCGTAATAGATGTAATTCCTTGATCACAACTACCAAATACGAAGATTTTTTTTATTTCTGTAGAAGTATTGTACCTCCCATTCTTTCTTAATATAGTTATAAATATTATTTGATGACCTACATTCAATTCTTATTGGTGGTTTCAAGGTTGGAGGTACCACAATGAAAGTTTTAACCATAAAAACAAGTAGCATTGGAAGTATCACAATAGTATGGTATACAAACTATGTAATGCTTAAACAAAGTCATTGTCATCCATACTTTATGATTTTCATTTACTTACTGTATCACTAAGTATCATGTAAGGGCTGGTTATCTGCAATCTATTGTCCAACGATATATCGAGCAGCAAAGACAAAGAATGTAATCCTTCAGGGATAATTTTTAATTAATACATTCAGACACATTTTGAAGCAGATTTTAAAACATTTCAGAGGCTTCTTAACTTCGGTTGCACTTGTCTTTTATAAATGCAGATTTGAATGGTTATCGAGATGGAAACTAGAATTGATCTGGTGCTTAACAAATCGCATTGAAGCCTTTAAATTTTTTGTGTCTCATAATCTCCCAGTGATGCGGAATATCTAGTACTTATTTAGAGGGTTCTCGAATTGACATACTAATATTTGTTTTCTCTGTTCAAAACATTGATTCCTTTGACTATATTATGACGATAAGATAATACTAACATCGAATCACATCGAAAATCATCGCGTTGTCCTATTGAGTACGAGTCATTTTCCCTTATAAAACACATTGAAATAAATTATCGAAGGCGTCACACAATCTTTTTTGAATTTTTTCCTTTGAAATCTACCAATTTGGTACACGGTTTGAAACTAGTTCTTCGATAGAAAACTATTACACTAATGAAAAATACAATTTACCTTTAAAAGAAGAATTTACCCGTATAATAAAACTCCCCAAACCGGTATAAATCGCTTCCATTTTTTCCAATTACCCGTGAATTGACTTCGTAATCCATACAGCAATTTCCTCATACAAAGGACAACCGTTGATTCTACAATTCGATTTATTATCTGCATTTATGTGATTTTACTCCCTCTTTTTGTGAAAGCTTAGGTTTCATTTCGACATTCCAACCAATAAACTTGAAGAGGTGTCTTACGCATTCGACTCAACTGCTACGATTGATATTTTTACTACCGATTTGGTTCACGGTTGACTTTGTGACAAACGAGCTAAAACGGACGCCAAAATTACAACTGAAAATGATTCACTCTTTTACCTTTGGGTCAGCTGCAGCCATCGTAGTTGACGATTTAAATTATTTATTAAGTAATAAATGCAGAAACATTAGAGATTAAAGCAAGAGCTTGATAGGCTTCGCTGGGATTAGTAAGTTATAATATCTAGTGGCATTGGGATTGTTTCATTGAAATCCATCCTAATGTGAATTGCAAAAGACAAAGTGAGAGAGTTTTGTGACAAATCCTTCATTGATTTTGTCATTTCTGTCTCAAAAAGGTTTTTCTTTAAAAAAATTCCGACTTTAAATGAACACAAACATACAATGCAAACATACGCATACGTACATATCTTTTAGGGATTTGCAGAGAGAAAGAGAAAGTGACAAAAACAGACAGAAACAGACTTCAACGATACTCATAGAATCAGAAATCATGGTAAAGATTCAGTTTTACACTCGTTCTTTAAGCGATTTGCCGTATTTTGTACGGATAAATTAGGACAGATGAATGATCATTTGATTAAGTTTCAATTTAGAGACATTATTTATCACTCATACGAACCCAAAACCACGATATAGAACTCAAGTCAATACTACGGGCAAAAACATCTGGAAAATGCGTAATTTCATTGGACAAAACTTCACAACTCAATATTATTATTATTATTATTATTATTATTATTATTATTATTATTATTATTATTATTATTATTATTTGGAATCTCACACCAGTTGCCTGGCGGTAACCGCTGGAGTTTGAGTGACAGCAAGTCTCCTCAAGTCTCCAGCCCTCCTCCCCTAGTACTCATAGGTCGCAGTAATTCTGCGATTTACAGTTTCACACCAGTTGCCCAGTGGTTATCGCTGAAGGCTGAGTGACAATAAGTCTCCTCAGGTCTTCAGCTAACGTCTCTTCTCTCTTTCGCATATCATGACAGAGCTACAATTCGTTGCAGTACTTATATCTCTAGCACCTTCCTCAGTATCCGTGCAGTTCCCAGTAGTGCTGCGGTCTGTACGGTCTCTATCCTTCCCCTAATCCCGATCTCCTCCAGTCTCACCCTCAGTGTTTTGGGGGCAGTTCCTAGTGCGCCCACTATGACCGGTACTACCCTGGTTTTCATGTTCCACATCTTCCTTAACTCTCTTGCTAGGTCCTGGTATTTTTCCCTTTTTTCACCCTCCTTCTTTTTTATTCTATAGTCTGCAGGCATAGCAACATCTACCATTTGGCAGGCCTTCCTTTTTTTGTCTACTATTACTAAGTCCGGCCTTCTTGCCTGGATGAGGTGGTCAGTTTGGATGTCAAAGTCCCACAGTAGTTTGTGGTTGTCATTCTCCAAAACTGCCTCTGGCTTGTGCTGATACCACTTTTCCCCATGGTTGAATCCCATTTGTTTACTTAGTTCCCAGTGTATCATCGTTGCTACTCTATCGTGTCTATGCTTATACTCCTTCTGGGCGAGTTGGCTACATTCACTAGTTATGTGGTTTACCGTCTCATCACTTTCACCGCACATGCGGCATCTGCTGTTTGTCTGTGTTCTGTCGATTTTTGCTTTTATGTAGTTTGTCCTTATGCTTTTGTTTTGGGCTGCCATGATGAGCGATTCTGTTTCTCTCTTAAGGTTTCCCTTTCGTAACCACGTCCATGATTTCTCGTCTACTATATCTTTTATCTGTCTTTTAAACTCGCCGTACAATTTTTTCCCTTCCCACTTTTCTTTTCTAGTTTGCTGTACTGTTCCATTGTTTTCTACTTTATTGTTTGTTGCACTATCCCTCGCGCTCTTTATGATTTCTTCACTATTTGTTTGCACATATCTATCTAGGACTACTTTAGCTCTCTGGACACAATCTTCTATGCTGATGAGCCCCCTACCACCTTCTTTTCTCTTAACGTATAGCCTATCTGTATCATCCCTAGGGTGTAATGCTTTATGCATCGTCATAAGTTTCCTTGTTCGCCTATCCATTGATTGGAGCTCTTCCTTTGTCCATCCTAGGAATGGTCCTGTATACCTAACTACTGACACAGCCCAGGTGTTCTTTTCTTTTATTAGATTTCTGCTATTTAATTTGGTTTCTAATATTTTCCTTATCCTTCTGAGGTAATCTCTCTTAATTTTCTCCTTCATCTCTTCCCGTTTTATCGTGTCACATTTAAGGACACCTAGGTACTTGTATCGGTCTTGTGCAGTCAATGCCCTAATCTTGCTGTTGTCCGGAAGTTCAATTCCCTCAGTCATTGAAAGCCTTCCTTTATGCATCACCATGATTGCGCATTTTTCTATCCCAAACTCCATTCCTATGTCCTCACTATATTCCCTTACTTCGTTGAACAGAGTCTCAAGCTCTCCCCTGTTTTTTGCAAACAATTTAATATCGTCCATGTACATTAAGTGGTTGACCTTTCCTTTTGTTTTAGAGAAGTGGTATCCTTTGCTGTTTTCCAGGATTCTGTTAAGCGGTATCATTGTTAGAACAAATAATAGTGGGGACAACGAGTCTCCTTGGAAGATTCCCCTTTTTATCCCTACCTCGGCTAGTTTGTCCCCTGCGGCTGTCAAATCTACTTTCCAGTCTTCCATTGAATTACCAATGAATTTAACCACCGGTTCGCTAATTTTGAACATTCTAAGGCATTCGAGTATCCAGCTATGTGGAATCATATTGTATGCCTTTTTGTAATCTATCCATCCCATTGCGATATTCTTTCTCCTTTTCCTTACTTCTTTTAAGATCATCTGGTCTATGTAGAGTAAATCGTTTGCCCCTTTGGTTCCTATCCTACACCCTTTCTGTTCTTCTGGTAGTAGCCCCCTTATATCCATTGACATGTATATTCTCTCTGCTAATTGCCCGGTCAGGATTTTCCACATAAGTGGTAGGCAAGTGATTGGTCTATAGTTGCTTGCTATGTTCCCCTTTCCCGGGTCTTTTTGGATGAGGGTGGTTCTGCCTTTAGTCATCCATTCTGGTGCTTTGCCTTCATTTAGACAATTTTGGAGTAGGTGGGTGAGTCTGCCGTGTAACGTGGTGAACTTTTTGAACCAATACCCATGGATCCCGTCGGGACCCGGTGCTTTCCAGTTGGCTACTTTATTATTATTATTATTATTATTATTATTATTATTATTATTATTATTATTATTATTATTATTATTATATAATTGATGAATACTTATTCGTATGAGCAAACATTTTGTTCACCGCATGTAGCGGTAACAATTCTTCAGCAAACAAACTACGGGCTGAACAATGCGTCATAAGAATAATCTCTAGAAAATCAAATAAACACAGGCAAAAAGAGTTTGTCAAAAGTCCAGTTTGAAATAGTAAAATGTTTCCAACATAATTATTAAATCAATTTCTAATTACTCGAAGCCAATTACGAGAATGATAGTTATTAGTTATCAAAGTGAGTATGTCATGCATTATTCATAGAAGTAAAATAAGCTTAGATATACTAATTAGTAAATTAGCTTCTTGCTGGAAGCAACATGAGCTAAATTGAAGCAATACATACTTATTTTTTAACTTCCCATGATTTGAAAGAGTATTGGTTTATATAACCCTTTGAATAAATAATGCTTTTTCACCATAGGAAGACATAAATATTAAATTCCATTATTGGAAAAATGAACTTCGAATTCAACAGAGTAATATAAGAAGATGGATCCTATGGACAAAAGACGTACAGATTGCTAACAAATTCGGCATATGATGGTTAATTTAGTTAAGCCAGATAACCACCATGTTATTTAGAGTTTTTTTAATGCAACCAGTGAAGAACACAGTTTTGAAATCGAGAGATCATCATTATAAGCAGAAGCTGCTTTTTAACGTCCACTCTCAAACAATGACTTTCTCCTTTGACCAACATCTCTATCATGAGCATTGCGGAGCAAATACTCTTTGCACCCGTCTAATTTGTTACGCCATCATATTTTGCTGGCCAAAGTTTTGCATCTGAACTCAAGAATCTATGTTGTGAGTTATGTCTGATGGTTATCTGACTTTTTCACAACATGACCAGCTCATTACCATTTTTTAATCCACTGTACTATTTTATTATCCGCCCATGAGAGGTTGAGGATGATTATTTCATGTGTACAATGCATGGTTCTCAGATTGAGTGTCGATTCTTTAATTAGGTCCTATGTTTCAGCTCGAGGAGACTATCAGGAGGATGCATTCGTTGCAGACCCTTGTCTTTAAGACTAATGGGATTTTCTTGTTCTCAGACGTTGGGCTTGGTCAATTAAAAGCTTGTTGTCGTAGAGTCATCATTCGCTTGATTCCTTCTGTTCCCAAACTCACAGTTATTGTAACCTCTGTAAACTTGATGCAGTGTCTGAACCAATGGGGAGGAACAAAACTCAAATTTTCCATATACGTAGTTGCGTTAGCAACTGATCAAAGCTCCGAAATAACGCATTATTGAAGGAAAAGGAGGGCTTGCTGGAAATAATGAAGGGAGATCTCATTAAATCTCAAACAAAACGTTTTTTTTTTTTGTTAATTTCTGATTTTCTTTTTTTCTTTTTTTCTTTTTTTTTTCGTTCAAATTTTCTTTGACTCTTGGTGAACTTCAATCGGAAAGCAATCAATTTCTTCTCCTTGGGATGGGTATCAAACAGAGTCCAACGAGATGTGTACATAAATCTTTGTCAGATCATAATTAGGATGATAGTAGCTGAAGCACCTTTCTTGCATAATTTCTTCTTCGATATCTGTGAATACATTTATCAGTTGAACTTGGACCGGGATCAATTGGCCACCATAGTTTTGTTGAAATAGAATTATGTATTTTCAGGCAAATTCACATATTATTCGTTCGCACAACTGAATAAACTTTTACATTACTGTTTATATATCTTGTCTAGGATATTTGCTGAAATGTCACTTTTGATTGATAACAAGTTAGATTAATGAAAGGTCAATATCAATAAGGATACTTAAGATTCAAGTTCATTATTTGAAGCAATTTCAATTAGCGTCCTTCAAAATCCATGTAAATAATGCATTAATAAGTCAGCAGTTGGACGCCAAGATATTAACTGAACTCTGATCTGAAATATTCACAGCATAATATTTGTCTTGTGTAATTCCAATCTGCAATTTGAGTCAAAAAATCCCTTATGAAAAATCATCGATGTTTGATTCGTGATTATCGTTTGAAGTTGTACTTTCTCACACAAACTGAAAAGTTGGAAACATTCGTTGAAACTTGGTCCCCCCCCTCTCTCTCTCTCTCTCTCTCTCTCCCTCTCTCTCTCTCTGTTTTCCCCTGTCACATCTTCCATTCACTCATTGTTTGTACATATTTACATGAGTACACATAGTCGAAAATGCCTCCCAGGCGTATTAAAACAAAAATGTTGATAGAAACTTTCTTCCTTCTAGTAATGATTTGCCGGAAAGGACCACCCGATAATTAAAGATTAAAGATTTTGCCAGAACGATAAAAATGAAGTACATAAAGGGAAAAAATCGTTTCTGAATACTGTAATTTTGAATAAATTCCAAATAATATCTCCTATTCCCCTTGCACAAATTTAATGTGTAGGTTTTTGAGCTCTGATTGCAATTACCTGAGTGCTTTTATCAACCATAGACTGAACTGTAGTCATCAGTAGTGAACTAACTTGGGTACCAGCTTTTAAAAGTGGCCTGTATTTCTGATCAGAATTCTCTCAAGAGAATATTTATGCAGATTGTTTGGTAGCGTGAGGTGTCGTCTGTGAAAGGGTCGAGAGGAATTGCTATGTTAGCTAATGTTATGCCAAAGGAGATGATTGTCTGAAAATATCCGTCCGATGGCGTGTTCCATACAAAGGTGAATATACTTTGTTCATCTTAGGAACAGGAAATACTACCAACTGCAATGATGATAATAATAATAATAATAATAATAATAATAATAATAATAATAATAATAATAATAATAATAATAACAACAACAACAACAACAATAATAATAATAATGATAATAATAATAATAATAATAATAGCAGCAGCAGCAGCAAGGTGGTCGGTCCTTGCAGCAAATTGAAATAGGGTGAGACATGACAGAATTGGACAATATCTACACTGTAACATATGCAAACATTATATCACCCCATAGTTGCAGTAAATGATGTGACTACATTATGGGACTTTGCTATACATGCATATATAGAACTATGAACTCAAACAGGACGGATACCACGGTGAAAGAGTTTGAAAGACTTGCTTTCTAGTGTATATGCCTGTCTTTGCTGACAAAAGCACTGCAGTCAAAGTTCAAGAATCTTTCAATATGGATATATAAAACTTTGAATAGACATATGGCAACTCAGGTGTGAGATTTGGGAAGATTTGTCCATAGCTTAGTATATGATAAATTTATCAATAGTGTTGGCTGCAAATTTGTTTCCTTGTAATCATAACATTGAAGGTGAATTTCCAAAGTAAACATGTTTCCAGATTCGAATAGTTACCAGGTGTTTTGCATCGCCGTGAGTCAAATCAAGTCTGATACAAACTAATCTAGGTGTAGGTGTGTGCAAGTGCTGGTAAAATTGATATTATCACGGCGAAAACAAGGCCTATTTTCCGGTCGAGAAAAAATATGTCCAAATGCACGCACAAACGAAAACACACACACACACACACTTATAGACACACACACACACATATATATGTATATCAATATATATTGGTACATATTTCTAGCCATTTCTCATTCTCTGTCTCTCCCCCTCTCCTCCCCTCTCTCTCTCTCTCTCTCTTTCTCTCTCTCTCTTAACGCATGGTTGAGACATAGTGGCATTTCCTCGTGGCCAGCAGCTACCTCCACATTGCGGTAAGGACAAAGCATAAAGTAATGAATAAATGATGTCTTATCCCTAGAGAAACTTACGTAATTTACAATCTCACTGATCCATAAACTAAATTTCGAACATTCATTACAGCTTTCATATTCATGCAATCTTCGTGAATCCCCCTATTAATTCACACATGGCTAACGGCTTCCAAAGATAGAATGCAATGGCTTAGCCACGCGTTTATGCACCCACACATTTGGCTTGCATTCTAAGAACTGTGATGGATTCCATTTGGAAAACGGAAGCTAGGCAGCCGAAAACCAAATGGCAACGAACCATTACAAAAACCTCCAACGGGTGAGTAAGAGCTGGAATGACGTCAAAATGCTGTTTGCTAACCGATCAAATAGTTGAATCTTAACTGCCTAAAGTGTTAGATGCGTTAGAGTTTTGATCGATTCATTGATATTTGTGTGTATTCAAATTTTTATTCTCATAGCAAATGCGTAAGGTGCGATCCCAAATGTTTTTCTACTGTCAGATATTTTTTACAACTTTTGAAATTTACATATTTTTTGTGAGAATCTGTGATTTCAACTCAGGATTCTTTCCCATTCTTTCTTCTTTAAAACACTCTTCTGAGGCAATCAAGAATAATGGGAGGAAACAATGTATGTATTCCTAATATCGAGGTCTTACAACTTTTGTAATTTTGCATCAGTCCCACGATTTGTATGTTTTGATAATAAATGGCTTTGGATCGAACTTGATTCTGCAGAATAAAATACGACAATTTCGTTTTTCAATTAACTTTCTCTGTTTTCTTGCGTATTTGCCAGCGTAGGAGAAAGAAAACACACTATGGTGTATCAATCCTTCGTTCAGCAACCAGTGACTGTAAAGTATTTCCTCACATTACTGAATGGGTTACAACTGTACACATCTTTTCATGATGCGAACTGTGGAGAAACACATACGAAACCTTTTTTGATATAGGATCTTCTATGCTGGTGATCCCTCGATTTTTCTTTTGGTTGTAGCCCAATTAGTTATTACGTTCATGAATGCAGGAAGAGAGTCTTTTGGTTGGTGTAATCTTGCACAATGTAAGGAATAATTGCCCCTTGATTGGAAGGATCACGCTTGGAGACATTGCACATGATCCCAAGCTGTTTATGGAAAATGGTATTCCAAGCCACCGATAGAGTACCAACCATGCTCGACGTTGCTTAACTTCGGCAGTTGTTTGACAAGCAGTGTAGCCAAAGCAATTTGATGATATCTTGACAATAAAGTAATGATTATGCCCTTGAATACGTTGTTTCGTTCATGATTCACCATTTGATATTTATTGAGAAGCCGACATTTTGGGAGAGGCAAGATTTTAACATAAGTGACTGAAGTAGTTGAACTCTGTTTTATCTGTGAGTCTAGACAGGAAGTTCGCATCAGACATTTGATTATGCAGCTGGTGAAAGTAATAGAAAAAGTAGAGATTTCACCGTTTTTGAAAAATCACATTAAAGTTAAAGAAACATCTGAAAGTCACATCATTATATAGAGAAATACGTGGCTCGTAATTTCAGGTTTATTATCCGCTTACCTATCAATAAGTGAAAAGTATGTCATTTTATTATGTGATACAGACTTATGTTCAAGGCAGGTGTGATTCCAGAGAAAATGTTTGGGATGTTTTGACAAAGATAATCAGACAACAAAAAATTCAAATCCTTTCGAAAATAATTACGACTCACAATCATGATATTAAGTTATAACAGCATCTTATGCGTTTGAGTGGATATATAAAATATAATTTACAAATTAAAAAAAAAGATATATATGGAACTAAATCGATTTGCCCGTTTTTATGTAAGATAGACCGACAAAATATACTTATTTTCAAAAGCAATGTAATCTTTCAGATACGTAACTATATTACTCGGTTTGCAAGGTGAAATGTCCTTTTTTATGACTAATGTAAATACTGCAACTCAGAAGGTTAAAAAACGTAATACACGGAAATGTTTCTTCAGATAGAGAGTGACGTTCTCGAATTTCCTCCTGCGTGAACGTGTTCTTGCAATGAATTTGTATGTAATACATATCGTGCCACAATTCATCATATTAATCCAAAAGAAATTACTTTCGATTCGTGTCATAAAGATGAATGAGAAAACCGAAACCTTTGATACTCTCACAGATTTTCCAATCAACAAACTCTTTCAGATGAAAAAAAATGATATGTAAAAATGTCTATTATATCTGATACAACAAAATAAAGTATTTCATAGCTTTCTTTTTTATTTAATTGATGAGATGTGTGTCAGGCCAGATCCGATTGTCACTGAACAGGAGAATAAAGAATACTTAAGATATTCAAACCCGATTCAATTATGAGGTCGACCCGAAATTACCCAATGAGAAAAATTTCAATGTTTTTTTCCTTTATTCCTACATTTCTTTAATCAATCCTCTCTGTCCATACGATATCCACCAATGTTCTGGATGCATGTCAAGGATATTTTGTGAAAGGATGCAGAATAAGCTACGGGAAATTTATTGAATTTAAGGACGGATTCATACACAATACGGAAAATATACATTTACTGGCGTCCATTTTGAATGATCCTCGTGAAGTTCATTTTTCCCTAATCTGGATGGTTTCACCAATAATTGTACCTGATGGCGGGATTCTACTAGTTAAGTCAGAGAAATTTTTCGACTATTTTCGCCATTTCCTTACATTTTTGCTAACTTGAAATAATCTTCCAAATCCAAGTAGGGAGCTACACATACTTCTTCGTGTATCGTATGGCTAATCTTTATCTCATGGCAGTCTGCTTTTAACATGCAATGTCCCAAGATGTGGAATTTTCTAAGTTAGCACTGAAGTACTTTATCTTCAAACAAAATTCCAATTTCATGCAAACATGATGAAGTCCTAAAATCTAAGTAGCAAGTGTTCTATACATGAATTTTACAAAATCTATTATCAACAAACCACTTGTGGGCACGACAGATATAGGAGTAAGAGATAAAAAATCATGTATAAATGATCTAAAAGAATTTGAATTAAACGAGAAAGAAAAGAAACAGAAAAAATAAATCTCTTTCTATATTTTTCAATTCAAAACTCTAGCTCGATATTGTCTTTTGAAACTGAATTATATGCGAATAAACGTTAAGATGTTAAATAAAAATATAAATATTAGTCATTGTAATCATATACACACTTATAAACACTGATCACATCAAGACTCAGACGTATAATTTGCTGAATAGCATACTTAATTATAGATAACCTTTCGCTTATGGGCAAAGTTATATTTAATGCAGGAATTCAATGATTATCTTGCAGGGTAAATGTTATTCTACATATACACATACAGAAAAAGTTCATTGTCAACTTTCAATGATTCAGTTTCTTTGTTGATATTGCTTTGCATCGAAATATAGGCAAACACACTGAAAATGGATAATAAAATTGCCATATCTTTCGTGTAAACTTGGCGTCTAAGGCATATCATCATCATGAATTTCAGTATAAGAGATGCAACCAATTTGGGGGGGGGGTTAGAAGTTATTAATGCGTTTCCCTGCAAAGTTACTCGGCGTTTCCTGGTCCCATCCAGACGGACTGAAGAATTGCCACTCAAACGTGTTTTTGTAGCAGATC
>OY735223.1:49951628-50071628 GCA_963457665.1 Thysanoteuthis rhombus
GGACACACATTATGGATGCTTGGTTTTATAAGCGAAATAGATTGAAAAACCTGAATAAGTGCAGGGTATATCACAGCCAGAACTTACTGGTCATAAACGTCTCTTCAGTTTGCCATGCAAAATATAGTCTGGGATTTAGTTGTATGACATTTTTATGCATTTATATTATTGTTCCTGGGTGAATATATCTTCAAATGACAAGAATCGTTTTGACAATTGATATACACCTTACTAAAATTTCCATCAGAGTGAGTGAATATTTCCAAAAAGTACTCTAGCAGTATATATATTCCGAGGAAAAACTCTTATTTTTTTGAGTTTAACAGTTCGTACAGTAAAGCTGTCTCCATTGATTATTATGATCAATTTCAGGTGTGGGTTCGAGTTTCAACGTTGGCCAACTCTTTATTTTCCGATTTCAAATTTTATAATTGCGGCAGAGTTACAATCCGATTCAAAGTTTTGATAAAAAGCAATTGAGAGTTAAGATGAAGGAAAAAAGCTAGTCAAAATTAATTATTATAACATTTTCAATTTGTGAAAACTGTAGAGCTAAAAATATATAAATGAAGAGGATTCATTCGAACTTTGAATAGATAAAATTTTAGGTAGTCAATTTTCAAACGTTTATGTTTTGTGTTTATTGAGTGTTCTTCCACTTACTTCTCACTTACTTCATACTTTTCAGCTAATATGACAACAAGGTATTTCTATCGATATTTTTCATTCCCCTTTTCTGTTTCTTTTCTTTTTCTGTTTCCTTTCATTCTACTTCATTTTCCATATCGTCATTTTCGTACTGATCATTTCTTCCTATATATTCATATCCCTTCCATTCAGTGCCTCACTTCCCCTCTTGTTTCTCTCCTTATGCTTTTTCTTTTGCTCCTCTCCTTTTTCCCCTTTCTTACCCTTTTTTCCCCTCATGACTTCCATTCCATCTTCCCCTCATCTTTCTGACCCAATGCGTGTGGGTCGATTTTGATTTTTACCTGTTGTAAACATCACTGCAGATTGAGAATAATGCAATACTGATATGAATTGATTTCATTTTTATTCGATTTTTTTTTAACACTAAATTGAAATATTGGATGTAAGAAACGTGGACAGAAAAAACAAGGTAGGAGATAATTGATATCAAATCCACAAGAAATCGGAGAGCTGCTTGGACATTTTGTGTATTTCTTTCTTCCAGTCGAGGAAAACCAACCCTATAAGTAAAAGTAAAAAAAAAAAAACCTTCCATCGATATGGAATAGTTCTGGCATGGCATGATATGTCAGGAATACGATCGATCATTCACATTTTCTATTAAATGTTTTATCTCTGTTCCAGCAGTCTGATCATCCTCACATTTTGTAATCAACTTTTGTTTTCCAACATTTCTTGTATTCTCTTCTGTTCTATTCTATTCTCTCGAATCAGACCATAGTCAATAGGTTGAAAAGAGTTATCTCGTTTCAGTCCCAATTTTCCCATAGGGGAACTCCGATTTCATCATGATTATTTAACACTTGCATTAACCGGCTGAACTTGGCCAACTATATTTGGTGAATATTTTTAATTCGAAATGCACCTGTCATGATATGCTATCTTCTATTATGTCGGTAGAAAGCCATTTTTTCCAAACTTTTCATCGGATATTTGAACATTATATATATATATATATATATGTGTGTGTGTGTGTGTGTGCGTGTGTATGTGTGTGTGTGTGTATATATAGGGAGAGAGAAAAAGAGAGAGAGAGATTTGGCCCTCTATTCAATCTGTGCATTCAGCATACAAGTCTTTTAAACTATCTATTTCATTATCGCATAGAATAGTCCCTTCGCAGGAGAAAGTAAATAGAGGTTTGTTATATGAATCAATCAGATCCAAATTGAAATGCAAACACCCGAGTACATACACACACACACACACATATACTGCAAATATCGACTCACACAATGTAAAATATATATCTATACAGAAGACTATGTGGACCAGTAAAAAATAATTTTGAAAATATGATTTGTTGCTTATGCACACCAATTCCCATCAGGCATATTTGCAGAGTACATTGTGTCAGGCCTTCAAAGAGCAAAAAAATTAATATACACTACCCGATATCCATATGTACACACATATTTGGAGATAATTCCCGTTGTTTCAAGATGTATAACACTTTTGAATAATTTTCCCTTCACTGAGGAACAAGGCATCAGGACTCGTAGTTGAGATGAAAAGTAAGGTATATTTACCATATCTGGTTTGATTTTTTATCTCTTCAAGCCTTCAGGAAAAAACACATATACTCTGCAAACCAAGAGCGTTAAAAAAACAGTAAAGAGTCACAAAAAAAGTGAGAGAACAAAGATGAATAGTGAAGGTTTGAAACGAGGCTAAATCTGAATAATCAAAATCTCCAAACTCCAAATCAGTTTCAGACTAGTCAAATCAAAACCTAATTGAATTTTGCTATCGGTGCTATTTATTTGTCGAAGATGATGAGAAAAAAATGCCTTCCATTTTCATCAGCTCTTCAAAGTTTGCCGTTAACGACGACCAGTAAAAGAAAGACAATGGAAATATGTAGAAAAGGTACATGAAAGGTTTCAAATCTTTAAGTGATAACCTTAACTTGAAAAAAAGTGATCGAATTCAAATAAATAGTGAGTCGGTTTGATTCCATGCTGATTGTTGATTATCCGTTTAGTCTTTGAAATTGGAAGCCAAATGAAGAAAAAACGCAAGAAAAAAGATTAAATGATTAAACCACGGGCAATGAATAGTCCTGATGATTGGAAAAGATAAAATGGAGTGAAGTGATAAATGTCCAACGATTATTCTGTACCACATCCATGCGTTTCTAAAAGTGAACTGATTCAGGGAATTCAAAGGTCTCCTCCTCACTGAGTTGAACATCTTTACAAGCACTAATTTAGAAACATTGAAATCCGTTTTAAAATTATATATCAAGAGATAATCATGTGTACATAAAATTACACACAAACACTCTCAATGGACCTCTGTTCAGAAGATTTCAAATGTGTAAAAGGAAAGGTCATGTTGGGAAAGGAAACTTGGAGTTGATTACGTATTGAAGAAAAAAACAGAAATTTAATTCTATAGATAGGTACATCGCTTAGAAATTTCTAACTATCTTACAGTACAGATGTAAGTTTGGTTCTTAGTAGTCAGACAGGGGTGTTTTGTATGACGCATGACATGCAGAGACATGTTTTTCTATCAAACAGGAACGAAACACATCCCTCAAATATATGTAAGCAGGAATTACTGAAAGATTGCAAAAGTTCTTCAACGTTCTCTCCAGAAATTATTTTTTTTCTCTTCATTTTGATCTCTTTGCTTCAAACGTGTCCACATTTCTCTCATTAGACATTTCTTACTCTTTTAATCTAGCTTTTCCGACGTAAAATGTAGCGTGTAACGTTATAGACATTTTCTAATCTTTCTCCAATGTTGCACACATGTTTACTATCAAATTAGACCTTTTAATCCAACTTACAGTATCTCTATATAAAATGTAATCTTTATTATTGTTGTATTTGAATAGAAGTAGCACCTAGCTTCATGTTAAAATTATTAAGTCTATTTATCAAACTTGAGACAGGTTTGCATCATTTGCAAATTTGATGAATAGATTTGGCTTAAAGCAATTTTGAGTTTATATTAACAATCGAGTTTATCATTTTTATAAGAAGTTCCTATCGGCTAAGCTATTTAGTTTTATCTTATTAAGAGTAGGTGTAATTCGGTCAACAATAATCATTATTCCCTTGAACATCTTCTGGAGATCGACGTTCTCTTGCAGATATTCTAATTATTAGGAAAAAAATTCGTCCTCTTGGACTTCCTGAGTTATATGGAACATCGTATTACGCAAACTCAAACATTTTTAACAAAACAGGCTCAACTAATGATCAATTATCAAGACTTGGCAATATGGGAGAGCTTTTGGAATTTTATACTCCCCTTGCCTTAGGCAGCAATCATCTTGCACGACTCAGAATGAGATTCATTAACATTGATTTCTACAATAGAATGGCTCCGATATTTTGTATTTCAATGATCATTGGACAGCCATTAAATCCGTCTAGGCTCAACGGAAAAAGAGTCCAGAAAGATTTCCACAGAATTGGGTATCACTAAAAAGAAAACGTGTTGCTTGCTTGTCTATAAGGAAGGTGATGCTTAAGCATTCCTCTGGTCAAAACTTATTAATTCCAAACCTTTTTCATGGATTGATGTTCTTGAAAAAATGTTCGGATTACTTTATGCAAAAATTTTTTTAAAAACATCAAAAACTTTTCAAAACTTTCTCCTGTCCATGGTACGCGATTATTATTTTCTGATCTAAAAAAAATAGAACAATGAATGCATGCAAGCTGAAGCATCTTGACCATTGATTTTTCATTGGGGGGGGGTACTTTGATAGATATATTATTAGACTTTGTAGAATTCAGATGGTTGGAGATGTCTATTTTTAATTGTTTCCCCAACTGGAAAACGCACTGATTTTATGAATTCTCTCCTATCTACTGATACATTTGATTCGATTTATTAAAAATGGCTCTACCAATCGGTTACGGATGATTAGAACTCAATGGTCTACTGCTGACTCAGTTAGAGTAGCTGTGACTAAGATCAATGTAATTATTTGAGCAACAGTTGTTATTATTCTGGTAGCCAGTAAATCAGTTCTTATCAACTCATTGTTATATATATATATATATATATATATATATATATATATATATATATATATATATATATATATATGTGTGTGTGTGTGTGTGTGTGTGTGTATATATATATATATACATATATATATGTGTGTGTGTGTGTGTGTGTTTGTGTGAATGTGTGTGTGTGTGTGTGTATGTGTGTGTGTGTGTGCGTGTGTGTGTGTGTGATGTAAGATTTATTTATCCGGGGCATAAATGCAAGAACATGTATATGCACACGTGCATGTATGCATATACATTTGGATACATGCAACACGTGTCAGGCGTACACATACTCATATCGAAACATACACTACCTAAATATGGTATTCTATTAGAGGGCGGTAGCCGGATGTTACTTGCACTTAATTGTTATTCCATTATATTAGCTATGTAGCAAAGCTGTGGTCAGACACCACAGTTCATTGGGCAGCTTCTTTATTGCACACTGTCTTCTGTGTTCTGTAAGCAACATTGTTTTGTTTTCTTTACGAAGTAATTAATATTAATACAATGAAATGGATATGTGCAGGCATTCAGCATCGAGTAAATCACTTTTTGGATGATTCATTGAATTTCAATATTTGAGTAATTAGCATATTTTTTTAATGTGGTTTTAAGGCTTTTCAAAGAGAGTGACGTAAAAATTTTTAAAAAATACACAAACTGAATCCAAAATATATGAAATGTTCAACTTCTCATTATATCGAATGTACGATTTTATTTTATTGATATTAAAAGCATTGGAAACCTCAAATGAGATTGATTTCAACTCTTGTCAATAAGAATCCTAATAACATTTAATGTGAGGTCACAAACAAGCTGATGAAGAACACATGTCAATGTTGGATGCCAAGTAGAGAAGTTAATTTTGATTTTTTCGGACTCATGAAAATTTTGCACGACAGCCCAACAAAAAACCCTTCTTTTCTTGTGAACACTCTCTTGGAAAGATTCTAAAACATTTTGTTGGTTTTGTCTGGGCTTATCAAAGAGACAAAAGAATCAATGATTCTTCTGATTAATTTGCTCCCTTTTGTTAATGTTCCCTACTGCATGGAAAAATGATATATTGACCTCTTTTTTTTAAAGAGCATGCTCTCAACTCATATGTAGACATTTAATTTCGAAAAAGTGTTTTTTATCCCAAAATAGACAAATATTCCGTAGTAGATATAAAGAAAAGGGGAAATGGCTTGATAAAACGTTTGCATTTTTATATTAGATTTGAAGCAGTCCAATATTCTCAGTGGTGTTTTCCTTTATCTTCTTTAGTTTATATTATTTTTTCAGCTTCGTCATGTCGACACATCCTTTATATATCTTCAATTTTAAAATCATAACTGTGAATCAGAATGTAATTTGAATGAGCAGCCATTGTGAAAATATTATCAACATACCTGCATGTATTTACTATTTTTTCTCTTTCGCTTCAGGTTTGTTTGTTTTTTGTCATTAAAAAAGAGTGCTGTCCCATTATAACAATGCAATCTCAGTTAATGAATGCAACGAATTGGAATAAAAAAGAATCGTTCAATAAAGTTGTATTTTTTGTGAGGTCTAATAATAACAGAAAAGTAAATTGTAGTTTTCATAAAAAAAATGTCTCGTCTTCAATGGCGTTTTTCGGTCATTCGATGATTAATCATTTATGACAGGCACGTACCAAGTAATTATTAGGGAAGGAGAACGGATAATAGGATGTACTTACACAAACTTTATAAATTGAGTGATTCGTCATAGTAAATGCAGCATGACTCTTGATCGACAGTTAAAGAAAAATATCGAATACTTCCATACACAACCAAATTAGAATGGAGAGTATAAGATACATTATCATAAAGAATTACACAGGACTTATAGTTTAGAAGATGGGTAATTTGTGAAATTGAAAATGTTATAAACATTTACGCATGGATGGCATACTAAATACTTGACAAAAATTTGAGTCACAGGTTTTATTGTTATGGCACAAGAAATATTCTTTAATTCTATTTAGAAAAACGATAAATACCGTGTGGATAAGTTTTAACTCATACATTAAGTATAAAATTGTGCAATCAGATTTCCCATATGTCTGTAGAAGTTTTCTTAAAGGATGGCAAATGACGTCAATATGCAATGAGGTGTAGCTTTTATTGAAAAGTGAAATTAGATTTTCTTGTATCATTTGCTGATTACCTCCGACAACGAAGACAGAAGCGAATTATTTATCCTATCTTTTCTGTTCCTTTTTCCGAAAAATATCTACAAGAGTTTTATTTTCATTTATTTTCATGAGATTTTTCGGACAAGAACTTCATCGAAGAAGAAGACCGTATTGAATTTTTGGTGGATCCAGGAATGCCATCATGAGTGAAATATATATGTATCAAGAAGATGTCAAAAATCGTCAGGAAAACAGAGAAAAGGAAAACAGAGTTATCCCCCTTCCCACTCTTGCTATGATTGAACTGATTTTCACACAGGTTTTCATTAGTGTACAGCGTAGGTGCAGGCAGTTGGCACTATCTGGGTGCTTCTTAGTTTTGATCCTCCCAGAGTGATTCACGTGTCACTTTGTAAATATACCACATCTGATGAAGCAAGGTAAATTGAGATTTCAAGTTTTCTGGAAGCTCTTGAACTATTTATATTTTTTCCCACGATAATCAGTTCCTGGAACTAAATTGGAATCAGATGGGATTTTTTCCTGGAGATATCAATATTCATGAATCATATTTCTCCGAGAGATTTTATAGTGAATATGTGCCCAGTGATTCGACGAAGTTTTAATGAGGATTTCTTGGAGGTAAAAATGAAATAAGGAAATATCTTCAAACTCTGAATATAATTGGTATGGATCACTTGAATTGGACGGGAGGGTTTATTCGAATGGAATCCAAAGGGTTAAATCAATATGCAGACGTTAATGTGTCAAAGACGCGAGTGCTGACCGAACAACGTGCATTCGTATATAAATTGACGATCGTACATTAATAGGATTAAGCTTGTATAAACGCACGTGAACTCATATCGATATTTGAACAATATACAAAAACATAAGAAAAATGCACTAATTTTACTATAGTATGTACACAAGGACATTCCAATCCAAATGTATGATTTTCACATTGATAACCAAGAAAAATAATCGATCAGTCTATCTATCTATCCATCTATCTTTTGTCCGCTTTCTTTCTCTCTCTCTCTCTCTCTCTCTCTCTCTCTCTATATATATATATATATATATATATATATATATATATATATACACACACACACATATATATATATATATATATTTATATATATATATATATATATATATATATATATATATATATATATATATATATATATATATATATATATATATATATATATATATATATTGAGATGCAGCACAAAGGTATGTCGCTTGTATCTGTCCTCATATGTTTGGGTTTTTGTTTTTTTCGCTGATTGATTACTCTTGCTTTTTTTCCTGATAAGATTATGTATTTTAGGGATTAACTTAAAAAAGTAAATCCAACTTTTTTATGCTTTCAAATGAGAAAAAAAAACGAACAAAATAGACCGAGTATTTAGAATGGGAAGATTTACTTCGTGTTATTGATAGAATTAAAGTTCTAACGTTTCTTTTCATTACTTTTAACCATCAACAATCGATGAAACAGCCAATTTTTCTCGTTATAGAGAGCAAATAGAACTCTATCATGTACCCATTCCTGCTATCTTGACAAAATGATGTATTTGGAAGAGATAAAGAGTATGATGCCGATCTAAAAAATAGCCTAATAAATATGACCTTTTTTTATACAAAGGTGTGAAGACATTTCACTCAGAATCATTTGAATGAGTATAAAAGAATATCCATGAGGTCCTGTTTAGAGAGAGCCTACTTAAATTATATGATTTTTGTTCAAATTTTTGTAGGAAAATAACTTCTCAGTAATATATATATATATATATATATATATATATATATATATATATATATATATATATATATATATGTATATATATATATGTATATATATATATGTATATATATATATATATATATATATATATATATTTATATATATATATATAATCAATGATTGTCATCCACAGACAGCTCTTTCGTTGTATTACAACTCTTCAGTGTAGCTATAGACTATCCAACATCCAGTACCCCTAGGTAATATTAAGACCCTCGCTTCAAACCGAGAGACGGACATTTGGCCCCAGCCCTATGCTGCTCAGCATTTAGGTTTGTAGTTGTCGAGGTCTTTGGGGTTTCCTCCCTTATGTACAAGCAGCATTATGATTTCTGTGTTTCCGTCCTCCAGGACCTTACTCTGTTTCAGACACAAGTTGAACCGGTTAGATATTTTTTTGTAGACGATTTTTCAAGTGTTTTCAGAGTAAATCGATGATGGTGTTATCTGGTTCAGGACTTTTCCTTTTTTTCTTCTTGTTTGGTTGATGTCTCTTTTACCTCCCAGGGTGTAATTCCCAGGAAGTCCTCGATCTGATTGTAGGCGTCATTGCTTAGATGCTCGTGTCTTGAATAGTAGAGTTCTTGGTCGAATTCTTGGATGCATTCAGCGATTCTGTCTCTGTCAGTTGTTATGTTCCCGTTTTCTTCGAGTATGCTTGTTATCTGTTTCTGTCCTATAATGAGAGTTTTAAAGCCCCAACGTTTTCCAATAACGGTTTCGATGATGGTTGCTGTACGCTTTCTTTTGTTCTCTCTTAGTTTCTTTTCTATCGTTGTATTCAGTTCGGTGTCTTCTATTTTTCCTTAGTGGTTGTTAGTGATTTGAAGTTTCTGCACTTTTCAATAAGTTTCCTAGCTTCGTCACAGATTCTGCAAAAGGTCTCCGTGATTCTTCGTTTGAACATATTGGCATCTTCTATTAGTGAGGTTGTTATTTCGTTTTTTACTTTGGGGGGGGGGGGTTCGTTGATGTTGGTGTCGTTTTTGTCGGTAAAAATATTAAATCTGTTTTTCAGTTCTAGCTTGAAAGGTTGGGTGAGTTCATATGGTACATTTAATGGTTGCAGTTTGAGTGGAACATTTTTTTGCGTTCTTTATGGGTGTTTATTTGCATTTTACATCTCACCATTCTATGGTAACCTCCTGTTTTTACTTGGTTTATAAGTTGAACGTCTTTGATGGTGTCGCTTTTGTAGTCTATTTTGTTTTTGGTTTCTTGGTCAAGGTTCTTTCAAGTTCATTTTTTATCGGGTATGCTATCTATGCCTCAAAAAAAATTGATATTTCCGTAAACATCATCATTTTTATAGCTCCAGTCTGAACAACTCAAACACTATAATCAATTTAGACATGTAGACAGGCCAGATCCAGAATGATTAAATTAGCAAGTAAGGCCATATATGAGAGAACACTAACACCAAGAAACAGATTTAAGTTTGAATGAAATACCCTCAGAGAGGAAAAACTACGACAACGTACTAATGGTTCAACTATATATCATTTTGACTTTTTAATTATATAATCATAATGCATACAAAACATATGATTTATTAATACAAATAATCACAGTATTACACTGAATAAAACAGAAAAACATGACAAGCAATGACCCAAAACTGAACGAATAAAAAAAAGGAAGGATATATGGATTGAATCGAAAGAAGATTCTACAATCTAAGAGAAAGACATCTCAATGTTCTAAATAGGGGTTCCAAAATTAAATGAATCATTGATCTGAAGAACCCCACTTTGGACAGAAACATAAATGTGCTCATGTAGGTAATTCTTACTCCAACACATTATAACCTCTACTAAAAATCAAGTTAATGCTTAATGTCAAATACATTGAGCACTTCATAAAATAAAACCATTGCACATCAATAACATATTATATTATTTTATATCGAATTATATTGTATGCCTAATTTGTATTGCATATTTATATATATATATATATATATATATATATATGTGTGTGTGTGTGTTATCAAAATGGATATATAATCCGACAGAACGATTATAAATTGCACTATATCATATTGAAACCCTATTCGGAATGATCCCTTGTGATTATAATGTGAATGCATTATTCGGCGTAGACAACATAAATAGAATAAACAATCGAACAAAATGGGGCTAAAGCTAGAATCAGGCCTTTGACCGATTGGTTGTTCACTTCAACAAAGGGTTTCCGTCAGCATTGAACTAATCAGCAGCCAGTAATGCAAAGGTTTAAATACGTGTCCTCACTCCAGATTCCAATCTTATTTATTTTACGTGTATATCCGCTGTATTTGTTCCTCTCAGCAAAATAGTTATATATTACCTAGTCCCTTCAACAGTACGCCGAAGTAATATTCCACTATTGGTCAAAGGTTCCTGCAGCAGCCCATTTTCCTCTCATTGTTCTTTATATTTATATTGTCTTGGTCAAGTGATGAATTGAGGTATTGTTTCCATTGGATATAACACAATTTATAACTATATATATATATATATATATATATATATATATATATATATATATATATATATATATATATATATATATTCATAACTATGTATATGTATATATATATATTCATAACTATGTATATATATATATATATATATATTCATAACTATGTATATATATATATATATATATTCATAACTATATATATATATATATATATATATTCATAACTATATATATATATATTCATAACTATATATATATATATATATTCATAACTATATATATATATATATATATATATATATATTCATAACTATATATATATATATATGTATATATATATATATATATATATATATATATATATATATATATTGTATTTATGCATATAAATATTGGAATCAACTATTCACCTACATTTTTATTGGCAAAGGTAAAAAAATATTAGATGCACATGAGAAGAGCGTAATGAAAGAGCGTATGAAACTTAATATACAAGTTCACAAGATTTCCAGATACAATCTCACAGTATTTGCCGGCCAGTTTATCATCTTCAATTGAATAGTGTCTGCTTGGTATTAATTTTTTATGATTCCCTGTAATATGTCATGCGACGAGCCAGAACGACTTCTGCTGCCATATCTCATATCAATTTTAAATGTTGAACCATTCTTGGACAGAAGCAAATCGCTTTAAAAGAAAATATTGTCTTTCACAAGTATGAAAGAATTTATGATTCAAACCATGGAATCATCAATTTTGTCTGATTGCAGAGGAGCCTGCAAACACATGCAAACACGCACATTATTCTAAACATACAGAGAAAAACGCAACGTGCAATTATATATATTTATATATATATATATATATATATATATATATATATATATATATATATATATATATATATATATATATATATATGTATATACATATATGTGTGTGTGTGTGTAGGGGGGACTGTTGTGAGGATTGTTTGCTACATAAGCACATTTATTTTGTTGCCCTTTTGGGCTATTTGGAACCTTATGGGGAGGTGTGTCTATTTCCTGTGTAGAAAACACTCGCCTCATTTCATCAAGATTTCTTTTTTCTTCTATATTGTTCGCTTGTTGCTACGGGTGGTAGATAAATTGAATCATTTAATGAACAAATACTAAAAAGTTCATGAAAAATAACCCTGGAGAGATTAATAGGCGATCTAGAGACGGGGGCAAAGAAATATAAATTTTTTAAAATGAGTTTTTTTCCACCGATAAAATAAATGCAGTTTCTAATAACCTCCTAAATAGGGATCTAAATGAATTTAAATTATTCGTCTGAAGAAGCCATGAATGGCAAATACATAAGCATGTTTATGTGGCAAATCCATTATATCATGATATTTAAATCTCCACTTTGCTTAAGTGTGGATTGCATAGAGTACTTTATGAAATAAACACATCATACATCAGACATTGAGTAATTGGTTTCCTTTTGGTTTATATATATATATATATATATATATATATATATATATATATATATATGTATGTGTGTGTGTGTGTGTGTGTGTGTGTGTGTGTGTGTGTGTGTGTGTATGTATGGAAAAGTTATGAAAATCTATATTTTGAGGCTTTATCACAAAAATGTTTCCCCGTGAATAATAAGTTACATTTCAGTTTATGCTTTTCTCTGTCGAGCATTAACCCAGATAATGTAATGGTGTCTTACACGCAGAAGTTCGATTTCCAGTGTGAGCAGGCAATGTGGAAAACTTTTAGCAGGGGAAATAAGTCCCTGTTCATCCAGCAACTAATCGAATACAC
Organism: Thysanoteuthis rhombus; assembly: GCA_963457665.1. Classification (NCBI taxonomy): domain Eukaryota; kingdom Metazoa; phylum Mollusca; class Cephalopoda; order Oegopsida; family Thysanoteuthidae; genus Thysanoteuthis; species Thysanoteuthis major. Next base: position 49,964,589 of record OY735223.1, read on the forward strand.
TCGTGGTGTGTTCAGGCTTCAAGTATCCCTTCTATAGAGCACTTGTAGCTATGAAGTCTTGGTCACAACCAGACCTTCAATTTGCTAGGATCACTAAGCTGACGTATGCAAATGAAACCAGGACTTGTTACCGGCCGGTCATACTTAAATGGAAGTCATATTTGGAGACTTGCCCCTTTGATTTCACCCTCATCTCTGTCAAGCAAAGACGAATTGTGTCGATGCCTTCCGAAAATCATTTAATCACCACTGATCTTTCAACCATTACATATAACTTGTTGAAAATAAAAGCCTTTCGTAAAATATGTATCGTGAAACATCAACTTAGGAACTGATTTAATGATTTACCGCCGTAGGCTACGGATAACAGGCACATGAAGAGAAAGTATCAATCGAAATTTGAATTTAACTCATTTTTGTGTCTGCAAACTTTTTAATGACAGCCATCCAAATATCCTAATAGAATATTGATATTTTTGTTTATGAAGCAAATTGCAGTTGAAATTATAACAATTAGTTTACTTAAGAATTAGGTTTGTTAGCACACATTGCAGTCTTCGAGGAAAATTTTCTTTTTTTACTTTTTCTGTGATGTTATGTGAAGACTAAAAACACAATTGAACCCCAATCAAAATAAAATTAACAATAATAACCACTTCGATTTTGTTTTCTTCACAGAAAAACTTACAATACAGTAACGATAGCAGTTTTAGCCATCAATGGTTTGAAAGTCTTTACGTTTGTTGTTAAGATCATGAAATACATTATTTTGTCAAAAGATTAAAGATACGTATATATAGAGAGAAAATTTAGCCAATCACTTCCAAGAGTGATGTATCGGGGTTTTTGGGGGGGGGGGGTATGATTGACACAGAAATACCCCGTAACAAAGAGGTTAAGCATTTTTCATTATAGATATATCATAGGGAGATACTGACAATTCATTAAGCGTTTAATTTATTTCTCCATAATAATAGAAAAATAACCCCCTCATCCTGATCCCCTAACTCAAGCACAGAAACTCTAAAACGGTTTACCACCTACTTTAAGTACACTAACATATTTGAATGCATACTACATCTGTATGTGGTTCTTTAGAAAATGTTATTGGCGCTAGAATTTTTTTATTCGCTTGACTCCACTGGTTTCACTTTGATGATACAGTATATCTTGTAGTGCTTTGTTAGGATCGGCACTTGTATTTTGCATAAGACCGGATGGGAGAACATGGGGGGGGGTTCAATTTTAAAAATGTAAATATTCTGTTTTTTCAGAAAAGTTTATTCACATATCATTTTGGTTTTTGTATACAAAATAAGAAAGGTGTCTAATCGACTGACTTGTTTCTTAAGCAGCAGTTATGGATAAATTAATCAGAAGTCAGTTTACAATTTAATACAAGCAAAAAGTCAACCCCCTTTCCATGCCATTTGATCACTTAGGTTGATGTATTGATCATGGGGGAATTAGTCTCATACTCAATAAGAGAGAACCAATCTCCTAATTTATTGACCGTCTTATTCAACAAATACTTCAAATTCAATCTAAAATCTCATTATTATTCATTTTCACTCCAGTTGCCTCGTGGCCACAGCTTAACACTGAGTGACAGCAAATTTCTCAAGGTCTCCACCCCTCCTTTCAACGCTCTCAAAATCCACAGCAGTGTTTACAGTTTCACACCGGTTGCCTGGTGGTTATTGCTGAAGGCTAAGTGACAGTAAGTCTCAAGGTCTAAAAACCTCCAATCGTATCCCCCTAACCTATAAAAGTAGCAATGTGGTTTGTACTTCCATCAGCATTTGTGGTGTATGTAATGTTTTTATCATTTTTTTTTTACTTTTCCTCTTCCTTTAGCCGCACTGTTCTCCCTGTTAGGCCAGCGCTAACGGCTTGGGTCGTAGATCACGTACGTCGTAGTGCTTTCCTCGTCATTTGTGTTGTCTCCATCATTCCTGTGGTCTTCCTATTCTCGATCCTTCCCTTAATTCCCAGTTCTTCTGATTTCACTTTCAGTATATTTGATAAGCTTCCGAGTGTTCGTACTATTACTGGTACTGCCATGACTTTCATGTTCCAGATCTTCTGCTCTCATGCCTGGTTTCGAAATTTTCCCAACTTTTCACTCTATTTCCTAGGTTTTTGTGGTCTGCAGGCATGACCAAGTCTATTATTCGGCACCTTCTCCTCTTCTTGTCCACGATCACAAGGTATGGTCTTTACGCTTAGATAGGCTTGTCAGTTTAGATCTTGAAATCCCCAAGTAATTTGTGAATTCCATTCTCAAGGGATATCTGAGGTTTGTGCTGATACCACTTTTAAGCGTAGTTAAATCTCATTTGTTCTCTCAGTTCTCAGTGTATTACTGGTGCTACTCTATTATGTCTATGTTTATAATCATTCTAGGCCAATTGACTACATTCACAAGTAATGACGTGTACAGTCTCATCCCTTTCCCCACATAGGCGGCATCGTGTTGAGCTGCCAAGAAGAGCAATTCTGTTTCTCTTTTGATGTTTCCTTTTCGTAGCCATATCTGTGATCTCTCGTCAGCACCTGTCTTTTAAATTCTCTGTATGTTTTTTTCTATTCCCATTTCCCTCTTCTTGTTTGCTTGGCCCATGTGTTTATTCCTTTTATTGGATTCCATTGTTTTGTTGGGTCTCTAATATTTTTATTACAGTTGTAAGATGTTATCTTATTATTTTCTCCTCTATTTCTTTCCGTTTTATTTCGTCACGCACGAGAATTTGCAGATATTCATAATGGTCTAGTATAGTCAATACTCTAATCTTCTTGCTGTTTCGCTGACCGGGGGTTCGATCCCGTCTGCTCCTGTAAGCATTCCTTTGTGCATCCCTATCAACGTAGCTTTTCGATCCAAAACCTCATCAGAATGTCATTACTGTATTCTTTGACTTTGTTTAACATTGTTCCGAAATCATATCTTATGAATTCAACACATTATCTTATTTGTCGAGTGAAATATATATTTCAGATCTTAATAAATTTAAGATTGACGATAGAGCTATTTCTCCAAACCTCAATAATTCTGACAATTTGGTCGATTTTCACATTGGTACAAACATTTTTGATATCTTAGTTGGTCTGTGATATATGTAACTTGGATTTTTAACAAAACTGACCACTTCTGTAGCATACAGTTGCGTCTTAGGATGCAAAACACATACGTACACCGCCAAAGGATACAATAGAATCAATTGCTCAACTTTCACGAAAAATTTACATGGTCATATTTTTGCTTGCCTTTTTAATTATCGGCATATTTGCAGTAATTGAAATTTGATATGCATGTGTGTGTGTGCTTTTATATATATATATATATATATATATATATATATATATATATATATATATATATATATATGCCCACATTATTCTGTCACTTCACAAAGAAAACTCTACTGAGAATGGCAGATAGAGGAAATGGAAAATATAAGTGGAGACGCCATTCTTTCACAGACCTAGATGATCCCAAATGCAGATGGTTCTTTTGTCTTTAAATGATATCTCGGTCCTCAAATCGATATCTTTTGGTGTAATGGAAATGGAAGACAGAAAAAAAAATTATGAATACGCGTGGGGATGTATCGATATCAAGGAGGTGAAAGAACACAGTAAAAATAAAAGTTTCGTATAGAGAAGGTTTAGTCGAGCCGCCTGTGCTTTATGTTTTAACTGGTCATCAAAGCAATTGCTACACAAGTCAGGCAGTTAATCAGACACATACAAGTCTCTAAATAAGGGTCACAACTGATGGCCAACTCATCACTATTGTTTTGTGGTCTATTGGGATAGAAAGCAAGAAAATAATAACTGAACTATGTGCACAAGCATGTGTACGGACACAGAAAGAAATAAAAAGAAAAGAAAGGGAGAAGGGGAGAGAAAAGGTCAGAAAGCAAGAAACATATGTACATAACGGTGCTAGAACGATATGAAGCCTTGGAACTGTTCTAAACATACATAACTGGTGACATGAATATCCATTAACGGGGATGCGAGACATCAGGTGTGGGCAAAACCTCTCAACATTCTTCTTTTGAAAACTATATAGACAGTTGAAAACCTTTTTTCCTTCTGGAATCTTCCGAACAGCTGAGATAATTTGTACCTTCACACAACATTATAAATGGTTTCGATCATGTACTGACCTGAACTTTTTACTTTTTCAGCAAATAAAGAAAGCCTAGGTCAATGTACATATTGGAAACCGTCAAGTAAAACTGTCACAATAACTGTGAACATAAGGTTTTTCAGTTCTCAAGTTATTCTCTCTGCCTGCCTGCCTGCCTGCCTGTGTCTATCATGCATACAGATCTCATTGATCGAGTTAGAGAACTGGAAAGTCAATATGCAATGAAAGTTCATGTTGAATTTACCCCTGACTTTTGTTCGTCCTTTTCTTTTTTAATTTCAACCTTTCCTTTTGTTATCACTATTCAACAAAATGCACAAGAACTAACTTTTTCAATGATCACTTTTTTTCATTTTTATTTGAACATCCCCAACAAGGCAAGCCAAGCAAAGATGTCAGTCACGTGGCAGTCTCTAAGGAGTGAGTATCCAGACGTGTTTCTCACTTCTCTATTTCACAAGGGTTGTGTTTTATTGGATTTTTCAAATTGTTTTAGCCGTTTCAATAAGTCTAATTTAATGTATCTGCCGTCAATTTCACAAAATTATATTGCGATGAAAACTATCCCATGAATAGTCTTGTTCGCATAACTTTGGTACATGATCGTTAAAAAAAAAACAATTTTGTTCAAATTAAAATAGGAACAGAAAACGATTGCCTTTGATCATGATTTTTCTGTATTCTAGTTTCAATATAACTTTGAAGAAAAATTTTTCTCAAAGATTTTCAGCTTTTTTTTTTCACAAATTTCCATGGCTCTTTATACGAAAATGAATCGGTTCATTTGCTAAATACATTCTTTTTGATCAAACCCCTTCATGAAAGATCGCTTTTTGAATGTTTCTGGTGTATCTCAAAGCAGAAATTTCCATTCCAATAACTGCAATATTTGATAAATCGCTTTTGATAAGTCATTAGTACTGCATTTTGTGAATCTAAATAAGATTGATAGAATATGCTACTTAATTCATAAAGCAAAGAACGTACACATCAAACTGCGTTCATTTTTGGCGTGTTCTTTTCTAAATGTATTTCATATCTTATCAAATGTACATTATAGAAAAATATATTGACGCTCACAATTCACAATAGTTGGCACATTATTTAATCACTCTTCAACAGTATTGACATATTCACATGCACTGAGTAGATATTTTTTGTAGATGTACATGTCAGAATGTCATGTTCTCAAACTATTCGTCAAAGTAAACTTGTCCAATCAGCTGGATAGAGTTTTATTTCCTAAATACTCTGGCTATATTAGTATATGATGAATAAAGCACTATGTGCCATATTTTAGGTATTCAGGCTTGTTAACTTTCTTGTGGGAATGACTTTTTTTTAGTTTTATCAGACACATCGTGATATTGTTACCGGCTTATTAAATATTCCTATTAAAGAAAAATTATTCGATATCTCTTTTTTTTTTCAATGTACAACAAGCAGCAAAAATAGAAGAATAAGATTTGCGTATTTTTCTTCATTTCTGTCATTTGATTCAGATTACTTTTGGCAAAGTTCAACAAAAGGTGAACATGAATACATGCATCTTCTCAAAGTATCTATATTTTTCAATATTTTTTCCAAGAACTTTTGAATAGCCTGATTTTTTTTTCCAGTTGTAAGCGTTACAGAAATTCGATTGTACTTTCATCACGATCACTTCTTTTTAGAAATATTCATTATATTCCTGGAATGGAACAAGGTCTAATTCCCTTAAAGCGATTTTGTTGAAGTTGCACTGTATAGTTTCTGAAATGTAGACTGGTTCGGAAATGTGATACTCTATAAAAGCGATTCTTTCAGTAGGTCAGGAGAGTAATGTTATTTATCATTCAGTGGAATTCATTGCCGTTTTTATCAAGTAATCATAACTAGACTAGATACTATACTTTAACAGGCGGTACAGATAGCCATCCAGAAAGCAAAATGGGGAGATTTATAGGTGGAAATCTGATGCTTTTCATTGAATAAGTTCTATTCGCACTACATATGCTATTGGAAAAAACTGTTCAGCTGACGTAAAACCCGGGGTACAACTTATGCTCTAAAAAGAAAGGATGTGCAAATGTTGAAAAAAGTGTTCAGCCTACGTAAAAATGGAAGTAATGATCATTTTGTAAGAAAGCAGGAGGAGCTAATGTGGAAAAAACCTGTTTGGCTTTCGAAAAAATTGGGCAAATATGATAGAAGTGGGTTATCATTACTCTTTTCTAAGGGCTCTAAGGGTGCCAGAGATTGAAAAAGGGAATTATGTCAGAAAAAATAGGGCTAATCACCAAAAAAGAGCAAGCGAGAAGAAAACTGTTGGTTAATGTCAATATAGGAGCTTGAAAGACTCGATATAATATTAAAATGAATGTAATGATATGTAAAAGGGGATTAATTTTTTTTAAATAAGTTTAATGTTGAGAGGAGACGCATAAGTTCAAATATTCGTAAAATCTTTTAAAAATTTGAAAATTGTTAAACTTGTTGAAGGTTGGAATAGTTCCTTTATGATTTTATGCCATAAAGGAAAAAAAGATTTCGATTTTTACACCTGAACAGTGTAAACAATGTCCCCATCAATTTCATGGCTCTTTGCAGAGTAGTCATCATGGTAGGCGAGTAAATACGGACAGATAGACGTAGTTCTGGCGAAATATAAGATGATTTATTAATAAAACCGTTGTGTATTCAGCGGTGAGTTGAATTACGATCAAACGAAATGATACAAAAGGTATACATATTTACCCATATCCACTCATGTCTCTCTTTTGTTCCACAAAATATCTCCAAACTTTGTAAAATAATATTTTTGAACCCAAACGAAAAGTAATCAATTGAGTAAGACGAATTGGTTGAATGACTTGGCAGATCGAAGAATATTTTTCCAATATGAAGATAATTTTGAATTTTCTCTTCATTTATGTATTCGTTAATATTTGCTCATGCTATATTTCTAAAGATTCTCATTGGATTCGAATGACATTCAATGCAAGGGCGGACTCAGATAAAAAATTGATTAAATCTAGTTGCTGCTCCACAGATATCCACAATTAATCCCCCTGCATCGTGGCTATAAAAAAGATTGATTTCATATAGTGTTGTAAGTGGTAATGTCGTTGATAGATATACGTGCACGTGGGTTGCCTCCTGGTTTCAAAAGTGTATTCAGAGAATTGTGCTGCCATCTGGTTCATAGAATCAGGTATGATGAGTGATTTTTTCTAAAGACTTCAACATTTATATATATTTGTTCCAATATCTTTTTAGAAATGTATGAGCGCATTCAGGTTATAAGTAAAGTAGAGCAGGGCAGAGTGTGAGATTATTTTTGCCTACCAAGTCTATAACACATACTGCAACAAGTTGAGTAAGATTCAGTTTCGTATTATCAGCGTAAGCAAGGCTGTCTGAAGTTGTACACTTGTCAAGGTCACTACTTACTTATATCATAGGCCCATTTTTACTAATGATAATCCCTGCATTATTTTTTGGCTATAAAACATTTGATTATACAAGCTTATAAATGAACAGATTTCACTTTCCATCACGATTATACCCATGAAGAACGTACAATTGCCTTCATTGTAAACACTATAAGGAATCAGGGCGACTATTGATTCCTTCTGTCCTCACTATTCATTATCGACGAGCCACTGAAAACCTATTTGGATTTAAATAGACAAATGGGAACTATTGCTCTTTCCCATGGCTCGGTCCGTGTATAGAGAGATATACTTTTACGAGTCCTTAAGATGAACTTGTTCTCGTTGTTTTATTGTATGAGAATTGCCGCATTAATACTACCTTTCCTTAAAATACGTGCTTACTCCACGATGTAGTCCTTCTGTGCAGACAAGTTGAATGACCTTGTGTGTAAGAACAAAGGCATTGGTGTAGATCTTTGATTGATTATGGCTAAAAGCATTCAATCGTTCGTGTATGTATTCAGGTGGATCATCGTTTCCGCCTGACACAACCATTGTCCCTCCTGTCGAGTTATTGAAGTAAGACAAACACGGTGATTGCCATTCAATTTGAAGTTGAACACTTGATACTAGATGGGACAGTCTCGTAACAACATCATAGTGTGAGAGAAGAAAGAAATAAGCTGTGGATGGAATACAGGAGGAAGACTTATTGCATTTGTTTGTCCAACCAAACGGCCAAGTCGACAGAGAAGGAAATAGTGACAACGAATGGATTTGGGTTTCAAATGCTCATTTCCTGTGAGAAGACTCAGGATGTAGTCCAGCCCCTCTCAATTCTCAATAACTCGGACAATAACTATGTTCTTCTGGGCCAATAAATGCTGACATGAGAAAATGAATTCAATTGAGTAAATTATTCATGTCTCGCTAACTTTGTAGATACGTGTCCGAGGCAACAGACTGGTAGATTTAAGTATGAAGAACATTCTGTAGATATATATAGATCAATCACTTACTAAAATAGATAGACATAGATATACACACAAACGTATATATATATATATATATATATATATATATATATATATATATATATATATATATATATATATATATACCCGAGTAGGAATCAATAATTCAATATCAAATGTGTGATGGATTAATTTCATGGCGTGCTCGATACACAGCTTTACATAGAGCGAAATTATAAATTTGCAACACAAACATATATGTATCTGAGATGTCCCTCAGGGCTGCAACAAAATATAACAACCGGCCTCAAGTTCACTTCCCGTACAGGGAATAAATAGAATGAACTAACAAATACAAAAAGATTTAATAAAAAAATACGTAAACATATGGACGAACTGATACGATATGTAAAACCATTTTGAAACTCACAAACCTATAACATAAAAACGAATATATTGCAAAAACTGAAGAAGGAAAAAATGGAAGAAAAACGAACGTAACAAATAGAAACTCATAATACCACCAACCAAAAACTTAATATACGACGAATAAAACAACCATAAACAAGAAAAAAAGGGAAAAATTATGAATGAAGTAAGAAAGTATTTTACGCCGAGGAAATAGATGCACCTACCCAAAATATCGTACATAAGGATCCAAAAAATTGATTAATTCATTGAAGAAAAACAAAAGAGAAGAGACATAATAGTATTTGCGTAGGAAAACAATTAATAATCAAATTATATATATATATATATATATATATATATATATATATATATATATATATATATATATATACATAGAAAAACAGAGAGAGAGAGATTGAGAGGAAGATTGATAGATAGATAGATACATACATACATACATACCAAATCTTGAAATGATGGATTTTTTTAGATACCTACTGATGATCAGCATCATAGAAATTTAAATTTCAAAACAGCCCTTACTCGTGAATAGTCAGATACTGATTTAATGCGTGTACAACGGAGAGATATGGTCGGAATACTCATTATAAGTTTTTATTACTCCTGGTGGAGAAAATCACCCTATTTCGTCGGATATATCACATCAGAAGATATCACATCAGCGCTGTGGTTTGTAATGTTTCGGCCACGTTATTTTCATTTGGTGCTGAGCAATGCATACTCTCAATCCTCTCACTTATCTCGAGCTGCACAAATCTTGCTTCCAGTGTGTTCGACAAGGTTCTGAGTGTTCCAAATATTAATGGTGATATCCTGGCATTCATGTTTCACACCATCTGCGGTTTCCTTGCTTTTCACTCTCTTTCATATCCGCTCTATCCATGTGAACTGCCAAGTCTATTATTTTTTCTCCTATGTTAGGTCACTGCTAGCCGTAAATTTCATATTTCTAGCACTCGCCTCATTATTCGTGCAGTCCTAGCAGTGCTGTGGTCTGCACAATACTAATTGTTTTGTTTTTTATCCCTAGTTCCTTCATCACGCCTTCAGTTGCTGTTCTTGTTGACTTTGAATTGATCTTTTACAAGTCACTAGCCCGGTCTCACCAAGATACCTCACTATGGCAACCTTGTTAAAGAAATAGAGGAAAAGAAAAACATACTTCTACATATACATGAAGTAGTCGATCATCATCATTATTATTATTATTAATATTATTATTATTATTATTATTATTATTATTATTATTATTATTATTATTATTATTCCAGTTGCCTGATGGTTATTGCTGGAGGCTGAGTGACAGCAAGTCTCTTCAAGTTTCCAGTCCTCCTCCCCACTCTCCCATAGTCCACAGCAATAATGTGGTTTAGAGTTTGACACCAGTTGTCCTGTGGTCATCACTGAGGGCTGAATGACAGTAAGTCTCCTAATCTCTTCAACCCACATCTCATCCCTCCCTTAACTATCACACCAGTCCTATGGTTAACATCTCTGCTTCCATTCTCTTTACTCCCCTGCTAGGCCACTGCTAACATTTAGTGTCGTGGACCTTATAATTTTAGTACTTTCTTCAGTATCTGTACGGTTCATTGCAGCGTTGTCGTCTGTACAGTCCAAATCCTTCTTAACCCAAGCTCCTCCAATCAGACCCTCGGTGTATTTGGGACGGTTCAAAGATCCACCGATTATTACCGGTACTACCCTGACTTCCATGTCCCACATCTTTCTCAGTTCTCTTGCCAGATCTTGGTATTTTTTCCTTCTTTTCATTCTCTTTCCTCCTCACTCTATGTTTCACAGGAACAGCCACGTCCATTATTTGGCAGGTTTTTCCTTTTCTTGCCCACGATTTACAGGTCTGGTCTTCTCCTCTGGATGAGTTGGTCTGTTTGGATGTCAAAGTCCCGAAGTAATTTGTGGTTATCCATTCCCCAGAGCTGAGTCGGGTTCGTGCTGATACCACTTATCTGTATAGTTGAATCAGTTTCGTTTACTCAGTTCCCAGTGTATCATTGCTACAACTCAATCGTGTCTATTTTCTTTATTGTTATTATTATTATTATTATCATTATTATTGTTGTTGTTGTTGTTGTTGTTGCTGTTGCTGTTGTTGTTGTCATCGAATAAGTACTTCTATGAGTATATATACAAGTAATCATTTTCAACTAAAATCACTGATTCCACATTGGAGTTTGGGGGGAAGTTCTGATCGCATTGTTTTCATGCTATGTAGAGAATGTAGTATTTTGAAATGTTACAGTAAGTTTTCTTCCCATGGTATTTCTAGTATTTTTTGGTGTTGATTTCGAGTTTCTACGTTTATTTCAATAGTATTGTGTTCAGTTTTTGTTCGTAAATGATTGTTTCTCTGGGTAATTCTGTTTTATTCCAACTTCCTTTTGCTGTTTCGATTTATGCTCTTTCAACGTTTTCTTCTGATATATATCCCTGTCATTCTTATATATATATATATATATATATATATATATATATATATATATATATATATATATATATGTATATATCCTCAATGTGGAAATGATAATGAAGAAAAATAATTATGATGACCGTGATGATTATGCCCGCAAACATATCTTCCCATTATCATAAACATCATTATAATTAATTCAGTCTGAATTTCAAATGAATAATTTTTTAGATGCAGTCGTATGTTCTGGTACTTTGGCAATGTAATTCTCTCTCTAAGTTTCATGCGTGAGATAATGTAAAACTTAAACGTTCAAGCTCACGACGGACATATCCATTCTTACCTGATAGGTACATGAGCGGCACAGAGTCAGTAAATCGGGAGTTATTTCGTGCTGCGAAATTATGTGAAAAAATTGTGCTGTGGTTTTGCTGTTTACCAATCACTTTCCTATGGCTGCTGGCCCCTTCCTTAAGATAGGTGGCCAGAGAAAGGAAGTTCTAAAGATGAGAAATGACAGGGGGGTTGAGAGATCAGAGAACGTGTATGAACGAGTGTATCAGTGTGTATTTTATAATGGTCAGACAGATAGAACGATGAACCTATATATATATATATATATATATGGGATCACTTTTATTGAGAGAGAGAGAAAGGGAGAGAAAGTGGAGACTATGGGCATATTTAGAGAAAGAAAGGAACACATTTCAGTGATAAGGGGTTGGTAGCAGTTTGCTGCCGGTCCCTTTCCTTTGGAATCTGAGATTGTTTTTGTCCCTCTGTGAAAAAAATGCCAAAAAAGCAAAGATTGATACATCGAAAACAGCAGAGCTATGCATAGTGCAGCTATTTAGACCCTTCTCTCCCATTGCAAAAATAATTCAGATTAATCCTGAACTGTTTAGAGCACATAAAAAAATCTTATGTGATTTGTTATATTTCAAAAGAAGCGTATTTACTACATGACCATGACTCAACTCCACCCAAGTATTTTTTTTTATGGAAATGCCTTATTATCATTTCAAAATAGTCGTTCTGTTCACACCTATCCCTTGAAAGATTTTTTTATGTGACTTCATATTCAGATGACACTATTTAATTTTCTATCATTTTATCGGTGCCAAATTAAAAGTGTGAAATAAGCTTTCATTTTCCATTTCAGTTGTCAAAATCGCAAGGGAATTTTCAATTTATTTTGATTGGTCAAAGTAGAGGAAAAAAATTTTTTTCACTGTGAGGCTCTGATTGTTAGGGAAATTTGTTTTCCATTTAGAAGTTCAAATTTTAGGAGGGAGTCTTTCCACTTTCAGAGGTCAAGATCAGCATCGGACTTTCTTCCATCTCTTGAGCATCAAAATCATAGCAGAACTTCACACTTGATGGTCAAAATCTGGATGGGGTGCGTTTTTTTTTTTCGTTTTAAGGGTCAATATTGGAGAGAATTTTCTCTCACGATCAAGTAGGGACATTTTTTCTCGCTGCTAACTATCAAAGGAATGGGGAAATTATTTCTTCTATTCAGGTATCTTTACAAAGGGAGAGCCCTATTGTTATAGTTGCAGTTAAACCCCACACCCTGCTTCAGGTGATGCTGGGTATTATTGCTTGGACCAAACATAAATAAGACACAGACAGTAAAGTATAGCTTGTTCACAGGTGAGTGGCAACTGCTGCTGAAGTCGACCATTCCATTTGCTTCAGACCAAATGACTCTCAAGAAAAAACATTTGGACAAGAAACAAACACACAATTTACTGAGTCTGCTTTCTTAGATGGGGCGTTTCAAAAGAATATCCAGGAAATTTCGGGGTCAGGCAAGCAAAGGATTGTGAACGTAGATTGAAGCAAGGAAAGATCCTTCTATGAAGACAATCATAAACTATAGATGCGGGGAAATCATTCTCGATTCGACTTCCAATACTACGTTTCTATCTTTGAGGGGAAATTGTTAACGTTATCATAAAAATTACTTTCTTAAAAGGAATTCGAACACCAAGCTGATTTGAATTTAACGTAATGTTAATAGTCAATAATTAATTCAAAATCATTGGTTGGGTCCGAATATCAACTCTAAACATGGTTGCAGTGTGGCATCAAATGTGAAGCTCAAGCGTTAGAATTATATATATATATATATGTGTGTGTGTGTGTGTGCAACTATTTCAAAGTCTTTTAACCTGACCATAAATCATTCATTAAACATACACATGTTCACATACCCGCATTCATATATCCATACACCTCTAATCTCCTCTCTCATTCTCTGTCTCTCTCTGTCTTTCTCTATCTCTCTCTCTCTCTCTCTCTCTCTCTCTCTCCTTATATGTTTATATATATGTGTGTGTTTGTGTGTGTGTGTGTGTGTGTCTGTGTGTCTGTGTATGTGCACTAAAATTTGAGCCTTTTTCGTTTCCTCTAGTATCTTTCATACAGATGTTGTGAATCAATAAAAATTGGCTTTGATATAGGCTACCGATTGGGGTCATTTAAGGTCAAGAGAATTGGTTTTCTGACCACTAATTCCAACCATGAGTAACAAAGAATGTTCATTCCAGGATTTTCGTGCATCAGAATTCTCATGAATGAATCACACATTTTACAATGAAATAATGCTTAACGAGTTTTCTTCAGTTTCCCTCTTATTCACGGTTAATCATCAACATTGATGGTAGTAATAAAACAGCCGTTGTCAATTTCTATGAGTACTTCTCCTTTTTTTCAAGTTTGACAGTTGAAGCTGAGGTCAAATTCTATCACCCTCCCCCAATCCCTCTAATTGTTGAATCAATCAGGTAATATAGAAAAAAAAGTCATCACGTTCGCCTGTCGCACCAATTTTACTTTTTTAATTTTTCGCAGATTTGATTATTTGCGATTTTGTCATTAATTTTGGTTCTTCTTAATTAGCATGTTTCTGTGAAGAAACATAGACTACTAAATATACTGTATAGCTTTATAAACCATAAAAGCATAAGTAATCGTGTGTACAATACTTCACTAAGTTACATTATCTTTAGATTTTGTTATAAAATATATCCTGAAAAGTACAGATATACTCTTTCTTTTTTGTACATAGTTATTGTTTTAATCTATAAACTGCATTGCTATTGTTGGAGTATTTCCTTAGCAGTAATGTAAAGTAATGTGCATATTGCAATCAATAATGCCTTCAATGAAGCTTAATCGGACTTGTAGATGTTAAGCTTAGGTGGTGAGTTTTTAGCTGATTCCAAAGTAGTACGACCAATCGCAATTATTTTTCAAAAACGCAAAACTGCTCCTACAAATAATCACAAATGAAAAATTCCCTCCATTCCCCCTTTCCCCGTTATGTGAGTGGAAAGAGAGGCCAGTTACATTGCTGCATTGTAAATAGAACTATTTATCATAACACTTACTTTTTTTCCAGATTACACTTTTACATAGGTATCAGAACTCTTACGTATTGAAGAACAAATAACTTCTTTCGTAAAGTCTTTATATTCGGTTTTCAGATTTCCCAAGCACCGCCCCCACTTAATTAATTTCAACTCATGAGATAAATATGGGATATCATTTGAATCCATTTGTTGGTATATCCAATGTATTTTTTTCTTTTAGAGCAACGCCGAGTAGCCCAGCTGGCATATATATATATACATATATATATATATATATAGAGAGAGAGAGAGATAGATAGATAGATAGATAGATAGATCGATAGATAGATAGATATAGATATACACTACAGAGCAATGCACACCATTTGAAAATGCCGAAAGTGCTTCACTCTTTTGGTTCCGTTCTAGATAAATCTTATTTAGCCAACTATCTCTCCGTCTATTTCTATCTTTGTATATCTATATATATATATGTATGTGTATATCCGTCTGTATACATGTCTATTTGTGTGATTGTGTCTGTATGTACATGTGTGGGGGGTGTACACACTTTTAACGAAATGAAAATATCTTGGTCGCCACATAAGGTATTCCACTTCCATTGATCGGGTGGCATTTCAAAGAAAGCGAAAGCAACATGTCTATTCTCTGAGGGAAGTCATTTATTCATATTCGTAGACAGTAAAACAGGACGATTGGCTTTCTCTGACAGCAGGACACGAAACAAAAGGAATATTAAATCGTAAATCCTATTCGACTGCAATCGTCCACGTATAAGGCCAGTGGGTCACAAGACCCGATATTTATTTAGTGTGTATGGGGATCAAGCACATGCAACAGCGGTTGAGTGACAGGTTCACTTCTCTGCACTGACAGACAGTAGAGAAACTTTTTTCATATTGGCAATAGGCTTAGGGCCTGCTAGCAAATATGTGCGTTTATATCATTACTTGTATGCATGTGTATGCAAGTATGTCTGCAATGCGTTGGTTTGAGTGTGAGTGTATGTGTGTTTATACAAGCAGCCGTCTGTATATATATGTGTGTGTGTGTGTGTGTGTGTGTGCGTGCGTGTGTGTGTCTGTCTGTGTGTCTGTGATCTTTGATTCATTTCCCTGGAACATGTATAAAAGAGAAAACTACAGATGCTCTCAATCGAGCTGCAACGTTGAGAATGACAAATATGAGAAACTGCTCGATTTGCACCTACATGTACGCAATCAAAAGCACATACCTGCTCCTGCATACATATACACACATGCAAAAGCAAACGCTCAATTATATATATATATATATATATATATATATATATATATATATATATATATATGTATATATATATATATATATTTATATATATATATATATATATATATATATATATATATATATTGTCGGATATCTTATCCATATACTCATCACGTACATATTTATACACACACACACGCACACACACACACACACACACACACACATACGTAACTATGAAGGATCTATCTGAGGTTTGTTTTGTAGTTCTCTATCTCTCTCTATATATAAATATATATATATATATATATATAGAGAGAGAGAGAGAGTATTCCTCATCATGGTGCAACTGAAATCTTCAAACAGATGTAAGTACAGTAAGATACAGCTTTGATCATAATGGATGGTTTCCGATCGAATAGGGTCAGGGGGCTTTGACATTGGTTCTTGAACGCATGTCAAATTGACAACCGATGAATACATTTCACAATTGACGAATCATTTTTCCAAAGCGTCTCTCTTTCATTTAGTTCTGTCAATCCCATGTTCACTACCTGTCACCGAATTTACTCAGACCCAACCAAGATGTAGATGCATATCAAACAATGTAACAATATACAATGATTGAATGTCTTTTACAGTATGAATTAATGCCATTCTCCCAGAATAGATCCTTTTCCACACTCTACAATTTACTTTACGCTTCAAGAAACCTTTCATATTTACATTTGGACTAAAAGTTCTCTCTCTTGAATGATAACATTTTCACAGTAAACACTGTATTTGCGAGTAACAATAGTATTAAAAGTTAAGAAAGAGATCAATTAAATCAGTCATTATTTATACAAAGGTCATCTATACTTCTTGAGGTAAGGATGTAAAGATCGGATAGTTTTATGAAATTCCTGATCTCAATCTTTGCACTTTTCCTCATATTTGTAATTAAGTCTTCATGATCAGAACTGCACATGGTCATTCGTAATCTTAAGATTTTGTTTTTCCGAAATTGTCCCTCAAAATCATCATCACAAGGAGCAGCCTGTTAGCGTCTGTTCTTTGACACAGACTTTCCCCTAGATTTGCCAGACCCCTCTATCACGGGCATTGCGAAGCCAGTACTTCCTGATTTTCTCAAGTTCGTTGTGTCATCTTATACATGTAGGCCACAGTTTTGCATATGATCTCTTGGGGTCCACGTTGAGAGTCGTGACGTCCATCAATAGTTTGACATTTCTCTATCATGTCTAACCTATCGTCATTTGATTTTTGTAACCGGTCCTATGATGTTTCTGACTCCTGTTTTTCCTCTGATATACTGTGCTGTCACATGATCTTCCATGTCAGGTTGTATACAATTCTCTTATGTGCACGCTGCATGGTTCTCAGTTGGAATATCATTTTTTGGTTACGTTCCATGTTTCTGCTCCATGGGTGAATATTAATAGGATACATTGGCCCCTCAACATACATAACAAAAGTAACTGAACTAAGTAAATGAATTTTCTGTAATCATAGCGTAGAAGACAACATATCAAACATATATCTTTTTCTGTATAAATCATAAATAAGTATAAATAAGTAGTGTTTAACTCCATTAATACCAATGTCGACTGAAAAGTAACATCTACCCAAGAAAAAAATAATTTCTGCTGATTTTTCACCTTCTCTTCTTCATTTCTTTTTTTATTCGGACCATCCTGATCTTGTTTGTTTTTCATATAACGTTTCGGCCGATGTAATCTACGGCCTTCATCAGGTATCATCTGATAAGTTTGGGAAAATAACGAACCGAACCCTTTATTTAACTGACAGGGGTTAATTGTTGCACTCCCCTCTTAGCATAAATAGTATTATTATATTGTCTCACTCTAGGATTGAACCTAGAACCATTAGATTACTTGCAGTAATTCTGTCTGATTCTGTAACCACAACGCAATGTGTCCATGTGGACTACCTTTTCCTCTGTCTGAGAATGTTTGTTCATGCATGAGGAACGCTGTTATCAAACATTATGGCTCACTTTCATAGAAATTGGTTTCATAAGATTATGTACATATGTCATAACAAGCCAAAAGATCTGGAGCAATGTGAATCAATTGAATAAATTTAATCTCTTACTCATGGTCCAGAGTAATAATTATCCACACTGTTGAAACCTGCACACTCTATCGTCTTGAAACAACTTTTTGTATTATCTCCTACTAATGAACTATGTTCCCTATAGAAACCTAACCATATGGTATCAAACTTCGTACGAAACAAACTGTACAAGATATTGCTGTACTGAAAATTGGTTATGTACATAATAGCAAATATCGATACGATGAAACTACTTGAAATGACGTAACTACTTCTCCGTGGTTGAAATCGCTAGTCCTGTCATTAAACCGAAGGAAAACGCTATATCAAAAGCAGAAAATAAGTGCCCAAAACTAATATGTGATTCTAATACGCTTACATACAAAAACTTGAAAGTGTTTAGAAAAAGTAAAACATTGGTGAATTATAGATTAGTGACTTGTTTTTTTTTATTCCAGAAATCACAGGGATGAGATCCACAATCCAAAGATTTTTTCCAACGTTTCTTTGATATAACAATGATTACTGACAAAAAGAATCATTCGGGAACAACTAAATTTCAATCGCACAAATTTGAAGCATTCTGATCGGTAATCGTTTATTCCATAAATACTAAAGTCTTTTGCAAAGTGCATCGAAATCTGTGCTCCAAGCGCAACCTTTGGACCAAAAGGCTTATAATGTTTGTGCATTTAAGAGAATCCATTAATTTTAATTCTTCTACCATTAAATATTTCCGCCCGTAAAAGAGAGAATGATTATAAATGAAAGTCACACAACATATTAAATGAATAGAATTATATCCCTAATATATTCATAGATGCACCCCTTCTTATATTTATACATTTATGCTGCAATTTTGTGGAATTCATCTGTCAAAGCGATAGTACAAGTCATTTAATTTACACCTGCATTTTAGTCGGTACTTGAACATCCAATTTCAATTTCCCAGTTAAATTTAGTGTTTGCCCAAAAGCTTTAAAATCATTCCATGGTGGTTGCTTTCATTTTGGCTTCAAATATATATCAAAAAAATATAATTGCAAACGATTGGAAAATGAAGACATATAGGGTTAAATCTGAATCCATATCCATTTTCATTTATCGTAGATTTTTGCGTGAAAGTACTAGTTTTATGATGTGTAGTTCAACGAACAAATCTAATTCGGCGTGAAATTATTGGGAAACATTATTGACTTGAACGTTTTCTGTATGAGGAAA
This sequence comes from Thysanoteuthis rhombus, assembly GCA_963457665.1. Classification (NCBI taxonomy): domain Eukaryota; kingdom Metazoa; phylum Mollusca; class Cephalopoda; order Oegopsida; family Thysanoteuthidae; genus Thysanoteuthis; species Thysanoteuthis major. The sequence goes on from OY735223.1 coordinate 49,983,929, forward strand.
CTAAATATATTTTCAGTTCATTTCATTAAATATAAATTCCATCTCAAGGTTCAGAAGTGAAATGACTTTTAGCGCGATTTTCCTCTCCAGTGAGCTGGCTACAAATATATGAATCAATTTATCTCTAGTCTTTGAAATCAGACACTTTGATTGGCACGAAAAAAGTTATCAGGAACGTAGTTGCACTATAGAGATCTAAAAAATATTAGATAAAATAAATTTTGATAGAAAAGGGGGAAATTGATATCTCTTTATATTAGTTTTAACTCGATGACTTTAAAAGAGAATGTAAGAAAAGCATAGAAAAGGAGGAATCGGGTGTTTTAATATAAGACATAATTTCAATGAGATTTAACTAATGATTTGTATTTGAATAATCAGCATTTGAAGCTTTTTTTATTGTTGTATGTTGCATTTTATTTTATATGCACGTTATAATGGTTATGAAAATGTAATGAGAATTAGGTGTGGTCGTGTTGGTCATGTTATAACAGAAGATTTCATGAACAATGTTTCGTTAGTTTTCTTATGATAGATGTAAGGAGAGGTTACGAATAAGGACTGTTCGTCAGAATATATATGTGCATGTGATATTAAGGTTGTTTTGGGCGATATACACACATGAACAAAATGAGTTTCTGGATGGATCAATCGATAGATAAGCAAATACTCAAAAATAAATAAATAAATAAACATACGTTGATATATGAAAACATAGATATTCTATACGCACACGCGTACATACATAACGGATACTATTTAGTATTGATATCAAACACACACACACACACACACACACACAACTACTCACGTTACTTAAAAACATCTTATATTTAGTTCTCTTTATCTTCTTATAATACGAAATTCTCATTTCCATGACACAACACTTTCTTTCATCATTCTCACATGCACACAGCAGCTTACGTTCTCATTAGCATCGAACACACAACTTTTTTAAAGAAATTACCCACGATTCCAAAGGTACTTTATACATATATATATAGAGATATATAGATTGATAGATAGATAGATAGATAGATAAATAGATAGATAGATAGATGGATAGATAGATAGATAGAGATATATTGAGATATATAAATATATATATCGAGATATATATATGTTGAGATATATTGATAGATAAAGAAAGAGATCACAAATTGGAAGATATATATATATATATATATATATATATATATATATATATATATATATATATATATGTTTATGTGTGTGTGCATGTATGTGGGAGAGAGAGAGAGAGCGATTCCGTGTCCGTGTCTGTGTGTGTGTGCCTGTGTGTGCATAAAAAGTTCAGTTCTTCGTGGTGACTATGAGTTTCATGCCGGTGATACTTGCATGTTCTTGCATTTTCAATGTATCGAATTGTGCATCTTGATTGTTTAGTATGTATCTAATATGTATATCTTGTTATTGCCATGGCACAATGTCACAGCCACGGTAGATATGCTTATGAAGGAAAGTTGGACTCCAAGTTAACCTTAAACCAGCACTGTCCATCATACATTTGAAATTTTTCTGGGACCTTTTTTGCTTTTGAGAACGCTGAATAGTAGTTTTGCATTTTAAGCATTTTAAGAATTTTTAACAGACGTGATATATGGAATAATGAACCTTGAAGTAAAATCTCTTCACATTAGATATGGTGGAAGAATTTCGGTGAGGATGAAGGACATGAAGAGATCAGCAATAATGATTTCTTTATTAACAATAGATTAACAAATCTTTGGGGAAACGGACATTGGTGTCGTTTTGGTTGACGTTTGTATAAATATTGCAGTCAGTGCAAAATGAAACTATATGAATACAAATCACTTTTTTGATAAAACATTTTACCGTCATTTTTCTTTTGTACATAGAAGGCTTTTTAGTCACTCCACCATTGGATCCGATGTATATCACAGTCAGAGGATACTGATTGATTTTTGCTGCCGTTAATATCTAGGGGAACGACTATTTTTTTGAGTCATGTAGAATACACAAGTAGGGAATTGAATGCAGTGAAGCTCTACTATGTCTGATAAAAAGAAAACAAGGGAAATTCTCATTTCCACCTTGCACATCTAATCAGATGCAAAATAAGGGAGGAAAAAATCGAATTCGTGGAATAAAAGTTCATAAACTCGATTGAAACGTACAACTTTTGATTATAAAGTAGCAGCATAAGTAAAAAATAGAAAAACATGAAAATGAAAAGCAGAAATAAAACTAAAGATATATTAAAACTATTTTCAAAACACGTTCTCATTAGATATTTTGTGGCTGATGTTCCTTCTAGAAAGGATATGTGGAAACTATTTTCCCAGTTCATGAATGTTTTGAAAGGCTCATATAGGATGCACTAAACATCAAAGACATTATTATGATGCTATGATTATTCATTGTAGGGTTTATCCTTTTGAAGGAAAACTGTCATCTCGTATGTCTTCGCCAAAGGAGATATTTCTGTTGACTGTGCAAAGGGAAGAAGGGTTCTCACAAAGGATCAAAGTATTAATCCTTGCTTTTTTGAGAGGACATAAAAACGTTATCAACAGAATTCCTCACTGTTATCATCGTTCTGATTCTCGTTAGTATATACCTGCTGGGGCCAAGTCACTTGGAAATCTTTACCTTTGAAGATTTGCAGAGAGGGATTAGGATAAGGGAATTAAAAACGAAGCAAGGAATCCACAAACTGGGAGCGAAGAAGACAAAAGACATAAACTAAGGAGGAAACAAAGAAAACAGTTTCGAATTGACTTCTTTAAATAAAAGACGAAGACAGTGGTAGCCTGTAGATAATGAAACAAATAAAATACAAGGGTAAGACATATATAGAAGATACAACTATTGAAAAATACATCACATCAAAGAACTTATTGGAAATCGAAAAAAAAAAGACCAAAGAAACGAATGATATTCCTGGGCGGAAGACACATGCATTTTACACAACGAATCAAACGATGGTAAGCAAAACAGTTTCCCGGTTAAATGTCCCTGCAGATAGCATTGAAACGAACAAAAACTTTTATATGCTTTATATTTTCTTATGAAACGTTAACTTTTGACTTTTTAGTTCATTCAGTTTCTCTCAGCGATTCATACCATAAACTCTTTCGAAACAAATCAACCAAAGTTCTCTTGTTGATATCCTTCAAAAAAAAGTATTCTTTATTCTTGGACTAAATGAAAACGTAAGGTTACTAAATTACGGTGTTAATGATTTGTCGAGAATTAGGTCGTTTTTTAATATATCAACCATTTCCATTCATTCTGTCGATATTGATGGACAATTCAGTGTAATCTCTATTATTTCCCTCCAAGAGAAACCAAATTTACCTACTGCATTAGCTCTATCTTTCCCAATACTATTATGTACTACTTGAGATTATTTGCATGTGACACATCTATATCTTTAGGTGGTGGAGATTCCCATACAGACCTTGTTTTGTTTATGCTATCTAAAGCTTTTAGCATACATTACATAGATTTTTATGGTGAAAAAATGCAATGATTGTGAAAATCAGAAACTCTTAACATATTTTCCAAATAGGTATCTTGGAATGGATGAAACAGTTTTGAATTGTTGGGTTAAGGAATGCAACAAGCTAAGTTGAAGTTGAGAAGTCATTACTCGACATTTTTCACCTTTTGTCAAATTTTCTATGCATATCTTTTGTAAGCACGCATCGATAAAAATTAATAAAAACTGTTCATTTGTTCAAAGACTTATGATCATTAATTACTATTGGATAATTATCATAAGTACTTGAACACGTACACCTTTTGCTTTTCATAGCCTATGATTGTTGGGGATATATTCGATTCAGAGCGTTGATCTAAATTTCCCTACTACTTTAGTAACCTTCCAAAAACTACAATGTGAGTTCGGTTTTTCAATCTTTTTGGTTGATTGTGAATACTTTAAGGGGCAGATAGTAAAGACTTTTTCTTAAATGTAACAATTCTATAAAAACACTTCCAATCAATGTGTGCGTAACAAATCTATTAACAAAATTTCACTCAATGCGTGCATCGTTATGTTCAGTACAATGGAAACCCGTTCTTTGGCGTAGGGTTCTTTTTTTTGATCCCTCAAAATCAAGCGTTTAGAAAGAAAAACTCTGGTTTTTTCAAATACTTGTGACGTGGGATTTATGAATGTGTGTGCTTCTGTGTCATGTATGTGTGCGTGTGTGTGCATGTTGATTGCGATTTTAACATCTGAATAGCTGGCTATATCTTTGAAATAGTGTTTTGTATACATACTTTTTAGTCTAATAAGTATACTATTCAATTCCATCCCATTAGAAAACATTTTGCTGCTGTGTGAAATACGTGAAGTGCAACAGGGAAATATCCGTCGGCTTCGCAAGAGTATTTGAGTCAACAAAAAAGTATATGGAAAATGTCAAAGGGAAAGAAGATGATATATTGTTGGCAGGAGTACTTCGATATGAAAGAACTTTTCTATAAAGCAAAGCTTCCATTCAAGTAGTTGTTCGTTGACCTTTACATGAAATACCTCAATGGATGCAAGTCCACACGATTGGATAAGAAGGGCGAGAAGAAATTCTTATTGCCTTTTTTTTTATATATATTTTCAGTCCTAACCAAGATATTCACCTGGTTGAGTAATGTACATCTTATCAATGTATCTATGGTTACTTGTCTATGCAGAACATTTATATGAGTTTCTTTGGAAGAATTAAGTTGAAAATATAACATATTCATTGAATAATTAAGCAGTATATCTGATATCATTTGGTTTTTAGTCGTAAACAAAGACATTCACATCAACACAAAGACATTCACCCACAAACACACAGAATATATGAAGTATAATCGTAGGAAAAAGATATACATAAGTATTTTGCTTGTGAAAATAGAAGAGGATATAGGACTCCTCATCCTTTCCGATTTTCTCATCATTTTTTACCTTGTACTTCTAAACTTATAACACTCGGGAATATTTCTAACTGATTTTTTTAGTACAAACTATGAATATCTGAAATGTCGAAGTTTCTCTTAAAGTTTATTCAGTGAAAGAAATGTTACATAATTTGCATTCAGCAGCAGTTTATTTACCTATTATTCATCATCCTGGCTTGATATTGATCGATGTAAATCGTACACTGTATACAATTGAAGAATGATTTTCGTATTATTCAGAAAGAAATCGCACAATATGGGCCCATTCTTACTTTTATTATCAGTTAATCATATTTTGCAATTACAAAAATTGTATCATCCTACTTTACACACTGAGTCCAAAAGTATCCTCATTGAATGAAAGAATGCAACTGGCGGAATACCCGACAACCAAAAAATACACAAGGTTTCATCAAACAAAGATATTGAAACATGGCAAGATTATTCAATACATTTATTCATAAGTTATTTGAAATTTGTTTTAATCTGAAATATATTTCCTATTTGCTCAGTGGTTTATCAAAGAAAATCATGTAAGGTTATATTTGCTGGAAAAAGATTTCTTCACCTGCATGTATAATAATAGACTTATTTAACTGAATGCCACAAAAGGCAAATCATTCCTTTAATGTTTTTTCTGAAATGTCAATAAAATGCTTTTTTTGATTAAGTATAAATGAATAAGTTTTTTTCTTAAGAAGAGGAATATTTACAATTCTTATTGCAAATGAGGATAACAGAACGTAATGCCAAGCCGAAATAGTCTTTCGGCAGATTATGCATCCTGACTATTCCTTTTGTATGCTTCGGAAGATCACAAGTTTTAGATGACAGCGAATGTCCTCTATTTTCAGAGAGGACATCAGCAATCTTTATCAAGAATCTCACTTAACCATTCCACGGAAAGAAAAGAGGAAATCTCTTGAGAACAGTTATGGTAAAGTGTTCAGTGAGTCCTTGCTGGAGATGATGATGATTATCATCGTGTACTAGAGAGATATTCTACCATAAATAATAATAAGTTGATAATAATATAGGGCAATAGATCAGTCTTATTACCGAATATTTACGAGAGGGTTCAAGTCATTTGGCACATATCATGGGTCTTGTTAGCATTATATACATAGAGATTATTTACGCACAATATATACACAAATGAACATTTCCCTGTACATACACAAACATATTTATATATATATGTGTGTGTGTGTGTGTGTGTGTGTGTGTGTGTGTGTGTGTGTGTGTATAACTGTGTAATTGCATATACAAAAAAGTGTATGTTTGTGTTTGAGAAAAGATGAATCGATGTTTAAATCAACTAATTGATCAATACATTTGGATTTGAGGATAAAACAAAGAACACCAGAATAGAAAACAGACGTCTCGAAAATCAGGAACTAAAAACAACCTTGACTACGCTTGGCTCAAACTGTTTTGCTACATCAGAAATTGATGGATAAACAAAACAGAAATAATTCCTCCATATAAAGTATTTCGAGACTACGTGTCCCATTTGCACAGTTTTATAAATAGTTTCAGTGAATAGGATTAGCAAAGTTTAGCGAAACACGTCGACCCAATTTGTGCTCTAGAAGTGGGAGCAAATTCGTCATCAGTTTTTGTGCAATTTTTTATGTCTCTACCATTAATGCATGAAAACATTGATTTTCGGCCTGGTCATTGTCATCCTCTCTTCTCTTTACGTACAAAAATAAAGCCGAAACTCGGTTGTCGGAGTTTGACAGTACAAGCTTAAAAGGTAAGAACGATTGATTAGAGGAAAAATGTTTGTCTTATTCTGCGCATTACATTTTTTCGTGGCATTGATTTATGTTTTATATCTTTTAATGAATAATGCTATTGTCAGAAATGCCAAAATATTCGCTTATTTCACTTAGTGACTTGGTGTTAGGAACTCAGTTTTGTCAATCTGGATGGTTTTTCTTCATTTTTTTTTTTTTTGGAAATCACTTCCTGATTTGAATTTTCTTTTGAATCAAAATCAGTAACGCTGGATCCTTTAAGTCGGAAAATTTGAAAACAGTAAAAAAAATAATCAATTTGCAAAAGTGCACTGTCAAAGTAAAATATATATATATATATATAAATTTTTGAAATTGACAACTCTGGATTAAAAGTCTGGAAAGCAAAATCTTAAACTAAAACACGTTGTCTAGATCGACAGCTTTAACACTGCTACGTGGATCAAATGGATCGAATCCAATGCTGGGAATTTAGCGTAAAACGAGGCCAACTCATCTCTGTTCTCCTCAACAGACGCTGTGGTTATACGCATGCTCCTTAAATACTCTTCTTACTTCCCCTAAGCGTGTGCATTATTGACTCATTTTACGTACACTTACATATGTACAGGCAATAACACATACGTATGCGTGTATGACCGTATGTATGTATACATGTGTGTAACTATGTACGTAGAGATAACAAGTATGAATCAAATGATAAATCCACTATCCCTGGTAGAAGTAGCAAGAAAGGGGAGAGACAGAGGAGGAAGAAGAGCAAATAGTCTCTCATTGAATCACTTGATTCTCATACTTGTAAAATATTGCAAAAAAAATAAATTTTTACCTTCCTTTGGATATAAAAATACGGACATCGGATATTATATTACGACATTAGCAACTGTTGAAAGATGGATGCAATATTATCAACTTGATGACGTCCCACTATTTGATGAAATAACTACGCCTAATGATATCAACCTCTTATCCTACTTTTTTTTCTGTTTTCAATATGGCTGAGACAGACAGACGGATTGACCAACCAAGAAGCACCAATTAGAGGTGTATAGATACAACTATCAAGAAGGGCCAGGAGGGAGCCAGAGGAAATAAGTATAATGGATGACATAGAATAGTTAGAAACAAAGAAAGAATTGTAGAGAGGAAAAAGAGCCAGGAAAAAGGGACAATAATGAAATTATGAAGAATAGACAGTTTTTTTAACCGTAAAATTGATATTATTTGACATTTGATCTTTGTCCTTTTGATCTTAAATATGTCAAGATTAAAGGCATTAAAAATTTATACACATAGGTCACGTTGGTATTCATCTACATAAATTCGTGAGGATTTTGTATGCTTCCAATGTACATCTCTTCGACGAATATGTCATATTTTATGTATTCCACATGTGTGGGTATGTGTATGTATGTGAGGTTTGGTTTGTAAGTTTATATGTTGATCTGCAACTGGACATGTGTGCACTTTTATCTATCCATGTCCTTTGACGTTTGCACATGAATGTGTCCATGAGTGCTACTTCGAGACAATGAACCCCACTTAACCAATGAATCGACCTTCACTTCTTTCATATTCAAAACCAATTTCTTGTGATCCATGTTCATCAAATCCCTGTGGTAGAAGATCCTTGATTCATCCGTTGTTATAAAATTTGCTGATTCTGGATGGTTGTTACACGCTATTATTTTTGCTTTCTTCGTAAATTTCAAGAGTTATTGATCCAAATAAAACGCAACAACCACTTATATGCAGAACTAAAGGTGGACCATAAGAATCACGATAAATAGAGAATACTAAAGTAACTCCAGATTAACCGACGACATTGTCCTCTTTGCTAAGTACTTTCACGGTCTTCAAATATTGTTAGACGACTAAATTAACTCCAGTAAAACTAATGTTATGTAAATCCCACCATGTCGAGGACAACAACACGACGATTGAAATCGATAATATAGAGCCGGTGGGGGAATAAGACCACTACATCTACGTAGGACGGCGAATTTCCATGAAGTCATAGAAAAGGGTGTCACATATTGGGTTGGTAGGCTTTTGGTACTTTAAAGAACAAGAAAATCGCAGTACTCCTATGAATAACGTCATACAGCCAATGGATCTTGCCGATAGTCACATATGGAGCTGATACATGGAATTTGACCAAAAGATTGACTCTTAAACTGAGAATAATGCAACGTGCTCAGAGTAAATCATGCTAAATCTCACGTGGAGAGATCACAGTATATAAAGGAAAGGCAGAGCTCCGTGACATCATGGGAACCGTTAGAAAACTCAAATGGCAATAGACTGGAAGAGTTGCAATCATGCCAGACAACCATTTGACATCAACGTGGATCCCCAGAGATCAACTGTGAGGCTCTGCCCGACAGAAAGATCATGTGACATGCTAGATGAATTCAGAAAGTTCTGGCTCGGCGATGCCCATGACAAAAGACTCTGGTGAAGCCCAGGAATTGTTTTTGTTCAATAACAGACACTTAGAGACTGATGATGGGGGGGGGGGAAGAAGAGGAGGAGAAATATATTGTATGCTAATGTGCTATTTAAAACGGTTAATTCAGGTTTATGTACGGTGATATATCTCATTCTTTTATTCAAAAGTTTTTTTTGATTTTCAGATACTTAAGCAACGGGATTATTGTGAGACGACTACATCGTACAATTAAGACAGAGATAGAAGCTGTTGCTTAGATACCTGAAAAGCATAAATCATCAAACCTTTACTGAAAATAAACTCAGACTTATTCCTTCAGTAAATCGAAGATCGATTCCTTTCTTTTTCAAATTGTATGCATCATAGTTTTGTTGATAACCAGTGTAAATACTATGTATTTGTGCACCCATTTTGTATGAAATAAACTAGAATATTCGTGTAAGATTATGAATATGCATGTGCACATACACGCACTCTGAATATCCATTTTTGTAAAATATTTCTATAAATATGGGTACCTGTATTTGTCAGCAATATGTAAATAATTCATTCAGCGATATGCAGTAACCATCGTAGTGGACAGAACACCATGAAAATCAGTGAATGTGAATCGGAAAAGATCGGAGAGTGGCGTAACCAAAGCCATTGTGTACTTTGTTTTTTATTGAATTCCTTCGACTCGGGGTTTATTCAGTATGCTGGTCATTCTCTGCCTCTTATATGCCAAGTGATTAATCGCAATATCCTGATTCAACCTCCGCGTTTCTTTTCTCTTTTCTAAATGTCTTCTTGATATACTTTTCTTTTCACTGTGAGCGTTTATCATGTGATACTTGGTGAACGGAAGGACATTCATTGTCTTTCAAATGATTCAGCTCTAGTGCAAAAAGATAGCCATGTCACTTGAAAGCACTTGTTTGCACTCATTCTTGTGCCGAACGACAAAACATTCAGGATATTATCGCACACACTTATATCCACTTTCAATACAAATATGAGAAAATAGAATAAAAGGCCAGAATGTATGCACGCAAGCACATCAGTGTCCGTAGTTTGATGTAAAAAATATTCTTTTTATGATGAATATTTGGCTTTTTTTTAATTTCGAACTGGTCAGCATCCTGACAATCAATTATCACATAATCACTCGAATGAAATTTCATAGGTGTCCATTCTTCATATCTCTGTTGCAGATGGCCTTGAATAAATGATAGCCATTCTGTCAAAATTCAGACTTAAAATATAGTTGGAAAAACTGTTTGATCAATTTTAATCATTCCTCGACATCCAAAGATAATGCTAAATGTTCTTCCGTTCAATCAAGGTAATACAGCTATGTTTAATTGGAGTGCCAACCCTCAAGATGAAGCGTTAGTCGTTTTTGTTAGCAGTACAAAAATGAGTCTGATTAATGATCCATTTAAAAGGCTTATGACGAGATTATTTAAAAGATATTTTTACTCTAATCTTCGAATCTTCCATGTTTTTTTTATAATTAAGCAACAGAAGTATCAAGTAACTCGTAGAATCAACAATATCCTTGTTAACTTGAGATAGAGACATAACATGGTTGCTCAAATATCTTGAAATGCTGAATCATTAAACGTAACATAAGAGATGTTTAATGTGTATGTCTTAATCCACCCTAAAAAGTTGAGGGACAGAGGATAGTATTTAAATGTATGAGTATGTATATAGTTGTAAACCGTTTGCAAAAAACTCCTTTGGATAAAAAATTTTGGAGGGATACGATTACTTTTTTTATTGGGAAAGAATATAGATTTGATGCTATCGTAGTTTCATCAACAAACAATGAAACGATGATCATTCGTGTCTCCAATGTTTGCAAAAAGAACAAGAATATTAGCGTGAAATAATTGATATTCAAGTGGGCATTTCACAGAGCTTGTGAAAAAATATTTTAAAAAACATTTCCTTTTTCTTAGAATATCTATCTTCTTATTAGTTCCCATAAATACGTGTACCTGCATTTGTCAGCGACACGTAGATATTTCATTTGATGGCAATCTGTATCCATTGCAACAAACTATGCACAATGAAAATCAGAGAACGACCATCAGGAAAGAAGGAGAAATAAAGCAGTCTGAGCAAACAGTTTTTATTTTTTTCAACATTGAATCGTTTGTATTCAAGATTATGCTTACTCATTTTCTGTCTCTTATATTCCAAGCGATTGGTCACATACAACGGATGCTATCCTCTTATATATATATATATATATATATATATATATATATATATATTTCTTTTTTAAGCATCTTCTGGGAGATCGTTATTTTTTCTCTGTGAGAATTTATCACGCTATGCCCCTTGAATGAAAAGACACTCATTGTCGTTCAGTTGCGTCAGCTGTAACACAAAGAGGATGCCATGTCACGCACAAGCACTCGTTTGCAATAAATCTCTCGGCAGAAGGACAATTCATTTGTGATAACATCACATACACCTGCACGCATGAAGTAGCTTTCCTGTGGCCTGACTCCTCAGATTCAAGAGACACACACATACATGTATATGCCACAAGTACATATATACACATTTGTGTGCATGTAACATGTGTGCATATGTATATGCATGCAAGCATTTCGCGGATGCATGAGTGAAAGTACACTTTTGTATGTATTATGTGTATATGTGTGTATCTTTGGCATAATACGGGTGTGTATATCATGCCTGTATGTGCATATGCGTGTCTGCAGTGTGTATATTTATGCATGTACGTATTTTGAATTTCGATGAAATATCACCGAGAAAAAGTCAGGTTGTCTCAACACAAATATATACAAAGGCGGTGTTATGTGCGTAGTTATTTCAATAAATCTATATCTCAACGATGACAAAAAGCATTATCACCCGAACAAATATTCGTCTTTCAACAAAATTTCCTTCCGTGCCGATGTAGTCAATTCAATGGTGAATCCTAATTACATAGATAAACAATATACAGAAATAATTCAGCTAATGACTACCCTTCAGGCAATGGATTAATTGATCAACCCTTATATATATATATATTTATATATATATATATATATATATATATATATATATATATATATATATATATATATATGACTTAATGTACTCGAAGATTAACTCATGCTGTGATCCTCTGTAGCATTCTTTTTCTCTCTCGCCCCCACACGTTTCCCACGCATGGACTTGTGTACATAAGCATGCGTGGATAAAGATAAAAGCAGATATGAATGAACCGTAAAAAGATGTATTCATCAATGAAGCAATATTTTTCTGAATGTTTTCGGATTAAGCATTGTCAATTGCTTTGAATTTTTGACTGGTAAATCTGACGGAGAGCTTATCCCTTATTTTTGATCCTTTTTGTTTACTAATGGTCGTAAACTGAATGTCAGTTGAAGATATTCCAGAGAAATTAAAGCATTGTCGTTTGTTAAAGCTCTTCATCTTTCATATTTCTTCATCAGGGCCTATCCTCATCTTTCATACTTTGATATCAACACATTATGATGCTTACCTGATTCAGCAAAGAATTCTTCGTCAGTCACATTAATTGAGAACTCTTTGATGTCTTTGAACAGGGCTGCTATCGCTCTTTGAAGTTAGAATTCTTCTTCAACTAATTCGATAACTTGTGAATTGAGGCCAATAGCAAGTAATAATTGCTAAATTGATTTAAATCCCGATACTCTGTGCTGGGTAACGATTTGGAGAAAAAAAAAGCCAGCCATGATTATATGAATAATTTTACATAATTTAATCTAAATTTCACTATATCACATATGGACAACAGGGTCAATTTGGTAGTGAAATGATCTGGTATGTAACGTCGCAAATAGTTTTGGAGAGTTGATAAAATATTGTGCAGTTTTGCCCTGAATGAAAAGTAAAATGATAGATTATACCAAGAAAAAGTTTCATCAGATCGTTCTGAACTCTTTCGAAGATATGAAGATCAGAGTGAGAATTTTGTATTCAGGGTTATACTATACAATTACATACAACCTTTTTGACAAGTATTTTAATGTCTCAAAATAAAATTGCATTCCCTTATTCAGGGTTGAGCACTCTTTAAGTGAGATAAATTGTCCATTGTAAGCTTATGCAATGCTCTTCCATAGGAATAGAGCATCCCAGTGGATGGAGAATACATGTTAAATAAATTATATCGCTTATATTCAACCTTACTGACCACCCAGTTCCGTGGTGCAGATGTATGATACCGGCCTCAAGGTTTGACTCAAAGGTTTTAATCTTACTTCGTGGCACTGGATGGGATAATGGATAGTCTATAGCCACAATGAAGAGTTGTAATACGTCTCTGGATGACACAATTATATATATATGTGTGTGAGTGTGTGTGTGTGTGTGTGTGTGTGTGTGTGTGTGTGTGTGTGTGTGTGTGTCTTTGTGTTGCTGGGTGTGTAACATTCTCATACATAGCCACTTGACTGATTACTTTACATTGCACCCTTTTGATACAAATACTCCCATTATATTCCTGATATACTGTGCTGTCTTGCAATCTTTCAATGTAAGGCTGAGAATGATTATCTCATGCATGCGTTTAATGCTTCTCAGTTTGCAGGTCTTTCTTTTCGTTAGGATCCATGTTTCAGCTAGCTCCATGAGTGAATATTGATTATTAACTCTTCTTCTTAGGATTTTTGAGATGGTCTGTTTTTGAAGGTTGAGCTTGCTCTGCTCAAAGCTTGCCATCATATAGTGATTCTTCACTTGATTTCCTCTCTTTTTAAGGATCACATGGAGATTTGTTGCCCTAGGTAGTTGTAATTGTCTACTTTCCCTAGTTTTGCATCTTCAATTGTGACAGTTATGTCCTTATTCTCAATGTAATTGTTGTACATGATTTTTTTTTGTAAGCTGTTTTTTTTGTTTTGTTTTTTGCTTTCTTCGTTTACTTCATATAGCATTAGTTGGAGGTCGTGCATGTTCTCTGCATAAAGTATGATGTTGCCTGCAAATCTGAGGTTGCTCAGATGTTTGCCGTCGATTTTGATTCCTGTATTCTCCTGGTCCAGGTTTCAGAAGATCACCTCGAGGTAGGCTGTGAAGTGTTTTGGTGAGCTGGTATCACATTGTCTTACTCTTGCGGGGATGGTGGAAAGGTTCACAATATCTATGTAGCCTGATGATAGAGTTACTGTGGTTGTGAATATGTTGCATTACTCTGACGTATACAGGGTGTACACCTTGTAGAGCTATGGTCTTAATGACAATAAGAATTACTACCGAGTCGGAAGTCTTCTTCAAGTCTCTAAATGCTACAGCGAGTGGCATTTTGTATTCTGCTGCTTTTTTTTTTCTTTCAGCTGATCTATTGAATGGAGATGGTCCATAGTCGAGTAATTTCTCCCAAATCCAGCTTGTTCTCCTGGTTTATATTCATCTAGTGTTTTGCGATCTGGTTGTAAATGATTTATGTGAAAAGTTTGTATATGCAGTTGAGTAGGTTTATGGTGTACCAAACGGCATACTAGAGTCATTAAAGGGATACTTCAGCTGAATGCTTTGTTGTTGTCATGTTAGACGCTCACCCGTTGGGATTGAAACTTGGTAAGGTCAGGGATTATGGTTGTTTTAGTTACCTGCGTTAACAGACATTACAAAAAAGCAGTTTAGGATAGAAAAAAAAGAAGAAATATACGCAAAATGGAAGAAAAACAAAGATAAACCGTCGAAGGGAACGAAAGGAAATAATCATATGGAGAGAGAAAGGGAATGAATAATGGATTAGGACATTGGAGCTAATGAGAAGAAAAAAAAAACAACTCCAAGGGTAGATAATCAAAATACAAATGATTATATGCAATGAAAAATCAGGACCGAGTTCTTGGATAGAAAACTAAGCAGGCAATCAAAGCTAATGAGAAAAAACCACTCCAGAAGGAGATAATTAAGAATTGATAGTGTGTGTGTGATGAAAAATTTGAGCAATGTCCAAGGAAAGAAAACCAAGTGGGCAATCAGAGTTAATTAGAAAAACAACTGCAAAGGGAGATAATAAAGAACCATAGATTGTTTTTAATGAAAACTCAGAGCCAAGTTTCAGGAAAGAAAACTCAGCGAGCAATCATAGCTAATGAAATAACAACTGCAAAGGGAGATGATCAAGAAGTGATAAAGTATGTAATGAAAAATTTGGACAAAATTCTAGGAAAGATTATTAAGCATGCAGTCATAGCCAATGAAAAAGACAACTGCAAGGGGAGATAATCAAAAATCGATATAGCATTTGCAATGAAAAATCTGAACAAAGCTCTTGTAAAAACAACTGAGCAGGCAATCATAGCTAATGAGAAAAACAATTGCAAAGGGAGATAATCAAGAATCGATATGTGTATGTAATACAAAATTGGAAGTACTAGGGAAGACAACCAAGCAAATACAGAGAGAGATACTTTGTAAACAAAACTAACAAAACTGTAAAGCAAAAACAAAAACAAAATTAAACTCTGATCAAAAACCAAGAGAAAAAGGATGGTGTTGTTATCGACTACTGGCTGTTGAAACAGGTGAAACCCGCTAACTGCTCTCATTTTTCAAACTGTGAATGTGTTGGAAATGTATGACTAAATTCATCTACCGAGAAACCAATTATAAGTATGTGTATGCGTGTGTTTGTGTGTGTGTGTGTGCGAATATGCGTCTAAATGTGTGTGGCCTGTGTGCTCCAAAACTGTAATATTGCGTGTTGTCATCCTTACTGATATGCACGGATCCGACCAGATCTGAAGTGGTATACATATATATATATATATATATATATATATATATATATATGTGTGTGTGTGTGTGTGTGTGTGTGTGTGTGTGTGTGTGTGTGTGTGTGTGTGTGTATATATATATATGTATATATATATATATGTGTGTGTGTATATATATATATATATATATATATATGTGTCTGTGTGGGTATATATATATATATATATATATATATATATATATATATATATATATATATGAATGTGTGTATATTTATGTGTGCAAGTGTGAGTGAGAGAAAGAGAGAGAGAGAGTCCAATCGATCGAAATCTGTCTAGAATTTTTATGTCTTTTTGGCGTTCGAAGACATTCATAGTTAACTGCCTTTACCTATCAAGAATACAAAACGCAGATTAACCGTCCACATACTCATACATACATACATACATACATACATACATACATACATACATACATACATACATACACAAACACTCACTGATATACTTTGTTCATTTTCATGTACTGAAGTGTGCCTTCTATAGTGAGCAAAAATATTGCTATACGTGCGTTCATATTTCAATGTAATGTTATAAATTAATTTCTTTCTGGATACAAAACAAACTGACACTTTGGTATCCATGAAAAACCGAAGGTAAAAAAAAATATTACATCGTGAATTCTATGTTTCAAATGACCATCTGAAGCATCTGGGAAGAAAAAAGCCGAACCGGAAAATATCATGAAAGAGAATCAACTAACTTTTGAAGATGCCTTTTATTAATTTGCCATTAGCTGTACTTTATTTGGGAAGCGTAGCTACACTATTCGGGGCTTGTAAAGTTTGGAATAGAATTCTTCCATTACGAAAGTCGTCTCGGTTGCCTGAAAGCTTATCTATAGGAACGTATGCATTCACATGCACACATACACAAATATGCACACATAGACACATACGCACACCTATACATAAATGCATTTGCACCAAGTTGACTATATTAGAGCACTATTTTAACTGATAATCCATTTGCAAATGAACATATCACTGTGTATGTATCTCTAGACATGTTCAAATATTTGAATATAAGTATGTATTCATCAATATAGGTGTACTTAGCTAACAATGAATGCCTATGTTGTTATGACTTATAAATATGATTGCTGATTTATCAATGATTTTATTCTTATCACATAGGACCATATCTATATGTAGAAACACATTTTATCCAGACATTCTCGAACTAAGATATAAAGTATCCTTTCGGAGCAAAGAATGTGGTATAACCGACATAAATACATTTTACCATATCAATACCGTAATGTTATCAGGCAATATTGAAAAAAACTATTTAGTTAAGGTAACTATCATTGACTTATATGATACCAATGTAAGTGCGTATTTGTCAATGTCCAGTGGTCAGCATCCAATCTCAGGTCAAAAAGCAGAGTTTTGAATACTGATTCTCCAGTTTGGCATGGAACTCTAGCATGATACAATTCTTCCCCCTTTTTGTATACCATTTGGCATTGTGTTGTCATAAGTTCTGATCGTGCATATCAAAGATAAGTGTGCACAACTTTTGCTTGATTTGTTTTTTCTTTCTTTCCAAATAAGTGTACATAGATAAAATAAATATATATACTAAGTAAATAGATAAGAAAATGCTGAGATATGAGGATTCAATAGATTAGGATAATGAATGATTGGAGATAGCTCAACAATGAACGGAACAGGAGAGTAGGATGGAAAAGAGAGATGTGTATTGAAGACAGTAGGATAGTATGTTGAGAAATGCTACATATTGGTAAATCCTAATGAAATGGAACTGAAAAATATATTAATGAGGTGAGAAAAAATTGGAACATAGGAAAGAAAAAACGAAATGTGGTCCAGGATGAGGTATGAGAATGAAGTCAAGATAGTCTTCAAAAAGGAATAAATGGAAAGAAAATAAGGTATAAAAAGAGAAAAAATGGGAAGAAAACTTTTAAAAGCATGGGCAAATACGAACAATAAGAACAAAAATATATTGGGAACCCTAAAGAAATTCAAATGGCGAAAGAATAAAAAGAATTCAAGATTCATGTCGTAAAATTGACTGGCAATATATAAACGCGATGATTTTCGAGAAAGGAACAGAGTAGAATTTGCAGAAGTAAAATGTTCAAATATTCTCGGCAAAAAAGCGGTAGCACCATGACAGCAGGAACATTCAACTCAGACGGAGAGTTTAGTGACAATTGACTTGAACTTAACACATTCACGTAGGGCAATGGATGTTTTTTCAATCATAAGGAAACATCGCAACTTCTGACATCTCATCTAAACTTTTAAAAAAAGGTTGCTTGGTACCAAAAAACACATAATTTTTCCATTTTGGAGGTTGAAATGAGGATTTCATGGTAGGAAGGGAATTTATATAAGTTGAAAAATGAAAAAACAATTCAATAAAAGTACAAAAATTTTACGTGAAGAGTTCGATTGTTTAGATAATATACGAGTTTCGAATATGAAACATTACGTCTGTTAGCTTTGTCACGATGGTTTAATGATGGTGAATTACACGGAAACTGAATTCTGATGTGAAGGAACCAAATTATCCATCGTGATTCGATTGACAGGTGCTTGTGATAATCTGCTTTCATTTCTGTCACAGCTGAGATAATCATCATCATCATCATCATCATCATCATCATCTACCTTTCAAGATTTGTCGTTAGACATAGACTTCCCAAATATTCGCCAAACGTCTCTATTATGGGCGTTGTGGGGCAAGTACTTACTGAATCCGACTCGTTACGCCATTTTACTTTCTGTTGGCCACAATTTTGCGTATAATTTTGGGGATCCATGTTGTGAGTTATGACAGTCTTACAACACACCCAGTACATTGTCATTTGACCGTTTCATGCATTTGGATTACAAATTATTGCAACAACAATGGATCCCGGTTTATAGATGTAATACATTTGGATTATTTCTTTATCAACTCGTATTTTCAATTCCTAAATAATATGCTACCATATTGACAGGCTGGAAGGAAAAAGAAGGCTTTTAATGTACATACATACATCCATACTATCTTCATACGTATATGCTGCTACTAGTGCATTGAGATTATGCTAATTATCAAAATATCTGGGAAAAGCTGTTTGTTTAAGATTTATTTGGTCTGCCACTTAATATTGACGATAAACACGCGAACGTGTAATGCTCAGCAATCTTCAGAAAAATGAAGGAAATCCTACGAACATTATGACTTAATGCAAAGCATTCTGTGCTTAATAAAATCATAGATTTTTGTTTGATAAATAAAATGAATCCAAGATATATCGTTCTTTCAGAGAAGTTTACATGGCGACATTGAACTTTTTTATGAGGTTGAGATAATAGCATTTATGGCTTTGCAATATTGAGGAAAGTTAATGTAATGCTTGCCAAGATTTTAATAATTCTGCTCGAATGTCTAAGTGCCATCATAAATGTGATAAAAATACTGGATGTGTCCATTAAAAAGCTAATTTTATAACCTCTGGAGTCCACTGGATTAAGTTTGACTATATATATATATATATATATATATATATATATATATATATATATATATATATATATATATATATATATATATATATATATATATACGTCAAGATATATTTCCAAAATACTTTTACATCTTGTTTTGAAGATTCAAATTGTTGTTTTATTTTAAAATCATTTTCCTAATTCTATATCAATTTTTTTCCAGCTTCTCTCGGTCGATGGATTCTTTAAAGCTCTTGTATATATAATGTCACATCCACATACACTCGTAAACACCCATATAAATACACTTTTCCTCTCTATCTACCCTGTTTCTTCCTCTCTTCCATTTTTCTATAATTATGCGAGTTAGTTTTCGCAAAATAGAATTCATAAAGTATCATTAGATCAGAATAAGCACATTTCATTTAGATATAATCACTCTGATTAATTGCTTCCTGTCCCTGCAATATATATATATATACACACACATATATATATATATATACATATATATATATATATATATATATATATATATATATATATATATATATATATATATATATATATATATATATATATATATATATATATATCCTGCAGGAGAAGGAGACAACTAATTTTAATTGTTTGTTCAGGCCTCTTTCATGCTTAAACTACTGAACATATATAATAAATATAATTCCCCCCATTGATTCGTACGTGAGACGTATATACATTGAGACAATTAATCAAGGGGATTATGTTTTAATTAGATAATTTGAACCCCTTTTTCAAGCAAAACAGAATGTACAATTTGTAATTAACCATATACTTATGTACCAGTGCTTGACAAAATATAGTACCTACTTCAAAACGCCTGTACAAGACACACACTCACACACACATACACTCACACATGAATTTGAGCTTTTTATTTGAAAGTCTTGGCCTCTTTCATGTTTTTGATACAGAACGAATTGATCTGATATTTCACAAAGTTTTTTTCTCAATAATCTCACATACGATAATATTGGTCATTCAAAATCACCAGATGTTATTCTCTAATTATTCGTAGTTCATAATCATTGGAAATAAATAATTCCATAGATTTTTTGATCATCCTATCAACGAGTGGCCAAAACATTTCCGACGATTAAATTTATTTTCAATCTGTTCACTGCAGTTTTTTCCTTAGGTTAACAGAAAACCATCGCCTCTAAGTAATGGTAAGACAGTTGTTGTCAGATTCGATGACGTCCCCACTGATTATATAAAAAGTAACAGCTAATGCTGAGGTAGGATCCAATCAACCCTTCCCTTTGTCAAAGAAACCAGCAAAATCACTCAAGTCATTTCTTATATAAAGTCAGTTTACTGACGGCCTTACTATTTACTGGTTTATTTTTCACAGTTTTGATTATGCGAGATTTTTTCATATTCTGTTGGCTTGCTTAAAAAAACGATGAATGATTTTTTAAAATTGATATATAGTTCTTCGAACGAGAAAAGCACAAGGCAGTATATTCACAATACTTTCCTGAATTATGTCATCTTATATTTATATATAGCAGGAAGTATAGGGGTTTTCGATAACTACAAAATCTTGTCAAAGGTCTCAACAACGACAAAATTGGAGCAACCGGCTGTATTTCACTATTAAACTTTGGATGAAATATCATTAATCATTATGATTTTTTTTTTTTGACAACTCAGTATGTTTATACCTTTAGTATAATTTATCTAGCTATTTTCTCAGATTGAAATTAGTTTGAGCAGTAAAATCAAAAAAGAAAAAAATAATCATTTATTTCCTCCCGTGGAATTTTTTTTTCTTTCAAGGAGACCACTATTACTTTTGGAAAAGCGTCAATGTGGAAGAAAAGATTAGGTCTCCGATGGACGTTCTCTTATCAATGTAACTCTGATGTTGGACCAGACTGTTACTTCCTAACCTTAGTACCACTATCTGCAATCATCTCCTCAAAACACAAAAGAGTCTCTTAACATAATTAAAAATGATGAATCACTTTCAACCCACCAAAAGATGTTTGCTTCACAATGGAAAGCAATACTTTTGAATAGTGGATGGTAAGAACGGGTCAGCTTTTTATCATGTCTCAAAAAAACTAACAAAGAAATCAGGAAATGATACTTTCACAGAGGGAACAAAGGTCTTATTAGAAGAAGCACATACAATTCGTAACATTTTTTTCATTCAGTTTCAGGATTTCAGTGGTCACTCAGAAATTTAAATATATACATATATGATTGATAAATGCATCCTCCAAGGAGAACTGTTTCGTTGTATTTTGGCTCTTTAGTGCGGATAAGAACTCGTTAACCCTTCCAGTACCTCTAGTCTAATGTCTAAACCCTCGCTCAAACCCAAACGCAGATTCTCTATCCCTGTCTTAAGCAGATTTGGACGGTCGGTAGGACTGAATTTAGCAATGAATTTACTGACGCATAATTTCCCATCGATAAATACACACACATACACGCACACACACACACATACACACACACACACATACATATATAGAGAGAGAGAAAGAGAGAATGTGTGCACGCGTGTGTATGTATGTTTTGGGGAGAGAGAAAGCGCATATAATTACACTACAAGTGCCTCTATCGCGTGTCCATGTCTTTATTTGTATATTCCATTATGTGATTTGTTTTTAATCCCCAACATCCGATGTTCATCTTTGATGCAGCTCATCCAATTATATTTAATGATGCCCCAAGGCGTTACCGAGATTTTTTTTCCCAAGGATTTTGTATCGAGAGCAGATCATTAAAATTAAAGGTTCAACAAACACGACCTTTGGAAAATTGCTTTTCGGGATTCTGAGGGGGAATATTCAAGGAATTATGGTACATGACATCTCAAGTTGAAATGCCTGAAATGCAGGCAAGGCTCAAGGGATTTTTTGGGGATGATCGAATGGAATCATTCCACCCTAGAAATAAGTTTAAAAGGAACATTCTTCATTGTACATCCAAAGATACTCGTAACTATTGGATAATAAAAGTATTATTTGTTCACAAAACAACTGTGGTAACTTTGTCTTCAAATTCAGATTATAGAAGAGTCTTGATCAGGATGGAAGTCTTGCAGTCCTCAAGCTGCATGCCGCTGTCTACACCATCACGAGCAGTCTCTGACGACCCTGTCCAAAAAGTTCTGAATTTTTTCTTAATCAATGTGGAAGAAAAGATTAGGTTTCCGATGGACGTTCTCTTATCAATGTCGCCCAGATGCTAGACCAGACTCTTACTTTCAGACCTTAGTACAATTATTTGCAATCATCTCTCTAAAATGCAAAAAAGTCTCTAAACATAATTACAAATAACGAATCACCTTCAACCCACCGAAAGATGTTTACTTCACAATGGAAAGCCTTACCTTTGAACAGTGGATGGTAAGAACAGGTCAGCTTTTTATCATGTCTCAAAAAACTATAATAAAAAAAGAAGATATCTACATCAGAAGTCATTATTGGAAATGATAATTTGTTCAATGTTTTACGTATGAATTTAGATAAAAATATATTTTTTTTACTAAATATAATCATATTTATTAGTTATCATGAGGAAGTCTCTAAAGTGCTCCAGAGGTGCACTGCACGTACCGTCTCATAAATAGACGTCAAATGTCAATATGGCTCTTAAACATGAAATGGTTTGGAACTCCTGGTCTTGTTCATAGATATAAACACCGTATAAATTCTGAGAACTTATAGAAAAGTTTCAACAAGTTTGAATGGAACCTTTTTCGTTTACTTTGGATAAGATATAAAATCCATTGCGTTGTTAGAAAACGTTTAATGGTCAACTTGTGTTGCACAAAGAATTGATGTGAACTGTAGAGCAACACTTACAACTCTGTACAATATTGTCCGTATTCAAAATCTCTTTTGTAACGCACTTCATCTATTATCCAAAATCTCACTTTATATTACAACTGATAGAGTGATCGATGATGGTGCGTAGCATTTTTATTGATTTCCGTCTTTCCACTTGTCTTAACTTGTGCCTTCACTTGCATTCAATATATTTATGATATTTTCCCTTGTAAAGAACAAGTCTTTCCCCATTTTTCCTTTATTCTTCTTATTTTACTCCGTTGGGTTTGTGCGTCTCATAATACAATGACTGCATGTGTAAAATGGTTTTTAGTGCCATTTTACCTAAAGCTAGGCAAATCTGGGGCAGAATACTTTTCAGAAAGATAAACCTGTGATGATTGTTTCAAAACAGTATGCAAATGCGAAAAACCAATCTCCAATCTGGTAAATAGGGAAATCTTTTGGAAAAATTTTTTTTTCTACACATAATCAGATATCACTTTTACAAATAGTTTTTTGAGAGAGCCATATTCTTTGAATTATGGGGGTGAACGAATCCTCTCTATGCAACAATACTTACAAAATTTTGTGATATGTAATCCTTGCTTGAATGAATCTGAAGCAACGAATGAAGTTCATTATTCCTGGCTAAACTCTATCGATACAACTGTTTCTACGATGAGAATAGTGTAAATCACCGGAGCCATAGCAGCATGAAAACATACACGTGATATCAGAACAAAGACACCCGATGAGGCTCAACGGAACAACGCAAAAATCAGAAATTTGCAAAAAGGAAAATCATTTTGAAAAACAGGAATTATAAAAAGAAAAGTACGCAAGGTAAATACAAAAGGCGAATCACTAAAATCCAACTGACTTTAGAAGCTCGCAACTTGTTTGCAAGGACCAAAAGAACTGCTTGAACTGGAATCATACATAGAGAAATCATCATAAATTTTAGAGATTTGGTTACCTGTCAAAAATTCCTCTCATCAGGTTGCGCATGACAGCTTTGCACATTCATTCAATGTATGAATATAAATGAGTTGCTCACCTAAACGGAAACAGTGTTGATGCATAAAAACCATGCGTAATTAAAAAGTGATTGAAAAGCCATTTATTTTTAGCTCTAATTTAGTAAGCATGGCTCAGTATGGGCACAAGACAATAGGGATAGAGAAGCCGATGAGACAAATACAACTGACGGATGACCGTATTTATTTTCAAATTGCTGTGCATATCTCATTTCTTAAACGTAAACTGTAATTCAGTACAACTGCTCTGCTGATTCACCTTAGTTTCTTTTCAGCAATCGTACACACTTGCACACATAGGTAGATGTATGTATGAATATTAGTGAATACAAGCAGAAACCTCAGATAATCGCAACATATGTGACCAATTGATATTTAATCTTGGAAAATAGGAATCATTCAAACAGTTACAAAAATCATGATTCAAGCCTCTACTCAGCAAGAAAAACAGATTACGATTTATTCATTCTTTTGTGCTTCCGTATATATTTTTCACAAATGTTAGCATAGCTGGTAACACACCAGTCAATAGAGAGAGCAGTTACGATTTCTTCTTGAGCTTCTGTATTTCAAGTCATGGATTTTAGTTTTTGTGGTGATCAATACAAAATTACTCTTTATTACTCCCAAATCCTGGGATTTCTTTAGAACTATACTTTGAAACCTGCCCCGGTGTGATATCTAAAGGATAGATTCAGTTCCTTGGGGTAAAATGCTATTTCCTGGAAGGATATTTGCTTCAGCTTCTAGGCAATTTTTCTCTACCATAGGATCAGTTGAAATGCGTATGCAGGCGAATAAGAAGTTTCATGTGATTATGGGTAGCCAACACACATATGACATTGTTTGCACCATTGTGTATCGATGAACAGATATACATTTACATATGAACATCGTTGTACGTACATTATGATAATGCTACATCTCTGCTGGTCGCATAATTCATATTTCCCTCGTATATTTTTATTCCACGAAACATAAGAACAAAATAATCAATACAGCTACGTCAAACTACATTAATCTAATTCTGATCGTTTTTCTTTCTTTTTAACAATCTTATGAAGGGACGTTATTGTCACAAAAATAGAAGCAAAATAAAAATGCAATTTGTTTTATATTCACCAATAATCAGGGATTTGTATTTACTTCAAAAAAACATTCTGTATCCAGAATATGGCAGATCACATCACGTTAACAAAAATATTGATCATAAACCGACCCGAAATAGGTTCCCTTAAAGTTGTTCATCTTCTTTTAGACAATAGATATATTCGTGTGGAACATCTTTAATATCTTGAAGATACAGTATTATATCCAGTCAAAAATTTGCAAAAAATGCGTTTCCTATTGGGATCAAGTTACCACAATTTATCCTATGTAGTGAAATAATGCTGAATTCATGGTTATTTTGTTTGGCCATTTATTTAAGAACATATATGTTAGCTTCAATGTATGAACGTCTTCACAATCTCATGTTTATATAAGAGGACACGAACGCACTATTCAATGCTGTGCACTGCATGAATTAACTGAGATTTTTTTAAATGTCTTTGAAAGATAGTTAGAGTTACTAAATGTTGTATACGTCACGCTCTATGATTGCAATAAAGATAACAGCAGACTTGACTGAAGTGATTAATTATCTACTATTATTTTGTGCTATTGCATGTTCTGATTTTTTTTTCAATCATGTGTGATTTTATATTGAGTGTGGATGCATATGTGTATACATGAGAGGATTCTTTGTGGGATGCCATCCTAATAAGAATGTTGAAACTTTTTATATCCATCGTCACGAATTGTTAATGAAACTGTATACCCGTAGCACGTACATATGTACGTATATGAAGAATATGACATGTTTGGAGATCTGAGGCTTTATCGAGCGTTCGTTATTCTCACTGATACGACGTAATAGTGAATTAATGACGGTGGCATTCACTTTTAGTGACTGCAAGTTAAAGAAAACGTTCATATTAATATCAACAATTATTCAAACGGCTCAAATTCATGCTAGAGTCAATTTATCGGTGTTGTTGTTCTGGTGATATGTTTCTTTGATCTTACAATCTACTTCTTTTAATTGTTTCTTTTTATTAATCATAAAATTAGTGAAAGCTTATCTCCTGTCAAAGGCTATTAACTATATAGGGTGTACTTTTTTTTCAAAATTTCACGCATGTCAAAATCGATAAATGTTAAAATAAAGTCTTATATAACACTTTTCGCTGATTTTCGACGTTCTGCAAACATAAAATCAGGAACTTATCCCTCCAAAAAGAAGTATGGCAATAGAAAGTTTGGAATATCAACATTATCTTATTATATATTACCATGGAATGATTATTAATTACGATGACCAACTTCGAATTTAATTTTGCTGTACTTGCTATATTCTGAATCAATATTTGCCAGCTGAAAACAAACACACAAAAAAGAAGTGCATATTCTCTTCTGCGTTGCAAAAATATTTTTTGTAAGTCAATACGTTCTAAATCGTTGGCTTTCAGTTTTATCCGATGTCCTATAAATTGTCGCTGATGGAAGATCCAAAAACAATAATGTATATCAACCAATTAAGTTGCGATGTATAGGCAGCAGTAGAGTCCCTATCTTGAGATGTAGTTGAACTTATTTTTATTTGCTTTTTTAATTCAAAAAAGTAGAAAGGTCATTTTCAAGAAAATTATATTTAATCTATATATGAACTTGAGAAACCAATTAGCAGGAATAAATGCATATGTTTTGATAAGATATACAAAGTGCTCAGGTGCATCACAGGAATTCACATCCAAAAAAGAACGGACAATTTTAAGATATCCAGGACTTCGCATTAAGCGTGCATGTTTTATGGGTTAAATTGATTTCTTTGGAAAGAAGATAGTTAATGAAGAAGAACCTCACATTTTGGCATATATCCAGCCACTGTCTGTATTTCTCACGTATTAAATGATGGATGATAGAAACGATTACCTTAAATGAATAATATGATCGTTAATCCGACGTCATTTGCTTGTTATCCACATAAATGCGACCGATTTTGATGAATTCTTAACTTGGTGTTGCTTGATGATTACAAATGTCTTCACACCTTTTCAAAATCATTATTAATCTTTCTCTTCTTGGCATTTTTTCTGATCGTGAAGAAAATACGCTAGACATTGCTTCCAGCGTCTAGAATCAATACGTGATGATTCAGACGAATTCTATGGATATTTCTCATTATAACTTCACAAAAAGTGATTCCAAATTTTGAATTTCTATCATTATTCTCTGTATTTCCCGTTCTCATCACGATATCAACGAGACAGTTCTGTGCATGTTGTACTTTATAAAAACAAGTATACGTAATTGTATGTTTAGGAAGATGGCGGAAAGTGTTATTAGGAAGTCAATGTATCAATTTGCGGCTCTATTCTTCTTTTGTTGTCTGGAAAAACTATTAAAGCCATAATCACTCATACCTCTCAGTAAGAGACCATTATTTATCAACTGATTCCGATGTACCATTACCTACGCAATAACTGAAACTGCAGCATTTTTCTTGCACTTGAATCATTTACTCAAACTTTACTGTTAGGAATATGACACAAACCACCACATATCACGAACAACATCATAGACGGTGGCTTCTTATATAATGGATAAATATTTGCAGTGCAATAGTACGAAAGCTTTTGAAATTTTGTTGGTGTTAAAAGTTGATAATATATCAGACTACTGAAATGATAATTTCTATTAGGAATAAAACTGAACTCCTCCCCCTCCCCGAAAAAATCTAGGATAATCATGATAATAATCAATTTATAAAAAGATCTCGAAAACAAATTCCCGCTACTCAATTGTTCTCAGGGTGGAGAGTTCTACAAATAGGTGAGTTGGTTATGAGTGAAGCTAAAAAAAAATTAACATGAGCCGATTAGAGCTGTCAGAGATAATCCATTAATTATCATGCAATGTGTAGGAATACGATAATACATCGTGGTAAGTAAATATATTTGCACGTATGGTTTTAAATGAAATCAACTGGATTATCCCGCGTCCACACTTTTTAATCGATAATCGTCCACATATTTATCAGGTTCTCCAAATTTCGGACAGAATCACTGTCTAACGTTTAATTTTGGGGCCTTTTTTTCCCAAGTATTCATACATTTCCATTGAAACTATTCAATTTAATCTTTATCGTTGCAATGCGATGAATGGTTTATGCTGAACCCGTCATAATCTCGCCAAGTATTATTCTATAAAGAAATAAACTATTCGAGAAAAAAATATCATACATATTATTTAAAATGATCAGCTAGAAAAACTTTTCGGATTAACAAAGTTCATCCGTTTCTTTCACCCATAAAATGATTACATGTAACAACTTAATCAGGTCTTGCAGTACACATTGTTACATTCGTAGCAATATATGCTTCATTCATTTCTTTTCTTGCTACTTAATGATTCAAACATCAACGTAAGATGTGTTTGACAGAAAAAAGTATGACTTTGAGGTCAGTGCTTTGACATGTCAGTTATACAGCATGCAATGAATTATATAGCATTTTGTGACGGCTTAGCATTCAAAATCATATGTTTAAATTCAAGATCAGTTGGTATGCAAACGGAATATCTGAACAGCCGAAATTTATTAATCCGTAAGATAGTTTATGATTGATTTTTTTGAAGGAAGATAGTTCGTGATAAATTGATCTTTCCCAAACAAATAATATATGTTATGTCTCAACACAGTAAATCTAATCTGATTAAAAAAAAAAAACTGTGAAAAATTGGCCGTAAAAAATGCATAAAATTGTGAGAATTACAAAATATTTCCCTTCAGAATTTTATGGAAGGCAGTGTGAGTCTCGTTTATAATTCATTTCAGTGTGTATTATGATCTTGCTTTTATCGAACTCTATCAGCAAATTACGAAAAAAAGATCTGCGATCGAATCACGTTGAGAGCAATGGCACCACAAAAATCCTGATCTGCATGCAAACGATAACACAATCTAACAGTGTTGCATAAAAAACTGGTAACGTTTACTTGCTGAGAATTCAACGATGATTCTGAAGATTCTTTGATAAATGAACTCATAAAGCTTTTTTTTTTTTCTTAAAGACACGATTTTCTATCTTGGTTCCGAAGAAATATCAAAGAAAAAAGAATGCGATCATTTTTCTCAAAACATATTTCTATTCTCTGACATGGCATATCGCAAGGGACGTTTTATATGAGGTATGGAAGAATATATAGGCTTCGGAAATTGTTTTTTTAAATAACGATGTTTTTAAGATGTTTGTGTATTTGTAATATGGAGAACACAGACGGATTAGATTTTCTTAGATTTACTTCCTGTTGGGAAGATCTGATTTCCAATGAACTCGACTAAGATATCGAACTACGTACACATGCTTGTTTTCAATCTCAAGATAGAATAATATTTACTTCATATTGAAGATAATGCAGATATCTATTCACATACGAACATATATGTGTACATTTATACATTTGAGCATATATATATATATATATATATATATATATATATATATATATATATATAAAGGAGACAACCAGGGAAGAATTATAGGTATGATCAATGAGTATATGCTAATGTATGCCTCAAAGATGAAACTTATTTTCAAAGCAAATACATTTTTCTAGATGAATGTGCAAACAGTTGCATCCACATGCACAAATACATATATACATACATACATATATACATACATACATACACCCACTTATGCACACTGGATGTACATCCGTGTATGTATTTTTTGTGTTTGTCTCCATGTATATGTGTGTGTGTGCGTTTGTACAAACATTTACATCTGCTTTCTTTGTATTCCGGTGGTCAAAAAAATTCCTTGAACGATTACTTTATGTACGTGCACACAGCACTAATGCATGTACAAACATGTATTGATATATTCATGCCTTTTGTGTTTGTGTGTTAGTGTGTGTGTGTGTTTGCACATAGATTTAGTTCTCTGTGTGCCATGTGTGTGTGTGTGTGTTGTCTGTATGTATGTATCTTGTGTCCGTGTATATGTGCGTTTATTTTATGTGTGTTGTTTGTTAGTGTTGTGTGTTTATGGGTAATGTCTTTGTATTTGTTCATTGATTCAGTTTTATCTGCTCTATGTGTGAATGCTTCCCGTATTCTTGTTCGTGTTGTCCGCGTGAAGAGTGTTGTGGGTGTGTTTTTGTACAAATATGTAGTTTTGTCTGTGCTGTGTTCGTGGGTTTTGTGTGTATGTTTCGTTTGTATGTTGTCGGTGTGTATGTGTTTTGTGTGTTTGTGTGCATTGATACTTAGATTTTGCTTTGTGTACATATGTGTTTACTGTCTTGTGTGATTATGTGTGTTGTGTGATTGCCTGTTGTTTGTGTCTGTATATATGTCGTGTTTGCATATTTGTATATAGATCTACCTTCGCTTCCTTAGTGTTGATCAAAAATTCAATGATTGATTTTTTTAAAGTGTTTCCCCTCACGATTCTCCGTTGGCCTAAAATACAATCATGACGAATATTTCAAATTATTTTTATGATTTTTTGAATTAAAATGTATGACGTCATTTAAGAGTAGTTGCTTGCTAAGTTCAAACTTGGTATATTTTGTCACACAATTGACTCGTTGAAGTGTTTATCGCTCTGTACTTAAATGCTAAGATGTAAGTCCAATTTATTTTCAAATGCCGTGTTTGTAAATGACAATCTGATTGAGATATAATTAATTGCAGCTAATTTTTTACAAATTACTTCTCTATTGAGATAAGCTTTTCATGTATATCTGTGAAATATTGACAGATAAATTTTTAAAGAGTGTGTCATCATATAACCAATAATGTAGGTTTTAGAGAGTACATTTGTAGATATTTGCAGAGTTTTAAAAATACTTATTCACAATAATGAGTTGTCGCTGATATGGAACGTTACAAATGATTGTGATCCAGATATCTTATTTAAGACCTTATAGGACTATATCAAAGTTCTGAATTTAGTCATCTAGCTCCTGGAAATCTACAGGAAATGTAGATCACCATCATGATAAAATATTTGTTTTGTAGTGTCTTTCAATTTTATATTGAACTTGAATTCATTAGGGAATTTTAATGTAATACCTTCTTGCTAAACTAATGCTCTAAATATTATTTGTGCAAATCAATGTGTCGCTTTCTTATGGAGAAAATGGCCTAATTTGATGATTAAAAGAACACAATTCTTTATTTATTTTACCCTGATATTATCTTGAACACTGATCTTCTATGTTAATAACAACAGGCTGGGACTTCACATCAGCAACTGTGACTCTGCATTAACAAAAGTTGAGCACAAAATAATCTCCAAATTTGCTAGAACAAGAAAAAATACCATTCAGAACATAATTCATTTATCCATCAGATTCAAGAATCCATCACACTGGCATAGCAGCTTTTATGGTTAGATTTACTGGGATAAACAAAAAACAATGAAGCTTTTACTTGTCATTACTTACCTTACTACCATGCTACCATTGAATGCTACTATTGCTCTCAAGAATTTCAATGTACTGTATCTTAGTCCATTTAATCGCCAGTCGAATTGGCAATGATGACCAATGTACGATGGACCTGTACTCTTTTGCACATTAGAAGTCTTGGCAACCTTTGATTATTCATCATGCAATTGTCTTGTTGATCGACACGGCCATGGCTGGCTGCACAGATTGAAATACAATCGCATTTTCATCATCCAGAGACCGTTTGAATTCAATACTGGAGTGAATTTCTGGCTTGGCAATGTATGCATTTTTTTTCAGTGACGATTGTCAGAAAAGTTCTGAAGACTGCACTCTCTGTTCGGGCTGGTTGCTTCTAGCAGGCTGATCTGTTGTTCAGAAACGTGCATGCTCTCAGTTTACCTAGGCCAAACTCTTTTAAGTGATAAGCTGTGGTTGTGTATACAGCTATGATGATGTCTTAGAGGAGATTCTCCGTTATGGCATCAGTAGGGTAGTGTTACTATTGTAATATGGTTTACTATCAATATCTCTGTACCACTCAGGCTGTAGTTGAAAGATATGATACGACACTGTGAAGCTCCTAGTGTCACGACCATTCATTAGCAAGTATACTAATTGGGCTGTTTACACAATCAGATACATTTCGTAAGTGCGTTGCATCATTGAACAATCACATGCAAAGAGAAAATATGAAAAAGATTGTTCCCTACTAGTGGTCAGGAAATAAATCTGTTGTACACACTGCGCTGCACATCCGGGTATTTTCAATATACTGTTCGGACTGTTGGTACTGCAGCGTTCTCAGCTCGTTGCACGGCAGAATTTGAATGCTTTGTGGAATAGCTTGCTAGTTTTGTGAATTCAATTTTCTCCTTCAGCAAATCATTTGTTGTTTTTCACTTACCAGCTCCACATTCGTATTTTCGCTCCATATTATCTTTGGGTGTTGAACAAAATCATTAGTAACAGATGGGAATGAGCATGGTGCAAAGAGGCCTCAATTTCAAAGGAAAGTGATTAAATAAGCACTCCCATCCACACACACACATACATAAACTTAGAGCCCAAAGACACACAAAAATCATATGCATCTCCTTACTGATAATATATTTGAATATTTAAAATTAATTAAATAGTGGACATTCTTATTTATAATATTCTTGTAATCTTTTTCAAATAATCAACTGTAATGGGATTTTGCACGAAATAAACTGACGAAAAATAACCATTTTTTTTTTAATGAACAATATGGATCCCAACATAATTCTTTAAAATCTAACGTCCTTTTAATCATCCACCAGCATACATACACGATTGTGTGCACACGTGCACAAACACACACACACACATACACACATACACACACACACACACATACAGTATATATGATGTCAGTAAAAACAATGATATAGACAAAACATAAACGAACGTGTATCAATGCACATTTCAATACCACAGCATCTTAATTTTATCAATTCAGTGAATCAGTTTTTCTATCTCTTAGTCAACGTGTTTGGACTTTTTTTTTATTCTACAAATTTAATTTACCCTTTTGGGCTCAACATTTCTTTTCGGTTTTCGATTTTGAAAAAAGTTGGTTTTCATTTAAACATTTATCAATGCAGAAAGAACAAATTCCATTCCCCTTAGAAGCTGAAAAAATGTCCTGCTGTGCAAGTGATTTTTTTATACAACGATATTGAAAGAATATCATGTCTTTTTTTCCGTCTCCCCTCAACCGATCTGTATTATTTAGATCAATGCAACCAGAGTGAGAAAAGCTGTGAGATCTCCAATGAAAAAAGGTTTTAAGGTTGAATTGAACTCAGCTGAAAACAAATGATTGATGCAGAATGTTTTCTAAAGTCAAACAATATGAATTATCACCTTTGACTTTATGAAACAATTCGCGTTTAGAATCTCAAAACTAAGTATGGATGTCAGTAAAAGTAATAATAAATATAATACCTAATGGTATCTATTGATTTTCCTTTTTGAAACAGTATTTTCTTCTCGAAAAAGGAAATATTTGGGCCAAAAATGTAAATATCATCGCAGCTAAGTCATGCGTCCGTTCAATTCTAATATAAATCAGTTGAGAGGCTGTGGTATGCTCTTATAGCCTTTTGTAGGTGATAAAAAAACGAAATCAAAACATGAATAATACATCTTAATTGATAGTCTTCATTTTTTCAAATACATTTATCATTTCTTTATTTCATCAAAAATGAAACCATTGGGAATGCTTCCTAGGGGATACTCTAAGAACATTCCGACGAATTTTGAATGTAAAAATATCTGTAATCAAACATTTCATGGAAAGGCAAATCAGTTTTCATTTGGGTCCCCTCTGTGATATGCGAAAGATAATTGGTATGGCTCAGCAAGTGTGTGTATGCTAATTCTTTCAAGGATTATGATTCTGACCAACATGCTCCACCACTTATTCGCACTCAATATAAATTTCAAATAAAGTAGATCAACAATAAATATCATATACACACGAATATTGTTGATACAATGAACTTTGAAGCTTACAACTGGAGAAACATTCCATGTATAAATTAGGAAAAATATTGCATTGGCCAATACATTTCACTATTCCATCATTTCTTTCACTTATCTGAACTGTTCAAATTATGTCGTGCACTGCACAAAAAGGTGTATTAGATTCATAAAGAGTAGTTACATGTTGGTATTAAGGGATCGATATTCGATAGAGAAAAATCTTGAAAACTTGCAAAATCTAGGACGTTGATATCTTGTCCGAATCTATTCTCCGCTTATCCTATCATTATGTGGATAATCATATGATTTATATTGGAAAGCAGAAATGAATCAAGAAAAAGGCACAAGGTATGGTTTTCCCCATGGATATGTGAGATTTCACCACTTTTGGCTTCTTCTTTGCAAATATTGACCAGCTTTGAAAAGACGTTTCAATTTCTTCCCTCGAAACGATCTCATTCCTTCAGTTTCCCTGGGAGGAAATCTCTCTTTAATTTTCTCAGAAAAGTAAAAGAAAAACCGAACACATTGATTTTATATTAGGCAGTATGTTCGGTGCAAAGCTTTTCAATTATTCATTAACACATTTTTCTCAGTAAACTTTTCTTTGGTGGACGGTCTATATATCTATTCATCAACGCACATATATATATATATATATATATATATATATATATATATATATATATATATATATATATATGGAAGTACATATGTGTGGGTAACGGCAAATACACGAAATGTATGAAGAAGAAGTTGAGCTAAGCTGGAGGGACAATGTCATTCATGATTATTAACATTTAGGAATATATCTAGATATTAACGTCAGTATGCCTATATAATAATTTATGAACTTTTATCATGATATAGACACACCACAACTGAGATAATCTCTTGAGTGTAAATGAGCATATCCATTTTACATGACCTAACCCATATTATTCCTACAACAGTTTTCAGGCATCTAATTGGTTAGATATCAGGAGTTCGCGTGACATCTGATCAGTTTTTGCCACCAAACTTTACAATGCAAAACAAAGTTTGGCCATCACGAGAAAATTGCATTTATCACCAGTAAATGCCGTTTATTCATCTTCAAAGTTTTGAGAGTCACTGTTAACTAGTTATAATGTTATGTACTACAGGATGAATGTGTATTTCTGCAAAATTAGTTATAAGTATTGAAGATTTTAGAAATTACATACGGATTTGAATACATCACTCGAACGATGATACTGAATTGGAGATTGAGGAAGTCATTGCAATTTTACTACATCAAAACAAAATATCATTCTTGCTTAGTAAAAGATATAAAGCACATCATACATACATACATATATATATATATATATATATATATATATATATATATATATATATATATATATGCACTCAAAACATATACACACATATAAAAATAAATGAATAGATATAAATTCACACAGACAAACAAACGCACATATACATACATATATATATTGTTAGAGATTATGAACAGACCGTATTGTATACTTTTACAGCGAACATATATATATAGAGAGAGAGAGTAAAAGAGAGATAGAGAGAGTCAGAGAAAGAAAGAGAGAAAGATTTAATATTCTCATTGATCAGCATTCAATAGGAATGACACGAACTATGAGTCGGATCAGTTGTTATGCTCACTGATCTTTCATCGTTAGATTTGTTTTGGGGGTAACTTACATAAGTGAGACCTTTTCCAAAAATGATCGATACGTAGTATAAAATGATATCAATATACAATACACATAATTCCCGATCGAATAGACAAACAACAAAAATGACAAACTACATAGTAAAAGATAGCTTAAAGAGATGGTGTTTGATCAACACTCTTACGGTGCAACGTTAATACGACTGTTTTGTTTTTGAAATCCCCACAACAGTCTAATATTGAACGACTGATGGTCTCAACCAGACAACAATTATACATTTCATCAAAATACCAAATAGGCAAAACAGAGGAAAACACGAACAAAATTAGTTTGATTTGTAATGACAGATATTCAGAAATAAGTTCCCTAATGTTTAGCGTTCATTTTAGACTATATATATGAATATATACTAAGAATATGGGGTAGATATCACCTTAATCCTTGGTTCAACCAATCGTCAATCGTCAAAATTTCGTTTAAATTATTACATATAAATATATATATATATATATATATATATATATATATATATATATATATATATATATATATGATAAATGTCATCCGACTGTTCCATTGTATTGCAACCCTTCAGATTATCCAATATCCCTCCCATTACTGCAAGGTAGGATCGAAATCTTCGCCTCAGATGTTCTACCCCTACCTCATGCAGAACTGTACACTGTATATATATATATATATATATATATATATATTTATATATATATATATATTTATATATAGAGAGAGAGAGAGAAAGAGAGAGAGAGTGTGAGATAGATAGATAGATAGATAGATAGATAGATAGATAGATAGATAAATAGATAGATAGATAGATAGATATAAGTGATTTGTCTGTGACTTTGATCAGTCGGTCATCTACACCAAAACTGATTCAACCCCAATCATCTCATCGCCATGCATCTAATTAAATATGATAGGAAGTATATCTCTGATGAGGGCTGTTGAGTACAACGGCCGAAAAGTTGTATGAAAAGCAGGATAGTCCGAATAATAATAGGAATAATTGTAAGTCATTGCTATCCTTGAAAATAACAGATAAAAAAGTAGTAATTTTCATTTGAAACTATTTATTTCTATACATCTCTACAGCGATCCCGATTTCATATCCAAATATTTCTCTCGAATAATGATAATGTTTGCATATTTAACGAATATAACAGTCATGCTATTTCCTGTCAATGCCTAAAAAGCTTCAACAATAACTCTGCGACAACATAATCAAGGCAAACATTTCTTTGCCTTCCTGTATTGTAGCTGATCATGTTTTATAGAGATACATCATATAAGTGCCAGTGTTATTACTGTTATTCGTTCCAACAGTTCTTATCCCAACATCAAACACGTATCTATACGCTTTTTGTGCTTTTATCCGTTATTCACGAGTACTGGCAGGGTTTCAGTATATTTATAATCTCTAAAACAGAAGAGGAACATCTGGATATTCCTTTCTTCCGGTGCATTCGATAAAAATTCCAAATAATTAACTTTTCTCCAAGACGTATTGATTATTTTTCAAGCAACTGCATTAAAAAAAAGTATCGATCTTGTTCATCTGCTTCTGTCAATTTCTTTCTTCTTTGGCCGCGAATATAATGAAACGTAAGAGACGTTTTGTCTAGAATAAACAAAACATAATACTTGTATTTTCCTTCGTATAATAACGATGGTTGTCATACTTGGAAAGTTACTGTTGATGATGAATTTTCAAGAAGATGGTAATTCTGAAAATAATTTCGCGTTTGTACATAGATGGAAAAAATGGAAATTGAGAAGTGAGTATACGCCCTCTACGCACGTATGCACGCGCACACACTCACAATTTGTAGCCCTGCATTTGCAATAAAAGAAAAAATAGTATAATTTCGTTTTTATTAAACGTATTCCTTCTTTTTTTTTAATACTATTTCGTTCCATAAAAAATCCCAGAAAGCTTAGTAGATTGATGCAGTGAGATGTTATCGCTTCAATAGGCATTCACCGTTCGAAAATTAGTTTGAGATAGGATATTCAATGTTTGTTTTTAATTTTGTTCTGACAGAAAAAAAAAAGATTATCTTTATTCTATGCAAGCAAAGAAGTATAAAATATGCAAAGAAAGATAAGAGCCAGGGGATTTTCGCATTGAACAATAAAAAAGACAATCAGATATTTTTATCGTAGTCGTTTTTGTTTTCAAATCCTGCAAACATTTCTCGGTTCTATTATCTGTTATTTCTTATCCTTATTCTATCTTAGATTGTCCATTACAATTTTTTGTTTGCTATTTATTCCAGGTCGTTTTTAATATGATTGTTCCAGATAAATGGTATAATCCACCCATCTTTTAATGTGTGGAAGATTGCAAAAGAGAATTATGCTCTCTCTTCCTGTCTCTTTCTCTTTTCTTTTCTCGTTCTCTCCCTCTCACTCTCTCTCTTTTCCTGTCTCTCTCTCTCTACATGTATATATATATATATATATATATATATATATATATATATATATATATATATATATATATATGCAACAAAAATTCAACGAATATATAAAATGAAAAAAAGGAACAATTTTGACGTTTTCCAAATTTACAAAGCTTTTCCCTGATTCGAGAATTAATGACCTGAAAAAAAAGTTCTGTTCGCCAAAATTCGAATTTACTGTGATACTATGACTATAATCTCAACGATGTGTCCACCTTCTGTACGTCCATATCTACAATTTAAAATTTAATTTTATTTGAAAACGGGGCTCTACAAGCATTACTTCTTGCTGTAGTAGTAGCAGGGGAAGAGAAAGAGGAGGGGGGAAAATGAATCGTAAATTTGTTATCAGTATAATAAGTAGGTTTGGATAGAAGTATACAATTTGTATCAATGTGTTCGGGAGTCTTAGTGTACGTCTAGTCTTTAAGTTGGTTTAAATGTGAATATATAACAACATTTGCCAATTTTGCTTAAAACAGAAACGTTCAACTGTTTTTAACCATCTTTAACACAGTTACAGCCAATATAAACAAACAATACTCAGCAAAAAATCAACGCCTGATATTTCTTCAATTGATGTAAGTGTCTTTTTTTCTATGGTACAACACTTTTTTTGCAACATCACACCTTTTATAAAATAATAGCAGCCGGTAAATGAGACTCGACCCACCAATCGTATTTCTGTTATTTAACGGAACTTGAACCGACTGACACATAGACGGATAGCTCGATCGAGACGTGTTTTATTGAGAATAGTTGAAACATACAAAGTGGTTCAGTTTATCAGTTAAGAGCTGTCTTTCACTATTTTATTCTTTAGTATGGTTCACCTTCCAACATTGTTAACGATTTGAGTCTTCTTTGATTAGACGATTCTGTAAGCGTAAGAGAACAAAAAGATGAAATCACGGAAGTATGTTTATTTAATTATTTTCCGTGTTTGCTTTTTAAGATGTTACATTCTCCAGTGTTAATTTTTTTGTTTAAAGGAATGCTTTAATTTATCCTCTTTGTTGCACTTCCTTTATACAAATACTGAATATATGGATCGGTGCTCAGTAATCTACTGCAAATACTGCTAATTGCCAAATTGTTAATTGTTTTTTCTATGTATAAACCAGTAAAAAGAACTGTGTTCATTGAAAGAGTAATTTGGTAATTCAATGTCTAATTATGATGTTCAAAAGTCTCATAAAAGGCCCTGACATAGTGACAATATACTTCCGAGCCAAAATAATCGTAGAGTAACAGTGGGAGCGGAGAGTATATGTTTGGTATGGAAAATAGAACGTTTCATCCAATAACTTTCTTGGTGCGAGCTCTTGTAAGTTGAATTTACGCCCCAAATACAGCAATAAAGTGAAAAAAAGCATTCATGATTTTCTTCAGCACAAACAAACGTATTCAATTTTCCATCATGCAAGATGCTGCTCTTGTCGCTTTAAATTCCAATTTGAACCTTGTTGAGGTGTAAACATTATGTAACTGTTGATTTCAGCACGTGTACGCAATAACAGGCATGCAAATCCTGTGTGTGACGGCACCTGGATATATATGAGAGTTGGGAAGCAGTCAGTTACTAATTGTTGACGATATTCTTGGTGTATCAGAGGTCAGCGATAAAGTATTGTATTCACAGAAAACTATATCAGTTAACACCCTCCTACGACTATTTTTGTACGCATAAACTATTTAGGTCCGGCAAGTACGGTACTATCTCTTTTCAAAACGATTTCCGTCGAAGTTACAAGCAAATCTTCCGAACACATGTTGTTTGCTTTCAATATTTATTCCATGGACACGAATTTTAAAACTTACATTAATTGGGCAGGATTGAAAACCTCACTTCAGACTGGGAGGCCGATATCCTACCTCAGGGCTACAGACCTGAATAGTCACTGAGGCTGAATTTAAACGATAGATTCATTTACGCAGAATATATTATTGTCATCCACAGACAGCTATTTCGTTGTATTACAATTCTTCAAGATGGCTATATATATATATATATATATATATATATATATATATATATATATATATATATATATATATATATATATATATATATGTATATATATATATATATATATATATATATATATTATTTCCAATATATATATGTCCGTCTTTCCATGAGAAATATCTTTTCCGTCTCAGTTCTCGTTACGAATCTCTCCTCTATGAAACACTAGGAAGAGTACTGACAACCTTCGGTGTAGATTGTGGCCCGGGCATTTCTGGTGCCCATCACAGACACAGATGTTTTGATGACATTATGGCGTGCATTCACACCCCTGTTTAAATTCACTCTGCACATTCACGCAACTGCTCCGGCAATTTCTCATCAATATCTTGCATATTCATTGAATTATCTGACTGAAATGATCGCTATTATTAAAAGTTGAAGTTTTTTTCAGAGTTCCTTTTTCCATAACCTCAGGAATATTGTCTGTTTCAATGTTGCTTTTTTGTGGAAGCTTGTTGCGATCAATCCTTGCCAAAAATCGGCAATTGGCATGAAAGAAAAAATTCTGTCACGCAAAAAATGAAAACTGTCTGATGAAAATTCTATAACGGTAAATTTTCTTTAAAGTCAGTCATATGACGATAAATTAATGATATAAATATCCAAAATAATTCAGCAAGCTATGAGAAAAAATTAACAGTACATTTTTTATTCTTATGATTTTCGTCATGAGTATTTCCTCCATTTGACTCGGTCAATTTTTTGAAAAAGTCCTATTTGTATGATGATCATCAAATAAAAAGTACAAACTATTTATTTATTTAATAAAAACGTGTTTTCGAGGATAGTGAAGTATAATGCATGATATTTACTTTCATTTATTGGCTGTAAAGATATTAAAAAATTTTGACCAGAATTCATTGTTAAATCTGGTATGCACACACACACAGACACACGCGCGCACACAAACACGTTTGTTGATATCATGGTGTGTACGTGGTTTATTGATACGATGAAAGTTTCCTTATTCATTTGATAAAAACAACGGCTTCATATCCGTGTTGTAACTATTTTACTTCGAAACTTATATGAGCAAAGGTATTAGAAATCAGTTAAATCTTACGCAATGTACCATTATTAGCCCAACGTCTTTGTTTCTATAAGCCTACAGCAATGGAGAGAATCAGATAACGTTTCCTGATGCTAAGCTGTTATCTAAATGTTGTAATCGGTTTGTAAAACCTCTCTCAGATATCCACCGTTTTTTCATCACTCATGTACCGCAAGGATTTGTTGATTTTGTATCCATTGTAATGTCTATTAATTATTTTCGATTTCTCAAGGGTATTAAAGATCATTTTATTACTGTCTTCTTGATTCATATCATGAATTTATTCATCCTCTACATAACAAGAGAGAACGGGGTTTCTAGAAAATCACAGCGAGGCTTTACTCGTCAAATTGCAAAGTGGAGTAGTGAATTTTGATTCCCCAAAAGTTATACCACAGAAATTTAACATTAACGTGGAATTAGGATGTTAGACGCCTTCAATCCCTCAAGGAAAAAAGGGAGATGAATATGGACATAGACACACAAGGAGGGGTGTGAATGAATACATGTCTACACAACTCCAAAACAGATGATGAAACAGTCCCACAGTTAGGGTATGATTCTTTCAAAAGTTTCCACGCATATATATATATATATATATATATATATATATATATATATATATATATATATGTGTGTGTGTGTGTGCATGTGTGTGTGTATATATATATATATATGTATGAACATGAACAGATATGAACAGATATGAACCTAGATAGACATGAACAGATATGAACAGACTTAAACATAGATAGATTGATTAATAGAAAGGTAAATAGTTATCAACCAAATGTGACTGAAGGAAAATTTATTTTTTAAAGCATTATTTAGATATCATAAGCAATCCAAATAACCTTTTCTTCCCATATTAATGCAGCTCTCGTGTGTAAAAGGAGTATGGAAAAACTTTTGTAATATGCATTCAACAAGAAATTTGTATCGATTACCATAAAAAGAAGAACTTTTATGCATACCCTATTTGATAGAGAGTTAGGATTTGTACTTCAAAATGCTTTTAAAATGTCAAAAGTCACAAGAGCAAAAATCATTACATAATTCGAGTCACGCACTTTTTAATGATCATGAATTCATCTCAAGGCATCAAAATATCATTTACTTGGATATCTGTCTTAGAAATAAAGACTTTGCAAAGCATATTGTTTACTAACAGGTGTTTTTTCTTACTTGAAATAAACAGCCAAAGACAATTAAATAGATTAATTTCATATATCCAAGCTGTATCAATCTATTATTTAAAACAGGTAAGCTGCTGTAAAGGTCTTAACATTCTAGGATCTATTTTTGTTCCGTCTATTGAGGATAAACCTTTCTACACAATGCTTATGTCAACTCTCAGTTTTATGGATGTCCTTAATTTAGTTACTACCTTTGAACATAATAACTCATCTGATTAATCACACACTATTTCTGTGTAAATAACAGTCAGTTATTTGCAAGAAAATGTTTGTTACTGCGACATTTGCAGAAATTTAGGGATGGATGTTCTTTATGGAAATGTGATAAAATCCTGATTGTGAAGAACAAACAGAATCATAATAAATAAATATAAAAAGGATTAATATATAAGGATTGAAGAACCCTGAAAAAGAGGACAAAAAGACAGGAGCAGCAACAGTACCAGAGAGAGAGAGAGATAGAGTGAGAGAGAGAGAGTGAGAGATGGAAAGAGAAAGGTGCTCTAGTCCCAAGGGGCCGGAGTGATACAGTGGTTGGAGACACTGAGAAAGGAAGGTTTTTTTCCTTGATGAATCGGTCCGTTAGGGTGTGACTCCAACACTTTGGATCATTGATTCCTTCATGGATTATTCCTTTAAAAAAATGCTTTCTTCTTTTCAGTATCTCTAATCCCTCTCAATAACATGAAGACTGTCTTCAGATTTTAGGCGAACAAACATGTGAAGCTTAATTTTACAATCCTGTAGAATTTCTCTCTCTCTCTCTCTCTCTCTCTCTCTCTCTCTCTCTCTCTCACTCTCTCTCTATTTTTTTGTGTAGTATTGACCGTTGAATAAACTTTACATCAGTAAAAAAAAAATGCGCAATTTCGCAATGAAGAAAAAATTCCTTGTTCCGTTCTTCATCTTTTTCATTGTATGAACCGTTCTGTTGTCTTTATTTCCTGTTCATATTTTGGTTTTTCAATGACTCACGAACTACCAAACACAATATTAATGCAAACTTCGAGTGCAAAATTCTCTTTAGTGGCAAGAGTGTTTTGCTTCTTTTTTTTTTTTTTTCTTAATCGCGTTAACCAACTCGACTCTCATGACATGGTCATACTATGAGTCTATGACATTTAGGTGACCCCGAAAGAGT
This sequence comes from Thysanoteuthis rhombus, assembly GCA_963457665.1. Taxonomy (NCBI): domain Eukaryota; kingdom Metazoa; phylum Mollusca; class Cephalopoda; order Oegopsida; family Thysanoteuthidae; genus Thysanoteuthis; species Thysanoteuthis major. Next base: position 50,027,785 of record OY735223.1, read on the forward strand.
GAACTTGGGAAAAATCTGCCAGCTTGTGAAGCAAAGAAAGATGAGCCAACATTGTCAAAGCATTCAGCGGGCGTCACTACAACATAGAAGAACAAGTGACAGTAAGTCATAAACTGAAAAAGTCTGTATGTGGTCAACACTGAATAGAAAATTGGAAACAGTGAATGGTAACGAATAGACTTTAGACTGGTCCACTACGGCTTAGATACGACTGCGAATTAATTTTATAAAAGCCATCAGACTTAAGAGAGAGGGGACTTTGATACATCAAAAGAGATGGTTGGAGAGGGGAAAACAGAGAAAGACAGAGGTAGAGAGAGAGAAAGCTCAAGAGTTTGAGCTAGTTAAATTTCTGGTAGCCCGGTGATGACAAACCCACTTTCGGTGAATTACAGAGTTTTCCAGGGAACAATCTTACAAGAACCGAGAAGCATGATGAGTGCAGCTTCAAACATGGGCCTCTTATGTAGATTACCTGATAATGTCACTGTTATGAAGCTGTTTTTTCGATCATTGGACACATTTGAAAGCTTACATCAGGCTAGAAGCTTTTGTTAACATCAAATACATATATTATATATAAGAAATGATGTATTGTAATACAATCAACATGTAGATTTACAAATATTATCATTATGGAGCTTTTGTCATTTATCAGACTGGTGTTAAATGGAATAGTTTGCAGATACAGAGTTTTGATACATTGTTCAATGGTGTTCCTGGGTGGGAACGGAGATAGAAACAAAGAGAGGAAAAAGGGCAAAAACGGAGATATAGAAACAGATGGCAGAAGAAAGAGAGAGGGAAATAGACAGAGATAGATAGGGAGAATAAATGAAAGTCGAAAATCTGCATGTTGACTAGAAGGGTACTGCTTCCTTTTTGTTTTCTAATTTTTGTCATCATTGGAGATTGAAACCAAAATCATGTAAAAGGAATAAAAATACGAATATCTACTTATCTTTCCTATGTAGAATAGATTGAAAAAAAGGGACAATACTTGAATAACTATTGTGATTATGGGAGCATATACTAGGGTACTTTGTCATTGAACCATGGTTTATAAGGTCAATTTTTCAGATCACAACCTCTGTTGAAAGTTCAGTCGTAACCCATACTTTAAAACCTGTGCCAGACTAAGCTAAATTTATTATCTATAGAAAAAAACATCTGTTTTCAAGTTTTGTTTTTTCAATATTCAGTTAGTTTCAGGTGGCATATAACCATTAGACATGATTGTGATCAGTATTATATCCGCTCTTCAAATGTTCAGATTCAATGTCCTATATCCACAAGATCTGATTAGGATATCAAACTACTTGTTTCTGGTTCAAGTTTCCTTCGTATAGCTCGGAATAGGATATAAGATTCCTCTTCAGCCTACATCATATTTCACGTTGCTTAGTTTCAAGATCCAGCTACAAGAAAAACATACTCAATATTCCCAAGAGAAATATTTGAAGATCATCTGAGCTCTGTCTTGTATGTCTTCTGTTTGAAAGTTGGATTTTACATTCAGAAAAAAGTCCATCTACCTGTTATTCAAGTCTCTTCCACTATTCAACAACGAGAAAACATTTTATTGTTTGAGGTTTTGACGATGTGCTGCGTCTTATATCGACCTCAGCTTTCTATTTATGAAACCATTGATAGCAAACAATTGCTACTTGAATATGTTCTTCTGAATATAGGATTGTTATCGTAACATGTAGTTTCGGCATAGTTATTAAAGCCAAAATAGCATTAAATAACTTTAAAAACACGGCCTCATTATCCAAACTACAATGGAAATGTTTTGCGAAGAAATAATTATCAATATTTTGATTGGGCGCTCCCACTTCTGCCGATAGAAAGAAAGTAAAACAAAATATGCAATGATTTCAATTTTTTCAGACAACAGAAAAAATCAGAAAATAAAATCACAAGCTCGATGTAAGGGCAAATGCAAAAGTGAATAGATTTACAGAAATAACATGTTTATAACAAAATGCAGCCATTACTGCAAAAATAGAGTCATTATAAATAGATTTGAACGAAATGAATTTTATGCTTCGGGGTCGCTACAGTTCAAATATATGTGGAAATTTAGCTTTCTGATTTCCTTATACTATCTCAACAAAAGTTTGTAGTGTGACACAAGATTGTTTTCAATGTGAGATACACATGCATACGAGTGAGCAACAAATGTTTAACCATTCTGATGTTTCAAAGATTGCATCCGTTTAATTAAAGATCAGTTTTGGCGTTGTTTAATTTTAGTGATCGGAACGAACCGTGTTATCAGCGTCATTTGACTGTAAGTGTGGTGAATTCAAGATATCCAAACTAAAATTCTATGCATGAAGCTTAAATGAATCGGTATTCCAATGAAGCAAAGTGGAAATACCCAGAATGATTCCTTTCCCCAATCCTCACTATTCTCTTCGTATCCGGTTCCTTTCACATGACTGCTTCCTTTTCCCGTTCAGAATACTTTATTCCATTAACAGCAGATCCCTGTAGAATATTTGCTACTTCACCATGCCGCCATTTTGATCCCTGACCTTCGGTTGTTCGGAGATGACAACGATCTTCCAGCTGCCATCAGGTCAGTTATCTATTTCATTGTCTTGGTTTCATATTATATTCTGTAGTTTGGGGGTAAAGTTAATGACGTACAGTAAACTCAACACACGATGCTTAAATCTTGTGAGACAGTTTGTTTGATTGGAAACCCTCAGCAAAGGAATGCTATTTCCTGACTGCACAATTTGGAGACATATATTGGGGATTTCTTGCGATGCTTTCAAATCACATAATTCAATAACTTAACATCGATACCCATGATTAGTTAAAGAATGGAATGTTGAAATATCGCCAGATTGAATACTGTTAATAGATCTAAAAAGAGTTTCAGGGGTACAACTATAGCACATCAAGATCTAGTTAGGAAGACTTTTCGTTCCTATGTAAATAAACTTGAAGTAAACGACATTGTTTTCATATAAAGTAGTATCAATATATCTACACCAGTACAGAAATACAATATTTTTATATCCACTGTCTGCGATTGGCCTTCAAACTGAGAACTGTGCACGGGCACATATAAGAGTCATGCTCAACATCACTCGGAGAAATATATTGGACAAATCAAATGGCAATGGGCTGGTAATGATGCAAGAATATCAGACAATGGACATCACGACTCACAATGTGTATTCAAAAATATCATATTCAAAACTTTGGTCAACGGAAAATAAGATAGTGTGACGAACAAGGCTCGTTCAGAGAGTATGGGTTCCACGTGCCCCATTATAGGGAGGTTTGACGACTCTGGGATAAGGTCTGTGTCAAATGACGGACGTTAACAGCATACTGCTGCTGATGATGATGATACTCAATGTAATCTGTGTTTGAGCCAAACATTTTCAATACATGTTTTAATCGAGAATACCACATCGTGAATCGTCGAAAATCGTTAACATCGTTTTTTGGTCCAATCTCTCTCACACACAAACACATAGACAAACACACACATACATCCCCAACACAGAAATAAATCCCCTCACTTATTCCCAAGTATACACATCTACACACATACAGACGTTTATAATTATTAAGTACTTTTTCCAGACTTACATTTTTGCACGATTTCACAACATCTTCCCAGGTACAGTATCTTTGTGCCTTTTTATGATGTCTGTTATATTAAGTAACTTTCTTTGAGTCTTGAACAGCATTCTGTATTTCATCTAGATCGTACGTCTTATCGTTTGATTTTTGTAATGACTGATTTCCTTCTGGTGATGAATAGTCTGCATATCCAAGGATATATGTATATATATATATATATATGTGTGTGTGTGTGTGTGTGTGTGTGTGTGTGTTTTGTGTGTGTGTGTGTGGAAAGAGATAGATAGATAGATACAGAAAGAGAAAAAAGGACGACAGGTGCAAGAGAAAGAAAATAGCGATGACAGCAACATGCCCTCTTGATGAGATGAATGTTTTAATCCTGAATCCACTCAATGATACCGAATGTGGAATGTGCTTGAGGCAGGTTGTAGGGTTAAAAAAACTTTGCAATGGAACATTACAGTTAACCCAAACACAGCATCATTTTATATCTTTGAAACTATTTCGTTTTACGAAGATGTAAATGTTTTTTTTTATTATTAGTTTATTCTTATCTATCATAGTGATTATGCTGGAAAATGTGTGATGAACGTTATACATCATATGAATAAAAAGCTTTTCATTTTGTGCAGCTTCCAATTAAGATCCGAACCATGTTGAGTAACAAACGTTCCCAGCCAGAATCATTTCTGTTTTTATGGGTGTCTCAAAACCCAGACGAGCTGATTGTTTAGCAGACGTTTTATACTTAAGACAAAGGTTAGATGGATGCAAACTTCTATTCATTTAGATTTGCTTTTCACTTTATTCAGTATCATTCATTAATGTTATGAGTTATTACGGGTGGAAAGCTGCAAAATTAGTATATTCTTTATTTTGTTGATAAGCTAAGAATTCTCCTTTGAGAGCATTCGGAGCATATACAATATAGCATCTTAGGGAATAGAAAATACATATTAGGCAAAATACTAGATTTAAGATTGTCTTTCATTTGTTGAGAAGTGTATATGCATTGTATTTATTAACAACAAAACAACTGGTATCAATCATCTAACTGTAACAAAGAGTCACCTTTGATGAGGATGATATTTGAAAAATCAGGTACACATTGCTTTAACTCATATATAATTAGTTTGGGTTTTTTTTGTCCGTTGAATCTGGACTTTAAGGTATTTACGAAGACATATGTCGTATGGAATACCTTGTGATGACCAATATCAACATAGTATTAATAGTATGTAAATTATAACACTGAACATTTTATACAGTTTGAGATCCCTACATTTCTATTTTCGGATACAAGTCAAAAAGTGATGATTGGGTTTGCTACAAATGTGAATGTTTGTATAATAAGTTGGTCAAACATTGTTCTTCCGCGAGGCGGAAGGGTTCATATAAGAGAAATGTGACTCAAACTCCAGTCCATACAATTTTCAAACATCATTTACAGGCATTAGAATATCAAAGTTCAGACATCTTATCTAATTTGTAAGAACCATTATAGTAACTATTTGTGTGCGCAATACGTGTGTGTGCTTTAAAAATTAATTTCGTATCTACACATTCTTATCATTGTAGAGCTTTGTATTGATGATAAAGAGAGGGATTATGTCCGTGGAAAATGGAATAGAAATAAACAGGTTGTTATTAAACAAGCGTTTTATAATGTAGAGAAAAGCAACATTCATTGCTCAGTTGTCTGTGAAAAAGAACAAATCATGTGTAAAAATCCTGGTGTATTTTCGTCCAGTGAAAGAGAATTATTCAATTATCTGCTTGTCATTTGATTACAATGTGATAAAAACGACGGTTATTTTTTTATTCTCAGTCAATTAGAATGTAATAAACAGACTTACAAACTGTTTACAAGATTTGCTTGAGTAAGTTAAGCTTTGTTTTATGAATGTACAGGGATACGATATCCGGGATTACTCACAAAAGAGACGTTGTTTTGATACTGATTTGGCTGGCAGTACGAAAAAATCGATCTTACCTAAAAAGATAGCATCGACCAATTCAGAATAAAGTTTGCAATTAGTGTAGCTAAACAGCACGTCTACGTTATCACTCAATAAAAACGGTCGTGGGACTAATGTCTTTTTGCAGTACTTTGTGTTTGGGATTGGATATTGAATAAAAAATTGTAGAAACTAGTGATCAATGAATTTATTACTTCTGTCACCTTTTCCAACTTTTCAAAAAAAACAAATGTGAGACTGACGTGTCAATTTCGTATCCAATGTTCACCAAAAACCAATTAAGATGGATTTTTTTCTAGTTTAAGAAAGATTCTTCAGAAGAAATGACGTTTGAATAGAAAACAAATGCTGAAAATTTCAGGCTTGTAGCTCAATTACATAGCCAGCCAGCCAGACCATCTAAAAAACTACGTTGTCAATTTTGGTGATAATCTTGGATGACAATTTTCATCAGAATCTATCTAAATCACATTAATTACCAATTTGATTGAGATTTGTTTTTGGTAGACGTCAAAGGTATCTATCTGGTATTTCTTACATAGGTAAATGGATATGTGTATGCAAAGGTCTATGTATATCTGTATACCATTATCTATTATTTCTGTCTTAATTTCAGTTACTGTTCATCACAATCCTCATACCATGCAGACATCAACACATAAGTACACTCTGCCTGAAACTGTAACAGTTTGGGATATTTCAACATTTAAGCAGTTCCTAATATTTACTCATATATATGACAGTAAAAATCAAGGTAGATATATATGTATTTATGGATGATATCAGCAAATAGTATAAAAATGTCATGTATTAGATTGCCTGCTTTCATAATTCCTTGTTAAACATAGATTCCCCTGAGGAGAAAAAGGGAAGTGTTGTTTATTCAACACTTGGAAGCAATAAATGTACATCCGGTATTTCAACCCGAAAGTGATCAGTCGGTTATTAATCCATTCACCTGACTCAAACTTATATCGTTGAACCGGGCAAAATGGGAAAATCACATTAAGCATTGAAAAAATGATCGGTCAGCTTCAATTACTGAGAAGTGTACTAAAAGTCCATCATCATGATCATCATCATCATTGTATTATCCATCGTTGGATATAGACCTTCCCCAGAATTCAACACATTCTGTCATGAGCGTCACGGAGGCAGTACTTTCTAAACTTACCTAGTTCATATCTCCATTCTGTGTTCTGCTTGCCTTGGTTTCAAACGTGATCCTCGGGGATCCACATTGTCAGTCGTGACGTCTATCGGTTGTCTGGTATTCTTGCTATGTAACCGACCAATAGCCAGTCGAGTTTTCCAGTAGATTCTATCTTGTTCTGGAATTTCATTTCCATTCTGATATACTTTTCTTGTCTTGTGATATCTCTGCATGAGGTGCATATGTATTCAAATATGTCAATGCGATGCAATCAAACAAGTGCCAGCTTCTTGAATTTTCTGGCAAGCAATCTCTCTGATATATATATATATATATATATATATATATATATATATATATATATATATATATATATATATATATATATATATATATATATATATATATATATATATATATATATGTATATGTATATATACATATATATATATATATATATTGAATTGAAATTGCTTATTATCTTAATCATTAATAATCGATGCAAGAAGTTTCCCTGACAATTGAACGCCTCGTTGTTTTGGCTGCTCAGACGAAGTGTCTGCATACCAATTCGTCAACCAGTTTCAAATTACAGACAGTATGCTGAATAAAAATTATCATGAGTAGAAATGCCTCCATCTACAAACTTTTTACGTTTTCATTGAACAAACTTTCACTATAAAATTCAGTCCTGCTTACATAGCGTATAATTTGCGGTATATGTTACCGAACTATTAGCATTGAACCCTTTAGTCTCTGTCTTGTAATAAGTCCCGAACTACCGAACTCAACATATTCAAAGCAGGAATGCGGAAAACTTCGATGTTCAGAATGAGTAATCAAAGTACAGACACGCCTGGGAGGAAATGTTGTATACACATACGCGTATTTGAACTCAAAGCATTGAAATCTTACAAGTAAAATTAATGCTTTCATAGCATATACACTATTATTGGTGATTGTAGGTGTCTGTAGACATTTGAAATTACAGTCATCAGATGATTTACACAGACACAAACGAAATGCCAGAGAAAAGCTCTGTGTCTTCCAGTCAAAACATTGATTCCCAATCTCTTCCATCTATTTCGAAGTTGAATTTCAATATTAGAAACCATTAACTAAGACTGTCAAAACTGGTTTATTCTGGTTTTAAAGTTAATCTGGTTGGCTGACAGGCTGGCTAGCTATATATGTATATATCCATTTATGTTTGTGCCACTCGTACTGACTGCACTAATTGAGCTAGAGGGCTGAAATTGTAAATATTTACTCCTTATCATTATACAACTTTTTTTTTCAGAAAAAAACTCTGCTAAATACTCTCAGAGGGGGATTCAGTTCGCAATATATGTTTTTTGTTAAATTGACCCTTCCGTAGGAATCAGCTATATTTTTTAGAAAATTATGGCTATATCACAAAAGGTTGCCTGAGGGATTTTATTTAGTAACTAACCGAACCTGTATTTATATCATCTTGATTTCATGAGTGTGATCAAAACTATCGTAGTTTCAAATCATTGAAGGTTCTGTTTTGAACGTTTATTTGATTACTATAATAACTGCCGGGATGCATACTTACCGTCGATATGCAAAAATAGTATAGAAAAAAAAAACATTTACTCAGTGAATAACACGTCTTTCGAACGTAACTGCATCATCACATTAAATAAGTTTTAAGAAAACTCAGGATTGATATTTCGTTAGACTTCATCTGTTCAAGACCTGCATAAGTCTATCCATTTTTTTCGCAATAAAAGTAAGTTATTTTGCCTGAATTGAACCGGTGAGAGTATTCTAAATAAGATGTTATCGTTTAATTATTCTCTTCGAAACTTTAAGATATCTACTCCTTAACGGAAATCAAACAATCATTTGGATGCACATTTTGCGCCCCAATATTCCAAGATCTTGAAAGGGAATAGAAGAGGCCTTAGAATTTGTGACTGGAGGTTTCTAAGGTATTTATATCAGGGGTGTCCATATAGAACACTGTATTCAATAAAAACTTTTGAGTTGTCTTTTTACGCATATGCATGAGAGAAAGTATAATTTTGTTTCGTATTTTTCAAATGTTTTCAAAGTCAGCTGTATTCGCACAACTAACGGATAAATGCATCGTTAATTTATTCCAAGGGGAAGAAGCAAAAAAACTTTTAGTTTTTCGAAGGTCAGAGTAAAAGTCTGCAGAATACTAAAATAGAAGAATGGGATGACCAGAATAAAATAAAAGAACTTTTTATTTATATTGATCTTAAGCAAAAAAAAATTCATTCCATCGGAAGGTCCTTAATTCATGCAATTTTCATGACATTCAATCGACCGATCTTATCGCTGCAAAGGTCAGATTTATTCAACTGTTTTTTTTTTTTTCAAAGGAAACTGTCAAATTCAAAAATTGTTAATCAAGCAGAAGAAAGCAGAGGACAGTCAGACAATCCAGAGTCTCACCTCCTAACTAAGATTTCACTTGTACTCAGGGCTTTGGTAATATGTTTTCAAAGTATCTAACAATAAGTGAGGGAATCAATGAAAATTATATGGATAGCTATTAATAGCATTGTTATAGAAGGTCAAATGAGGGGACCTCGACCACTTCAAGGTATAGCAAACAAAAAAGAAATGAATATTCCCAAAAGATCTGAAATCTCGGATGTTCAGGGAGGTATACTTCTTTCAAGATTTCTATCAAGATTATGATTTGATACAGATCAGTAATTAGATAGTTACTTTGTATATCTGTTTAAAATTAAGCTTATGCTTTAGACTCTGAAATTGAGGGAATAGGTGATTCGATTCATTAAAAGGAGAAAGTGTATAATAAATTTTGTGCTATTACATTTACGTTTTTCTTTGAAAGAACTTCGTATTGAAGGAAATACGCATAAAAACTATCTGTCCCATTACTCGTCAATTGTATCTAGCATTTCAGGACAGCAAATCTCTAATAGACGGTATAATTTGAAATATTTCTATGTTCTGGTTCATATGTGAACTCATAAACTGGGTGATAATGGCTGATAAGAGTCACAAAACGCTGATATTGAAATTATGCGCATTTTGAAACGTAACTTTTACGTAAAAGCCTGAAACCGAAGTGAAGTACACAGCCACTGCCATGAAATGAGTTAAGTGGGGCGAGAAACTTCTTCATCTCCATTATAACGACCATAAAATATCTTATTTAACCTATTCAACTATTCGAATAAGCGTATCACCATTCAAACTTATCTCTAAACACAGTTTTTTGCCCCTCACTTTGTATATCAATAGTTATTTTTTCGAAAGAAATGGTAGGGTTTATTGCGAATAAATGTCCGTTTATCAAAGGACGTGTTCGGTTTTATAGGTTATTTCTGTGCTTATCCAAATGATAATCTGAACATTTTTACTTTCAGTTAACTTTGCGAGCTAATGAAAGGACATACGTGGAAATAGATGTATGCATGCAAGAACTGAACCATCAAGACATTTGCAAATCGTATAGAATGATCATGCATAAATATACAATGTATGAAGAGATATAGGTTTTTAGAACCATATAGTACTTGTTTGGTTAACCATCCATCACATCTTAGGATAAGAATTTATAATGGATATTCCAATTTAGGAACTTTTTATAATCGAAAGTGTAATAGTAATGATGCTGCATGCATAATTGTGCTGTGTTATAGGAATTATGCAATCATTCCATCAATACTATATTCCGAATAGAGTAGCTACAAAATTAGGTATCACTATCGATTCTTCAATGAAATGAATACTATCATTTTCGTGTTGCTTAACGATAACAGGTATCCATATGCATTGTGTGTATCCGTGTGTATTTGCACGCTAGTTGGCATGTATGTGTGTGTGAGTTTGTATATGAGTATGTGTGTGTCTGCACTTGTGTGGGTCTGATTGTTTGTGTATGCTTCTAAATCTAATCTCATCTCTCTTTGCTATTTTGTATGAAGACTGCTATTACAGGGGAGTCCTTTGATCTTCATGTACATCTATATTGCAAGTATTACATAAAATGTACGAAAATGAGTTGCCGTCATTCTTTGCTTTAAAAATCGATACTTGTTTTGATTGCAGCGATCATATTTTGTTCGGCATAGGTTGCTGTAAGCGTCCTTCAAAAGTATCATTAATTATTTGGACACAGAATATCTACAAAAGTATGATAATCACAAAAACGTATTGTTGTCTTTCGTCGATTTCCGTTGCTCTATACGGCAAACAAAATCTTTTCCTTAATTCAAATTTAGCAATACACAGAACTGTAAGGAATTACACTAGTTTTGTTAGTCGAAACTCTTGGACATCAAAAGCCAATCATTCATACATGGACCCTCAATCAATCAGTTCATCAAAGGTGTTTTGATCATGCATACTTTTAATATCAAGGCAACAACGTTAGTAGTAATTATCTTATACATTTGAAATTCATGTTCTGTTTTCTTTACTATGAATATCATGATTGAAACTGTAAGAAAGGAAGGGATAAAACTATTTTGAATGACTAAACTTGATAAATTAGGTAACCGTAGTCTCATTTCTATCAATATTCTTCCATTTTGATACCAGAAATGATCATTTCTTTGTGGCTACATGTCCTGATCCTTTGTCACGAGGCACCGTTCTATACTTTTTAATTTCTATAGAAGTATGCACTACCGTGAGAACATTGATAACAATGTCCATTCATGAGACTTCTACTAACGATAGGTTTTTAAATCACAATACAGAGCGGACAACCTGTTTTTGCTGATAAAAGAATCTTTTATGCTGACTGAAGAGAGGGAAAGAGTTTTGGGGGAAAGAATAGGGAGGAGAGGAAGGACACGGACTGACAATAAGAGACAGAGATTGATAGACATTATATGCAATGACAGGCCATTGATGAAGGATGAGAAGAGAGAAATGGAAGAATAGCATATGTCCTCCATTTCTAAGTATTCATTTGTAGATGAATGGATTCAACAATAAGGTTTACGTAGTGTCAGGGAAACGGAAATGTAATCTTTTGGCTGGAAGGCTATTTCTACTACTCTTATCCAATCTCTCTCATGATGTGAAATATCACGATGAATACAATTGGATTTTTTCTATATACCAAAATACTAATAACCACACCAAAGATTTGAGAACTCTTATTCTGCCAATTTTGTTTTTACTTTCAAAACTAGAATAATGACTGAATATCCAAATACATAATATGCTATGTGTATCTATATAATGTACGTAAACTGAGGAACGAGGGTCGACCTATTGATCCAAAGTAAAGTACTTTGATAGTCTGGTCCTTGGAAGAAGTACTGATCCCTACCTGAATGACCCTGTCATTTACTCAATCAATGTTAAAAGTTTCAAGGTTACCAGGTTTACTTAAATCAAATAAATTGAACATCCTAAACTATATTTTCTTGGTTTCTTTTCTGTTGTTTCTCATCAGCAGCAGCTAATCAATTCATCTGTAAAAGAAAGTTTCATTTGAAGAGCCATTAGAATAATTGGGAGTTTCTTAAATGAGACTTTGATTAGAAAAGTTCCTCCTTCAAGCAATAGTTTAGGTGAATGAAATAATGTTGAGATATAGCATACAATGATAAGGTGAAAAGCCATGGTGGTACAATTATAGAGTCATTTAGTAATTTAAAGATAGGTTTTGTTGGATGCTTCTGCTTCATACCAGTTTACAGATATTCACTGAAGATATTGTACATCATACAAACTAGTAAAATCCGATATTCACTGCAAGAGGGGAATCTTAATGTGGTTGAATGTTTAAGTTAGTTCTCCATGCGTCCGATGAGTTTGTCACTTCTCTAAGGATGATATGATTCATTATCTTTCATTTCTTGTTCAAAGAACCCATTCTTCCTCATGCATGTAGGTTTTGTTGAGGGGTTGAAACGGGAATATGCCAAATTTGACTGCTGTCCCTGTTCATGTTTTGCTTTTGTCAAGATTTAAACTAACTTACAAGAACATTTCCATCAAGCTAAGTTGATTTTAGAGCCATCATTGCTTTATTCACGACGCAGAACGTTGTATAGACGGGGGGCAAAAATTCATAATTTTCAATGGTATGCTAGTACATTATTATTTTCAGATACATTCTGCTGTACCATTTTTGTTGGTTGTTGTCGATATATATATATATATATATATATATATATATATATATATATATATATATATATATATATATATATATATATATATATATATATATTCTGAATCTGTTGCAGTGTTTTTTTTAAATAAAAATCTCATCTTGTATTCAATACTTGCACTAAATATTTCACCGTTTATGCTTTATTATGATTTGTTTTAAATCATACATGTGTAGGACGTAAAATTCATGAGTTGGGAGACTTTCCATAATTGATTCGACTTTTAGTAGGAAATCAGTAGAAGAACATTAATTTCACAGTCAATGATTAACGAATAATATTTCCTTATCAGATCTTCTAAAAAGATTTCAAACTTGAAACAATGTTGGTTATGTATTATTGTACAAGTTGGCGTATCAGGTGAATAAGATATGTTTATGCAGTCAAATCTCCAAAATATGACATTTTCTCAATATGATATTTTTTATATGAAATATCATAAGTGAAAAGGTGTGTAAGATTTGATTTTTTACATAATAGATAGATTAATGTAAATTATTCACATCGCTTTTTTATAAATCTAACACATAATTAACTGAAACGACAATTGTTTGAGCGATGACTAAAATTCAAAGTTAAATTAAGCGTGTAAATCAATGCCATTGTCCGTGAATAATGTTGAATGGGGGAAAAAGGTAGCTTCCAAAAATGTGGGAAACATCTTTTTTATTTCAATAAGTGTAAGAGGATCTTTGCTTTTTTCTATCTAATGGACAATATTTTGAAAATTACGAGACAATGTTCAAATGGTAGCAAAATGTCGATTTGAAAACTAAGCAGAGGGCAAAGGTAATTCACTTCATATTGTTCTTCGTAGAAATGTTTTCTGATAAAAGCAGTCATTGACATTACCCATTCTCTTATGCATGATACGAAAGTTAAATGAGGTACAGGGTTTTGTGTTCGATTTGCTTTGAAGCCTTTGGAGGAGGCTTGATTTCATCTCTCTTCCAGTTATAGCACAGTAAGTGATACTTTGGGTGCTTATTGCTCCAATTCTATTTCAGATATGGAAGAGGTCACATAGATAAATGAGACTACGCAGGGATGGTTGATGCTGTAACCAGTGTACAGGCATTACCCTTTCGCTCACTTTAAGGTTAAAAATACTATTGATAATCAATTCCTTTTTCCACAATGAGCTACTAAGATAATCTTGGAATCAGCATCGTTTGAATATGCTGGAATTCGCTAGAACATAAAGGTTGATTTGAAAATGCATTGGAATCTCTTGTATAGCCAGAGATATGAAGTAGTCCTGAAGTTTATGTCTGAGAGGGCTACCAATCTGAGCTAAATTAGGATAATGAAACAGACACGTATGGATATCATTCAGGAGAAAAGAGAGACTAACAGCTTTCAGAGAAATTTTATTGGTAGATATCTTTCTCAGTACATTTAATTGGCTCCAATGTGATGTCAATGCATTTTAATACCAATACAAAAAAATAAAATTGAGATTATTTACCTTTAATATTTGGATTGTTATAATTTACATTAACAGTTCGCAAATACATATCCATCTCTCTAGTGTCCTGAAATCAATGTATATGCTAGTTTTGACGATTGAAATTGTTCTATCGGAATTATATAATTTTTGTTATACTGGGCAGTAGATAATCGATGGTTATTTGATTGAAAGTAATATGACAGAGGGTATTTTGAAAAAGAAATTGATACGTTCCTGATGATTCTAATTAATTTCGAAACTAAAATCGTATTTTTCCAGACCTCGATCTGGCCAATTCAACAAATAATTGCATAGGAGTTTATGAGAGAGAAGAAAAGAGTTACAAATATTTTATGGTTACGTTTTATCAAATAAACAAAAATGCTAAATTCTATTCTTGATATGATAAATATGGACGACAATCAATAAACTAAGAAATATTCCTGGAACTGAATAAAAAACCGATAGCGACACAATGGGAATAAATGAAAAATTTGAAAAAAAGGAATGAATTGAAGTTTTTATTTAAATATTTCTTTTTCTTTCTATGCTTTGTTGTTATCAGTGCACCTTTTTAAAGAAATGGAAAAAATAAAATGTAATAAACTTGAACACATCGTGATTGTGATTTATGAATAACAGGAGTTCATTGAATCCCAATGTTTCAAAATATTGATCAGTCTACTCTGTTTTGAAACGTTTTGTTATCGAGCCGGAAATTGCAAAAATCTAGCCAGGAATATCTATATATACTACATGGTTTCATCACAATAAACTCCCGAACAGAACAATATAACTCATTATTGATGTTTAGCAATAAAATCTACAAGCAAAATAAAGTTAAACTTAATATTCAATCATAAATTTTACAACCATTTGCTTACTAACAGTACTAAAGTCTAATGAATAATCATAAACTTATTTCCAGGGAAAGTTAGTCCAATTGACGCTATCAAAAACGTGTTTTATATATATATATATGAATATATATATATTATCAACTTTTGAGAAAGGCCTTTAAATCATACCCTGTGTCTCTGATAGATATGTCAACAATGAAATCAGCTTTAGCCCCGTGGTTTCGAAGAAAAAATATGTTTCACAGTATTTTGAAAAATTGGATAAGAACTACCTAAAACTGAATGGTCACGATGATTTAGAAATAGGTTTTGATCCATCCAAAGCGCATTCCATGAATAACAAAGACAAAATTGAACTCTAGATCAGAACATTCATTCATCTTAACCATTCCATTATAAGTGATACATTAATTACCAAATAAAATTGTTTTCTTGCATTCAAATCCACAAAATATTCTTCTTCCCCAGTTTGGACATCATTGAGAATATTTGTTGATTAATTAAACCATAACATATCGAAGAATCCCCCTTCTCTCTAACTCTCTCTTTCTTTGAATTTCAAATATAATGATGGGGAGAGAAAAAATCTGGGAGGGGCAAAAGGGGCCGTATGGGTATTCCCGTGACAAACGCATGGTGTGCTTGAAACTTTTCCGAAAAAATAAACTGATTTTTTTGATCACTTCACTGTCACAGGAATAATTTTGGCATATGACATCATCTGTGTCTTTCATGGTCCAAATTGTTCCATTGTCACTCATTTAATAGTGTCTCCATTGAAAGGACAATAAAAATGGCATTCGTTTCTATTGTGGTATATTAGAACGAAAATCGAGCTGACAGTTTTCAAAAATGGCCTTTCGTATGCTTTGCCACACTGCTGTCAAAAAAAATAGTTTTTCCTGATTAGTAATAAGATATAAATGCAAAATACACATGGTAAAATGGTTCTCAATTATAATTATAGGTAGTCAGTCTTGGATATCAACAATTATTGACCAATGCATAGAGTGTTTGGTGACATTCATTACATCTATAGCTACGGAAACCTCTTCGGTTTATGTCGCTACTCCATTTGGTACATTGAAAGTTCCCTGAATACGTGGATTGGAATAAAAGGCAATTGATATAACATTTGCAACGTTATTGGTGCAAAAGGCGAGTTGTAAATATCAAGTGAACCAGACCTTTCATGAATGAATATTGTGAACTTTCATCACAAATTTTACTCAATGTCTGAATCTGGATGAGTGATATGATATGAAATGTTTGATTAAATGATGAAAGGGGACTTCAGAATTTCAACATTCAATTATGATTGAAATCCTACTCAAACACACAAGTATATATATATATATATATATATATATATATATATATATATATATATATATATATATATACATATATGTGTATGTGTGTGCGTGTGTGTGTGTGTGTGTGTGTGTGTGTCAGTCAGGAATATAATATGATATAGTATGATGCAATATCCAAAGGATGGTGGGTTTAATAAAGTGTTTGATACATTCAACATCAAACAGGTTGAGATAGAGTATAGTTCGGAATATGATATATATACACATAAATGATACTATTGGGCACAGAGGGTATGTAATCATTTTCTTCATTGGACTTGTTGGACTGTTAAGAATTCATTGCATGAATATGCAATGAAGAGGATAAATCGATATTTCATTTGATTTCTATCAAAGACCCAATGAATAAGGCTTTGCTCTGAATTATTAGTCCAATTCCCTGGTTGTCCTCGGGGCCAAAGGCTAAATTGTCCCCTGAAGGCGAATACATTATAGATACATTTTTGTCAAACTTCATCAGATATTAGTTATCTATTAATCAGTCATTTCTGACCTCAGGAACGAAGCCGAAGAAATATTTCAAAATCAACTAATCAAAGTGAAGGAATCAATGCCTACAATACATTTCATAACGGTACTTCTTGTCAAGATGAAGAAAATGCATTAAGCATTTGATATTCAGTTGAATCGATGTATATAGAGAGATATATTATAATACCCGTCTCTAAAAATTGTAAAATCGATGTGAATAAGTTATTTTTCATTAGAAACCAGTGATTTCTGTCAACTATTCCATTAAGTATACATGAATCTATCACAATGCATCTCTGCAAACACGTGCTCACATAGACGGACAACTAAATCGATTTGTTAGTTTCATGTTGAACAGAATATATCTTCAAATTCCCACTTTTGAAATTTGACGAATTTTGAATGGCGTCAGCATGAAATATAGAGATGGCAAATAATGATACTGTTTTTTAATTGCCCTTTCTATGTTCGTACGGCATATATGATATAATTAAGGATGATGAACCACCGATATTGCATTTCTCTTCGTATACTCTGGGCTTGACATGTTGATCATATCTAATTCTAAGCATAGGAATTTTCATTGTATTTCTTAGTGAATTACCAATTCTTAGTCACTTATGGAGCTGAAACATGGAACTTAACCAAGATACGGATCCGCAAATTGAGAACTATGCAATGTGCACATGAGAATATTAAGCTAGGCTTCATCTGGAGGGACCATAAGACAGCACACTACATCCAGGAAAAGACAAAAGTCGGGGCATCGCATAATCCATTAGAAAGCTCAAATGGCATTTGACTGAATGGATCGTGTATCGTGTATCGTGTAAATGGATCAATTTGTATAAATCTTATCGATAATAAGTATCCAAAATGAGATGGATCCAGTTTTTATCATCGTCAGAGAGCATTGAATTGACTTGAACTAGGGAAGAGGGAAAACATTTGGCTCGGGTTCATTTGTCTCACTGATAAGTAGTTTTGTACAGGATCGAACATAGAACATGTAACAAATCGTGTATTCATATCAATGGAATGGCCAATAGAGATGCTACTACCCGCTGGAAAATAGGTTCGTTTCAACCATGTATATAACGATGATGATACTTCACTTTATAATAAAAAGTTTTTTTTTAAAAAGCATTTAGCAAATGTTTAATTTTATACAATGTGGATAAATTAATAATGAGGTTAGTGGAGGGAAAATTGTCGAATTCTCCCGTTGAAAAAGTTTGGCAGAGAATCGACCCGAACAAGTTTTTTCTGAGTAATTAGTATTCTCAAATATGATATCATAATTTGGTTTGCTTGTAGTCTAAGATTGGAGCAAGTGCAACGGATTTAATATTCACATGAGTGGACATTCAATTGAAATGACACAAACAATTAGTAACGTCTGTCTTCATACTTACTGATCCCTTATCTTTAAAAACTTGTGGGTTTTTTGGGGAGAACCTGCGTACGTAAGACCTGTTTTGAAAAAATTATATCGTATATAATATCAATACATGATACACATAAAACCTTATATGAAATGACAAACTACACTTATGACATAAATAATAAGAGAGGAAGGTATTGATTGATTGTCACTGCGAGAATGCCATATTGATATGATAGATTTTTTTTCTCTAAATCTCCAAAACAGTTACATATTAAACAACAGATGATCACAACAAAAGATAATTCATGCATTGTAGAATAATGAAAAAGTATATGTGAAACAGGAGGAAAACGCTGAAAGAAATTATATATATTGCATGAGGGATACTGGGGAAATAGACGACTTGAGTGACACAAAAAAAATGAAAATTACTACTGAATCTGAAATATATTGGGGGGTTCCATAGACTTTAAACACAGAGTAGAATAATAATAAGAAAAAACATGAATAAATGAAATTATAAGTTATATTCCTGGAATGGATTTGATTCTTTCAGACGTAACATAAAAGTGAGAAAAAATGATATTGTTAGTTTGGGTCATCTTATTCGTGATTTTGTGCATTTTAAAAATAGTCTTTGTCTTCTTATTGCAATCTATTTTTGACTTTAGAGTTAAAATTTGGAATTCATAACTCACAAATAGATAATGAAATTTGAATTAATTAATATTGATGATAATAATGAAAAATAAGAGTGATCAATATTAGTTTTTAATGATAATTGATAATACTTTTAAATACAAAATTGATAAAAGTTTCAAATGAAATCATTATTATTGTTATTTTGTCATCATATCCATCATCATCATTAGCACTATTATTATAACTAGTAGTAGTAGTAGTAGTAGTAGTAGTAGTAGTATTTATGAGTAAATGCTTCTGTTGGTATCTATATAGGTGTTTTTTGATTAAAATTACTTATTCCACAATGAAGTGTATGTTAATTTGAGTTGGACGATTGTACAATGTCTATGAAATGAAAAATGCGATTCTCCCAATTTATAGATATAGATGAACATTTTCTAGGTGCACTTAATATTTTCCAAATTTTTATTCATATGTCATTGGTTTGCAACTGTATTAGGTTTTTTTTATTACTAATTTGTTTTTTGTCGTTGGAGTTGTAATCTCATGGCATATACTTTAATAGGAATTTATTTTGTTACGAAAAAAAAAATACGATGGAAGCAAAACCACAATTTTGCATATAAGGAAATACGAAAGACAAAAAAGACGGTGTTACTGGTCAGTTAAAACGAAATATTTATCGATCTCCCTATTTCCCTATCTTTCACTTTCCCTCTTTATATATATATATATATGTGTGTGTGTGTGTGTGTGTGTGTGTGTGTGTCTGTCTGTCTGTCTGTTCCTTATTCACATATAGAGAGATATATAGAGAGTAAGAAGGAAAGAAAGGCAGATCTTTTTATATATTGAGCAAAGAAAAGGTTTGTTCAAGTAATTTTATGAATCATGATTTACACATGTGTTTCCGTGGGTATATGTGTATATGACTTGTAAATATATATATATATTCGACATCATATTCATATTTAAGAGAGGTTTCACATTAACTATCAATCTATCTGTTTGTCTATCGCTCTACGGAAACCTACAGAATATATATATATATATGTATATATATATATATATATATATGTATATATATATATATATATATATGTATGTATGTATGTGTGTGTATATATATATATGTATGTATGTATGTGTGTATATATATGTATATATATATATATATATATATATATATATATGTATATGTATTCATTTGTTCATGACACTACAGATTAAAAAAATATTTTACTGTCAGTTTATTGTTACAAGAGGTGGAAGATTCACATTGACTTAAGGTGTGAATAAAAACTATCAACATTTGTATGATCCCTTAAATTGGAAACTTTTATACGTTTTGTTTCTCTTTGTTTTTTAAATTATTTTGTTTTTTGCTTCTTTGTTTATTTCAAAACAAAAAGTTGGTGCTTCCCCCGAAGTATCAGTATTGAGAAAAGACAAATGCTCTTTCTTGTTTATTTGTTTGTTTGTTTTTAACTTCAATACCGAATTGAGGCCTAACTTCACATCAGTACTGCCTCGAAGTATATACGTCACAGCCAATGTGAAATGAATTATTCCGTTGATTTTGGTAATTTTTGATAATTATCAGGAAGCTTTCTGAGTTTTTTTAAATGATTTTGGATAGTCTCACTGTAGACAGGAAGTAATTTTCAAGTTCAGCATTACAATTCCACTGTTAATAGAATCTTTATCCAAAATGAAGAAATTCTCAATAACTGGCACTAAATGAGAGATAATAGTTGTTTTACTGATCAAAATTCCTGCGAGAGAATAACATTTTGACGTAATTTTTGCTTTTATTGATAGCAGAAATTCATGCAACTAATGATTTGAGACAAAGTTACATAATAGTAAAAAGATGATAAAGGTTTACAATTGGGTTTATCGAACTATTTTTCATTGGCCACCAATCGAACAAATGATTTCGCAAGCTGTCATTCATTGTTATAAAAGCAAAGTCATCAAAACTAAATCACTGTTGCCGATCGTGTCAGGGTCATTTTCTTTTATTAGATTAAAGACGACCCAATATCTATCCATCTATCTATCTATCTATATACATCTATATATCTATATCTCTAAATATATATATATTGCAAGAGGGAGAGAAATTACCAGCTTTAAAAATATTCCAATCGTTTTTTCTTGCGTCACTTCAGTCACCTATCAACCAATATCTGTCAATGCGTTATATAGATAATCTGACAATATCAATATATATATATATATATATATATATATATATATATATATATATATATATATATATATATATATCATCAGATTATCTATATATAAAATATATATATATATATACGTATATATACACATATATATATATGTGTATATATATTTGTGTGTGTATATATATATATATACACATATATATATACGTATATATATATATATATATATATATGTGTATATATATGTGTGTATATATATATATATATTTATATACATACTTTAGAGAAATTTCTACGCTTTCAAGAGGTGGGAACAAAAGGTAACTTTTTTTCTTCACGAGTGGAAATATTCCTCGTCTTCCCCATGAAGGTCGGAAAAAAGTGGTATCTTCCCTTCCAGGTGTGAAAATGAATGGGAACATTTTCCCCGCTGAGGTATCAAAAGTGAAGGGAGATTTTTCTTCTTTCAAGGGGAGGGAATAATTTATGTTGCTCTCTCTTGTAAAGAGTAAGAATGAATAGTAACTTTTTCCCTTATATCTTCGAGGTCAAAGGCCAAACAAAACTATTCATCTCTTCTTAGGTAAACGGTGAAGGTGAATTTTTTTTTTTTTTTTTTTTTACAGTTGCTAGTGTTTTGGTGCTTTTTTTTTCACTCCGTAAGCATGAAATCGATTATAAACTTATACTTCAATTATTATTCAATGTTTCAACTCAATGAGTACAAAAAAAACTTAGCACATTCACTTGTCATACAGAGTAAAACTCAATAAATAATCACAGTATTTAAAAGATACAAACGAATTGTAAGCTTGGAACAGATTGGATAAAACATTTCCATACATATTCTCCAGGTGTTCATTATTTTTTAATTTATTTACATACAACTCACGCATGCACACACACATACACACAAACACAAATACACACACACACATGGGATTAATGGACGTACAGAAATGAATATTGGTCTATTTAACTTCAAAATAGCATCCAAAGACAACAAACGGTATCTGCAGGTATGTTAATAGGACTGGAAAAAACCTAGTCAAATATTTTCATATCTAGTACGAGTTTAGTTTTTGGCCACTTTTGTTTCATTGTCAAACAGAATTTACGTTGAGTATTTTGATCATGTTTTTCCATTGTACATGTTCAAGTAATCTCCTCTGTTTATGATTTCTTATCGAAATGGAACATTATTTGTTTCTAGAACTAAACCGCTGGAATTTGAAATTACGTTTTGTTTTGTTTTTGTTTTTATTCGTAGTTGCTGTCGATGATACAAAACTAAAAAAAAAATAATCAAATTCGGGTCCAAATTCATGCAACACAAACCACCACGAGTAAACACCCTCAAAAGCTTAGGGAAGCTGAAGTATGTTTATTTGGATATATTTTTGTCTGGATAATATGGAAATTTTCAAGTCGTAGTTTTTCGCATGTAAATCTACCCGCAGTTATGAGTCTTACATGATTTTGAATCTTTTGCTTCATTTTCATGTTTATTTTTTCTCTTTGTCTATCATCAGATTTACTTCACTAGTTCTTTCAACAGGCATGCAAGATTTATAACTGATACTGCAAATCTGATTCTACTGTAAAACGTTGTTCTGTGCGCTGCAAAACAACTTGTCAGGACGCTCCTCAGACCAGTCAGTCATTTCGATGACAAAAAAGGTTCATCTTTTGATCTTGTTGGACTATGCGGCTTTGTTCCTGTAATCAATCCACCTTATTTCAATCAATTTACATATCATTCTTTTCTTTCATATGTATGCAGCTAGGAATACCACAGTATAATTCTTAAAAAAATACCGGTAAAGATCGGATAGCTGTAGCGTTTATCATAGTTTTTTCGATGCTTTTTATGAAATTTCAGTCATTCACAAAATGTTTCTATCATGTGAATGCAGTTCTCTGATGAAAATTGAAACTCTCAATGTATGTTAGTGAAGAATAAAGTGCTTACCAGAGATGAAATAACTTTCTGTTCCACCGCATCTATTCAAACAGGAGTTTCCTCACTTACCTTGTTTTGGCTTTCATCCGTTGGCAATATACTGTATGGTAAAAATTTTACGGTCAATTAAAAAAATGTCTTGAACCCAATTACTGCAACAGGAGCTGCCCAGTATTCATGATTTAAAATTGATACTTCGCACGGGAGGTGAAAAAAGCAGAAGATTTTTTTTCTCTGTAAACAACGAGCACTTTTACTTGAAGTTACAGATAGGTAAACGTAGTAGTTATATGCAATTGATATGTTAACAGAATGCTCTTCTTGTCGGCAAAATCTGGAAGGAGACTCAAAAAAGAGGCTCAGGACCTGTATGTGCTGATGTAGTTCAGCGTCAATCTTGAGTGTCCCTGTGGGATACAATATGTAGCATAATCATTTCTCTGAAATTATCTCACGCCATATTAACAGCAAGCAAAGATAGAAGTTGAATGAATTTTAATTGTAACTTTTCATTTGGGTGCTGCTTTTCGATATCTTGGGCAGATTTAGAAAAAATGATTAAATTTCACCATTGCCATCGAATGATATCAGTGACAATGTTATCTCTTGAGAAATTCGACCACTTTTTACTAAATAAGAACTATATCGTACTAACATATAAATGTAAGTGTAACGGTAATTTAATGATACTCAAAAACACAAAGTGAGCTGAATAGTCATTTTCTATCGTAAACAGCGGAGCCTTCCACTTGAAGTTACGATCATCGGAATATAGAAACAAACAGAAAACGTCGCCAGTGACGGGTCAATTTTCAACTAATCGAAATTCCTGTCATTCGCAATAGATCTGCATTAACTGAAATGTCAGTTATCAGCTGTTAATTGGATAACTATTCAAAGTTTGATATCATTTAGTTTGGATATTAAAAACTTGGTAATGATAACCACTGTTGATAGAAATGTGTCGATACCTGCGATGAAAATTGTTCATTTTTATCGAGAAGTGTGTTAAGAGATTTCACATAATGTTTCCAAGCAGGGTGGTTTGTCATATATTGAGCCATTCTGTTTCATGATCATGCCGAAACCTTTTATTTTCAGATATAAATTGATCCCATCAACTGATCAGTGTAGCATGCATTCAGCAGAATCCACGAATAGTTCCAATAAAAAACACAGAAAGACGGAAACAATTTCAGTTTGGAACTGAACACTTAGTTCTGGCTACTTTACACTGAAATCTGCCGTGAAAAGATAAAAGATATTTTATCTGAATGGTGGAATCTGGAACACTGGAATTAAGAATCAACGGCTACGAAAATAGAGACATGTAACTACAAACTTAGAATAGACAGATCAGGTATTTTATTTTGCCTTTGATACCTATGTGAGGATCGTGAAAAATATTGGTCGTATTTACTACACTTAACACAGCCACATGTATGAACCAACAGATTAAAACTTACGACACTCTGTGTTAATAACAACAAACTCTTCTTGTGTGTATTTTATTAGTATCTTTTCTGGTGTGAGGATCTGCAATTACGAATTGGGTATTTACCAATTTCATAAGAGTAAATTCTTCTTATTCATTACCAACATTTTGTTTTTATAAGCGTCAATAAAGATAAAACCCCTTTTTAGACAAAGGTTGGGGAACCTACGGCGTCGAAATTGCATTTGGCCTTCTAAGCTATCATGAATGGTGTTTTACATCCTGGTAGAAGAAACTTTGAATCCATCCAATATGAAAATATATAATTCACATCAGCGATTGTAAATAAAATGATATCCATTAATTTTATGTTTTATGCATGAATTTTACAATCAAATGAAATGTCGTGCAAAGGAAATCCATTATTATTATTTACAAGTTTACCCGTGCAGTGTGAAATGACAGTATATATAAAGTATATGGATATACAAATTGTATTCAATATACGTAAAGGATAGGAATTTGCATTGCTGTGGGATTGGAGAATAGAGATCTGTTGACCACAAACGTATTTTTTATGGTATTATTATTGTTTGTTTTAAATTACTTTGTCCAGTTTTGAATCAGTGTTAAAATTCAGCATTTACATTAATGAAATTCTATTTCACTACTTAACTTGCATTAATGCAATTCTATTTAATTACTTCGGTTGCGTCCCTTATCTTGACAGAAGACATCCGTACGATGGTAATTATTCTATTTATGGATTATCAAGTAGTACTCAACCTTGCTTTTAAGCGTGTCACACGGTTGGCCCTATTGAAAGACAGTAAATGTCGATACAGCTTCCAAACGTGAAAAGGTTCCTCCTCTGTTTTGGACAATTAATTACTATTCACGATCCCCTACTGTGTTCATTTTCCATTCTGACTCTGCACGCATAGTATTTCAATAAACTTCATTAAGGCAACACTTGCTGATAAAGGAGAACTACAACTGAAAACAGGCAAACGTGCTACTTTCCGCCAAGTAATGGTTAATAAGCTAGTCAGGATGATCATTACAAAAGTGTTGAGTTAATTCAACAGGATATCCCGACATTTTGGCACTGTGGGAGACAAGAGAGACAAAGCCTAAGAAATAGAAGCAGTCAACGATGAATAATATAATCACTTACTGGAAGAAGAAGAAGAAGAAGAAGAAGAAGAAGAAGAAGAAGAAGAAGAAGAAGAAGAAGAAGAAGAAGAACAACAACAACAACAACAACAACAACAACGACGACAACGACAACGACAACAACAACAAGATAAATAGTAATAATGATAATAATAGAGACTGGAGGAGATCGGGATTAGGGGAAGGACTGAGACTGTACAGACCACAGTACTACTGGGAACTGCACGGATACTGAGGAAAGTGCTAGAAATATAAGGACTGCAACGAATTGTAGCTCTGACATGATAGGTGAAAGAGTGAGGAGACGTTAGCTGAAGACCTGAGGAGACTTTATGTCACTCAGCCTTCAGCGATAACCACTGGGCAACCGGTGTGAAACTGTAAATCGCAGTATTACCGCGACCTATGAGTCCCAGGAGAGGAGGGCTGGAGAATTGAGGAGACTTGCTGTCACTCAAACTGCAGCGGTTACCACCAGGCAACTGGTGTGAGATTCCAAATAATAATAATAATAATAATAATAATAATAATAATAATAATAATAATATGATGATGATGATGATGATGATGATGCTACTTCTTCTCTGTTCCCCCCTAAAGAAAAACTAAGGCTTTTCTTATTGTCCGTGTTAGAATGGAAAATAGTCTTGTCTTTTTTAAAATTCATTTTCAAAAACGGAAGGGCCATTGGTTGGTTTGATGAGACGGTAACATCGACAACATTTATTGAATGGAAGCTGCTAAAGTCAACAAATTCTGTCTGCAGAACCGAACATTTCAAATTATTTTGAGGATGCTATTTATGTTGACATAATTGTGGCTTCCTGAATGATTAGATGCTTTGTGGAGCTTTTGGTGTGAGAAAATCTTAATAGAATCTCGCGCTGACATGGCTTCTAATCAAATCAATGGCGTAATACCTTATTTGTATTTCTTGAATGATGTTATTTAATTAAGACCTTCAGCGAACCTGACAATCCGATAAAGGGTGGAATCCTGCCATATGAGGGCGCTGTTATAATGAATTCGCTATTTTAATGGATGTGATTTGTACGAAGTTTATTATTAACGAAGAACAGTGTGGAAAAAATTTACTTCTGATTATCCTTTTATGATCTAATGTCCCATGTTACTTAAGGCCATGATATCTTAACGGTCTATTCAATTTAGTTCAGAAAACAATGCACTAAAATCTTCTTTTTACAAACTATATCTTTTTCAGAGCAAATTGAAATGCAAATCCAGCAAATTCAAATGTATGACAAGCAAATTCATGAATACAACATGTTAATTTGGAAGAAATACAGTTTGAAGGAAACGAATCACACGAATTAAAAGATAACGCAAACAAGTTATGAACAAATAAATTAATTACTTTTTTTCAGTTGCCCTAGAAAAAGTACATTATCCGACCATGCATGATTACAGCGAGAATATAAAAACAACAGTGCCATTAGAACGTGTATCATAGAATAATGCCGTTGATATGAGTGCCATTAGAACGAGGGTTCACTGTTCGGTTATCACATTAATTGCCGTTCGTATTTGTCAAGTGAAAGACTCATGTCTGTCCCTTAAAAACTACATCAAACTATTGCATATCCCTATAAGCCTAGTATGTTTAGCTAAGTATTAGAGCACGAGTGTGGGGAGTTCGTGGAAACGAAGAGTGATAGTGGGCAGCTAGATTAGATCCTTAATCATGACTTCAAAATTGTATGTCAGTTATTGATATTCATTGGGTTTACCTTACTTTGGCATGCTGCTATAGCATGAGGCCCAAAATAAGGATTGTAATTTCTTTACTTGTAACGACTATTACTCTACTCAGGCGCTCCTATTTCTTTTTCCTAAGATAAAAAATTTCAAATAAATATTCAATATAAAATATAATATAAAAATATCTAAAATACTTGAGACGGTGTATTATTTAATCTGTGCTTAGGTAAACAAAACTGTAAGTAAAATGGTCATTTGACTCGTGAAACTCAACAGTAATGTACCTTTATAAGAATCTTTGTCGATCTGATAAATATATCAAGACCGAAATCCTGCATGAATTCTTTTCATAAAAATGTCTGGGTTGAGATTATCTAGTATCAAATCGTCGAGAATAACAATAATTGAATCATCAATTACGAAACCGAATAGCATTGGATCTATATTCTTCAATGGCATTTTAAAGAAACTTCATCGAAAGAGCAGCCAGCAAGTAAATGAACTTCGTCCAGCATTTGAGCCTTGTATTGGAATAAAAACAATCAAACAGAAAGATACACCGATGATTTCACTATTAGTAGCAACGTATAGTAAGTTGCATCCATCATGAGTGCTTTTTGTCAATCGTCTTTTATATATGAAATAAAAAGTTCAAATCGAAAAAATAACTTTCTTTTTATTTAACTTACCTAGAAAGGATAGGTGAGGAGATTTACTGATGACTCTGGTATATTTAATAATTAATGCTTATTTTGTTGCCATAAGTTGTGGTAGAAAAATACATTTATGTTTTTGATGGAAGATACCTTTTATTCCTGCACGCAATTCTTTTGATTTTTCTATGAGCTAATCGAAAATTAACAGCTAAGGTTTATGAGCAATTTGCTCATTTGATAAAAGAGCCAGTATTTTAAACAACTATCAGACAAAAAAATGAGTGATTTATACATAGGTCTCTCACTTACTCTTTGCCCATCAATTCCTTCAATTTCTTCTAACATTCCATATCGTATTCAATATCACACGCTTACTTTTTGTTTTTTTCTTCTCATTCCATCCATGGATTTATTTTCCTTCACTTATACTTTTCAATTCTATTTTACTCTTTCCATTCAGTATTTACTTTTTCATCTTTCATCATTTGTTTTTTTCCATCTACTGGATATTTTTCAATATGTATTTATTCGTTTCAATGTTTCAACTTATGATCCAAGCCATCTCTTCCCTTCATGCTGTTTCTTTTGTTTTCATTCATTTATTTTCAGTGCATTGTAAGCAATATGCCGGCATATTTCATTGAAATTCAGCATTGAAAAGTATGTATCGACAGTTTGAATTCTTACAATCTTTATCCATCTATCCCCCCAAATAAGTGCAGCAAATAACGAAAAAAGTCTAACGACGCTGTGTGTCTCAGTATAGCATTACAGGTTCCAACCCGATGTCAAGGCTCTCAGGAGAAAAATAGCGTTGACTTATATTCCACGTGAGATTTAAACGTTTCACTCACGTTAAAGAAAAGCAAATACATGATAAATGCTTCCAATTGAAGTTTAGAACTAGCACAAGAGACTATTCACCAGTAAGTATACCAGGAATATCAACCAAACAATCGAATATTGTATGGGTGCAGTGATAAATAAAAGTAAAGATCGGTTATAAACATGCATTTATTCATCAAGGTCGTATATGCTACCCTGAAAAAACAACTCAATATCTTACATGAATAAGTGAATTAAAAACGAACATGCAAACGCAAGTATTCAAATGCCCTAATTTAGATGAGTATTCTATTAATGTTTCCGGTAGCTGTACAGGTGCTGTATATATGAACAGGTAAGACGAAAAATCTGCAACAAGGATGACGGAAAAATATGGGAAGTTTTCAGTAATATGTGTACCCGATTTAGCCAAAGTATTATGTCTTCCATGTTATAAGCTATTAACTGATCAGGCTGTGGGTTTACATGACTTTAATGATTTTACTTGGTTCTGTTACCAGGGATTAACAATAGGTTTTTTTTATCATTTTTCACAGTCCATAGTGGTGGACTCATCAATTTTGATGCTAAATTTGCTGATCAAATCCACTATCTAGAAAAGATAGACCATTCCACTGGAGCAAAGTTTTAAAATCATCACATCAAATATATCTGTTAATTCTTTCATCAAGATTTAATAGTATATATATATATATATATATATATATATATATATATATATATATATATATATATATATATGCTGGTTGAAAAGAAAAACTTTCTCTGAATAACTATTGAATCCTGTGTATATCCCAGCATCAATTCCTTGATTTCATGAAGCAAAAATGTTCAGGCATGCTGACAAACTTTTTTTTCTCACGATTGCCATCGGACAATATTGATCAAAAATGTTTTTTCTCTCTTAGAGGAAAAATATCTCCTTAATTCTTATGCTTCTTTGGGTTTTTCGATTGGGTAAATAGTATGATGCAAAATTTCTTCTTATTATTGTTGTTTAATGGCAAATATAATAAAAAGAATCCATATCTTTAATCTTGCTATGCATTGAGGAAGAGGGCAGAATAAAATATAACAACTCCATAGGTTTTTCCCAGTAATCCATTCCTCTGAATCGTACAAGGCATGTTTTCACTTTGGTAATATTTATTGCCAACTTCTTTTTCTAGAAAAAAGCGACAAGAAAAATTTAACAAAATTATAAGAACTATGGCTCCCAATCTGAACAACGAAAATATCCCGGATAGGCATATTTCTACATAGTTAATTCTGCTCGGAAATGGATTCTTTCACAGTCTGAGACAATTATCTTTTTAGCTGATAGGAAAATATCAACATTAACACTTCATATTTCCTAAATATTTTTAAAGATATCGATGAAATCAATTATGAAGGATCTTGTTATTTCAGAGGTACACGCCATCGAAATTGAATACTTACATTGCGCGCGAAAAGTATCAAATACATTTCAAAAGGTTAACTCAAACATCATAATTCAGTTTTAAAATTGACAGAATTTCAACCAAAGATTAGCAGATATATAAATGAAAAGGGGATTGAAACAGAACTGAATATTGGAAAGTTATGTACAAAACCCAGAAATCATTGAGTCAAATCCTCTCAGTATTGAAGGTGAATAGAATGTTGAAATGAACTTTTCCAAATATATCAGTAATTTTTGCACTCACTGTATCCACTCTCAATCATCGATGATATAAATATGAATTTTGGTCATAACTCATTAATTTGTGATTTTGTTCTTATTACAGAGATGGGGGGCAAAGTCAACTTAGGTCGGCCTTTGACAAAATTGCTTTTAGGTTCTTCTTATCAGAATTCGTCTTTGAAATACAGGATGAAAAAGTTACTCCACGCATAAAGGACTCTGGCTGATTTTCAGGGGCTGAATAAAAAGAAGAAAGAGAAAAATAAAAACAAAGCAAAACGAAACTAGTGCCTACAAATACGGGAACTGTTTTATCTTAGACCAACAAATGTAGACACAAATAATTTGGCAGATGTTCGAACATTTGTTGTATTTAAATTCACATCATCATATTTGTTCACATAAAGTTATTCTTCATAATCAGTGGAGTTCTGTAAATACTAAATATAACTTAATGGACCAAAGACTGAATACAAGCGATTTAAAATTGACGTTTCACCAAGTTCTGAGACTCGGTTTTGTCTGCGTATTCTGAGAAGCTTCTTCCAGATGTTAATTTTTGCGTTGGTGCATAAAGCAGCTGAAGGTGCTGCTGGAAAAATACAGATAATAAACTTGCAAGACAGTCACAAATAATTGATGCAGATATCAAACTATGAGATTGTGTAATCTGGAATCAGTTGCAACGACAAAATGATATTTTGAGGAAAGTTTCGGCAACACTTCCGCGTGTGATGTTCCCTACGTTACTCCGACCTTGCACCCAATCCTTTTCACGGACGTTTCGGTTGAAGGGGGCAATAACTGGCTTATTGATATCGAACGGGTAAGAAAAAGTTATACCAGCTCACCCAAATTCTTCACAGCCTGCCTCGAGATGATTTTCAGAAAACTAGACTGGGAGAGTACTGGAATTAAAATAGACGGCGAGTATCTGAACAAAATCAGATTTGCTGACAAAATGGCCCTTTTCGGAGAGAATATAAACGACTTCCAACTAATGTGAGATGAACTGAATGAAGGAAGCGGGAAAGTCAACCTACACATGAACTTCAGCAAGATGAAGATCATGTGCAACAACCACATCGGGGATAAAGACACAAAGATCAAAATCGTGTACACAGAATTAGAGAAAATAGATTGCTACATCTACCTAGGACAAGAAATCTCCATGAGACCCTCAAAAAAGGAAATCAAGCGAGGAATCACGCTAGGATGGCAAGCGTTTGGCAGACCAAGTTCAACCATCAAAAAACAAGAAGATATAAAAAAAAAAAAGGTGTACAACCAATGCATCCTCCCAATAGTCACTTATGGAGCTGAAACATGGAACCTATCCAAGAGACTAATCTGCAAATTGAGAAACATGCAACATGCACATGAAGAATTATGCTGGGTTTCACATGGAGAGACCACAGGACAGCACGGTAGATGCAGGAAAAGACAGGAGTCAAGGACATCATAGAATCTATCATAGAATATTAGATCGAGAGATGAGCTAGACAAATTCAGAAAGTATTGGCTCCACGACCCCGACGATAGAGAAGTGTGGCGAATCCTTGGGAAGGTTTATGTCGATCGACGGACGTTGAAAGACTGATGATGATGATGATGATGATGATGATGATCATCATCATCATCATCATCATCATCATGATAGACTACTGAATGATGAGTGCATATACAGATAAAACTAAGATTCCTTGTAGAGAAAAACATTTATCAGTATTTCTGTTCAAATAGGGAAAATATCGATCTCTCAGTGGGAGCAATGAGTATGCATGCAAAATGTTAGTATTTTATTAACGGTAAAGACTTTAACTCTTCTCAAAAAATTGATTTACCACTAGCCTTTTAGTCCTGAGAGAGTGATGCTACTTTTGAACATCATTTTTTAATGGGAACTGGACTTTATAATGGATCGAGATCTGTTGGCCTGTGAGTATTGACATCTCCTGAATAAGAAGCAGAACAGGATGCGTGTTAGGAGTTAGGCAGCAGGATGCATTGTGGGGAAATGATAGGACAGAGATGGAAATAGGATAGTTTTCACAACATTCATCTATGAAACACTGTATTCTAAATTTCGTGTCATAAGTACATCATTAAAAAACTTTTGTACTCATTCATGGCAAAAGTATTATACGATGACAATGATATATTTCAACAGGATACGGTAACTAACCACACTTCACGAGTTGTAATGAACTTAAATAAGATGACTGAGATATCGACATTTAGCATTTTATCATGGGATGTATTAGACCAAAAACTACGTCCTACTGGGAGATTTATTTCGGAACTTGCAGCAGTTAAAGGTGTAACGGTAACATCCTGGCATCAAATCTTGGAGGAAACCTTTAAAAGTATTGTCAGGTCAATGCTTGATCAGATATGAGCTGTTCTTGGCGAATGTGAAGGACCAACACATCATTTCCATGATGATCGTAATATTTGGCTTACCAGGAAACACACAAACATACACACAGAATATATATATATATATATATATATATATATATATATATATATATATATATATATATATATGTGTGTGTGTGTGTGTGTGTGTGTATATATATATATATATATATATATATATATATATATATATGTAAGTTAAATTTATTTAAAAAATAACACTGTAATTCTATTGTTCTAGCGAGATCATGTGGTACCATTTTCCAGGAATTCCGTATTTCGACTTCTCTAAGCGAGAAAATCCATCCATCAATTTTATAAACATCTCAAGCAGATAATGTCACTGAATTCCCTGGTCTTCATACACTCTAGCAATAATTACGCCTAACCCTGATGAATTTGAAGGAATTTATAGGGAGATATTAAACATGTAGATAGTATAGACATAAATTTATCGTCGATATCTGATATTTTGAGATCATACGTGCATTCAATGATTGCAAATGATTCATTTGATGGGCTTTATATAAATAACCTTTTGCTTTTAAGGAAGACGTATGTAATTTGTAGAGGCAATGTTTCGCTTATAGCGAACGAGCATAAAATAAAGACTCTCTCTTGCATTTTCTACGTATCTATTTCTTGGTAAAATTTGGAAGAATCGCTTCAAGAGAATATCTAAATGTTAGGTTAAAATGACCTTATTAGGAGTGTATGACGTTCATATAAAACAAATAACCAAACCTGGAAATGATCTATTGGAATTAGAACATGTGCATTGGACATGAGTTGGAAAGTGAGATGGTTGGGCAAAATAAATCACATGCTGTGGGATGATGAGAACGGACAAAACGAAAGGACAAAAAGAATCATTCTGAAAAAAAAGATGTATTTATAAAAAATAAAAGATTAGTGAGACAACATTCCAGACTATGAAATAAACAAAAAAAGAATCTAGTTTTTGTTTTTGTTTTTTGTATATTTCATGTCTAAGGCTATGCTGTTGATTCTTATTGGAGATTAAAAACAGAACAATGAATAAGCTCAAGATTTTGGTTAAGGAAATATGCCACTGTTACATTTTTTTCATCGTAAAAAGTTGTAATACAAGTATTTACGAGGCAAAAAGAGTAAATGTATAGACGAAAGTAGATACGTATTAACAAAACTGAACTGACAACTTTATTACTTTAAAAGGTTTTAAATTTATTGTTTTCTCCTTTTTTTATATCAGAGTAATTCCCATCGTAGAGTATTGTTGCTTGTTTCTCTCATCGTCGACCTGAAATAGACGGTGTCGCCTCGTTGACATAATAGTTGGAGCATTTCCCCCATACCGGTTATGAAATAGAACGTTGAGTTTCTGCCTGTTATATATGGACTTGTTCGAAGTCTTTGGCAATAGGGAAAAAGAGACCAATTTTTGGCAAGCGTAGATAGTTCTATTTAGTGTTTGAATAAGTACCGAGGGAGACAATAAACATTTTTGATACAATAGTAATCTTCAATCACACAAAGTTTTATACGAAACTACATCATTCATAATCATTCATAATTTAAAACGTATATTCAAAACGTGAGTATATAAAAACAGCATAAATAATCAGTATATCATTTTCCCCGTCGTTCTTGCTGTTGGTTAGTGTCACTACAGTTATCTCCCTTTCAAAATGTAAACTACATAGGTTCAATTGTTTTGCTAAAAGAAAGGTTTTAAAGAAACACCAATTCCAAGAATAGGAAATATATTTGCTAATCCATTCTTTAAGTTTTGGTTCTTTTTTATCTGTTTAATACTCCCCCCTGCTGTTACTCACGATTTTCCTAAATCAAAGATCAGATCTGGGCATAGAAACCTTATTAGATTCATCCAATTAATCTTCACCTTTGTACTATTTTAATCTCCATTGTCAAATGCATCTTACCCATGGAATGTAATCTCTTTTCATACATTTCATCTAATGCATTAAAGCCATTCTTCCCATATAAATGCATGCTCTGAAATAAATGCACGAAGGTAAATATATGTATATATATATATATATATATATATATATATATATATATATATATATATATATATATATATATATATAAACAAATTCAAACACATAAAATTGTATTTCGTATGTACGGATATATGAACATATATACATATATGTATTTGTGTACATTCGTATTTTATGTTCATAGGCTTAGATTATGCACTTTTACACACACATGTATATATATATATATATATATATATATATATATATATATATATGTATATATTAAACGCATATACTTATACGAACACTTATATAGAGCATATTTGTTCAATACGACTATATACATATTCACATTTGTTTCTCATGATATTTAACACTTTAAAATTAATACATAAATAGACAAAAAGTAAATGTGTATATTTTAGTTTGTGTTCATATTTATAGGCTGATATGAATTTCCATGAATACTTTCCACTTTGAGAATTATACGGTTGGGAGAATGATTTACAAAAGCATATGGACGTATTTTATTGCAAAATGGTTGAATGCAAAATATAAGACAGAAGAAAATCTGAATGAACTATTTTGATCAGAGATATAGACAACAACAACCTTCATTTATCGACACAATTCTCAAAAAAATGAAAATGATATAGTGGCGGGAAATTAGAGATATATCGAAGATAAGTTATACTAGTGTTATGGGAACTCCTTTTCTCACCATTTTTCCAATTTTATGAAAATAGGTGGGAAGCAAAAAAAATACACAGCACTGGAAGAATAGCCCCTTAGCATCCGAACAGTGACAGCACGACCTATCATACCGTTATCATCTATATCAGAAAACTCACATGTTTTTACCATATATTTTGGTGTTAGTTACTTCTTTGATCTAAACCATTAAGGGTCACAAAAAGATTTTTCCTTTAGGAACCCCAAGAGTTTGAATAGTACGAAAACCTGTAAATGTTTCCTTTTTAAAATATGTGGCACATAATAAGCTGATGGTAACATAATCTAATACATACGAATAGATATCGCTTGTAATAATATAACTCCATATCTAGAAAAATTATAACTTGCTGGTTGGAAGTTTGATAAATACGTAGATAATCAGCCGTTTAACCCAAAAGTTATTGTCGTGCATAAAGCCTATTTGTACGTCAAGCTTCCGGGAGTGCATTAACAAACTTGTATGAGAGGCCACAGTTGAACGCATACGCAGGCCCGAATCATAATATTTAATTTCATTTATTTGAATTATGGTCGAGTTTATTTGGAAATGTACCTCTTTGTATCTTTGATCTTCATTGGACGTTATTCTGTCTGGCATTTAAATTGACTTTCATTCCTTTCAGCCAACGAACAATTATGGATATGACGTCTATATTTTGAATACATCAAACACTTATTGATTCGATTCTGTCGCTTGAATCAACGAAAATGCAATTTACAATTGACTTAGACCATTTATATGATGATTGTCGCTTCCATTATATCAACGTCTGCCCTCACTTAGCGAGGAACGTTTTTAAGTTAATGTTTCTGACTTGAAGCAATTTCTGAGACTTTTCTTTTCGCTCGAAATCAGCTTCTTTTTTGATAGAAAGAATTGAAGATACATTTGTATGAGTTATATTCTCTGGAAAATCCATTAGTTAATTGCGTTCAGGCGATATATATATATATATATATATATATATATATATATATATATATATATATATATATATATATATATATATATATATATATATCCAACATTACATTTTAAACAATGCTTCGAAGAGTGTAACTTATTAATCATTGTCAAATTTCATAATCAAATTTTTTAAAACTTCTTCAGAAATTTAAGGGAAAATTTATAAATTGTCTACCTTCACAAATTTCTCACATGTTAGAGATGGATAACTGAATCATCAAGACGAAAAACTGCTGAAACTACAATGTAAGGGTAATTAAATAATCGTGTTTCAACTAAAAGAGTGATAAAGAGTGAACCCAAATCTGTGTCATCATCATGAAACTTTGTATCCAAAAAATAATGTTAATAGCTTAATTCATGCATCGAGCCAGTCATGATCAGTTCTTGGATTGATACTAACAAAGTTAGAATCTATGGCCAAACGAAAATAAATGGTGTACTGAAAAGGTTCAACATGGGCAAGCAATGCAAACAATAAGGATTGAGAGAAGTTTAATGCTGCTGATGATAGTGATGAATGGATAAACTTCTAAGGATCAGACGAAATAATGACGTTATAGCTCCAGCAATAATGGGATGAAAAACGAAGTGGTCAGTTTGTGTTCGGTGTTTCAGGGGAGCAATGACTGCTGTGCGATAACTTGTCCCATTAGTTTTGGCTTTCTTTATGAATTTGCTGACCAAATCCCACTCCGGTTTTTGAAAGGTTTCTATGATAGCTCTGCTTCCTGTTCTTTTCTCTTATATACTGTGCTGTCTTGTGACCTCTCCATTTGATTATGAATATGAAACTTTTTTTTGCACGTTACATGATCCTTGGCTTGAGGGTCAACTTTTTGGTTAGGTTCCCTGTTTCAGCTCCATAGGGGGCTATCGGGAAGTTGCATTGGGATTATCCCCTTCTTCTAAAGTATAATGGGATTTTCTTGATCTTGGATGTCTAAAAGGATGAACTAAACATTTGACAACATAAAGTTATTTCTTGTTTGATTTCCCCTTCTTAAGAAGATTTTAGGAAGATTCGTTGTCCAAAGTACATGTAGAATTCTACTTCATTCAGCTCTGTATGTTTCATTCTGATTGTGGTGCCTGTGCTCCATACGTGTTGCTTGTACATGGATTTTCTTTAGGCTGAAATCGATGAAAATCGACCTTTTTACTTTCTTCATTCACTCCCTCTAGCATTTTTTGGAGATCATGAAGGTTTTCAGCAAAAACGACGATGTTCCTAGCAAATCTGAGGTTATTCGGGTACTCACCGTCCATTCTGATCCTTTTTTTCCCAGTCTTCTGAGACTTTGCTCTCTTTGGGGCATGGATAGTTTTATCCTTGCGATGCTTTCATTAGCTTTTTTGAGTAGGCCAATGATGATGTTATCTTGTCCAGCACCCTTCCTTTTCCATCTATTTTCCTCTATTTTCATCTAGTGTACTGGTTAATTCTTTTATTTTTGAGTTGAGAGTTTAGTTGATAGCTTTGAAATACATACCTACATCGAGAATGGTCTTTAATGACTGGTGTACTGCATCTCCCTTTAGGAAAATGCATTTAATGGAGTAAGGGATATGTTTAATCATTATGCCTATGCATTGCTTCCAATTATGATTTTGCTACTTTTAGTAAAACCTCTCTTGTCTTTGTCTTCTCTACGATTTAAAATTTCCTTTCTTTCTTTCCTATTGTTCAAACTACTATTGATTTGGGTACACACTAAATTGAGAGAGGTGCTGGTCCCCACGTTCGAATCACACTGAGGAGGCTGTAGCAACACGTTCAATGTGTCCAGCAATGGGGTAAAAGTGCCTGTCCCAATTATTGTTTTCAACCTCTCTTTATTGGTGAAGTATATTCATCCTCATCATCATTTTAACATCCGTCAGTGGACATAGTCCTTGACCAGGATCGGCCAAACCTTTATATTATGGGCGTTTTCGAGTTGTTACTTTCTGAACTTGTCTATTTCCTCTTAAAATTGAATTCTGCCGGCCCAAGTTTCAAAAGTGATCTCTCAGGATCTACGTTACAAGTCGTGATATCCGTCAGTTGTCTGACATTTTTACAACATGACCTGCCCGTGAAATTTGAGTTTCCTAATCAATTCCGAATCGGAGACTTTTTTCCCAGATATTGCTATCTTGTGATCCTTCCACTTGATTTTCAGCTTGATTTCTCCACGCTCACGTTCTATGGTTATCAGAGGGTCAGAGTTTTGGTTAGGTTCCATGTTTCAGTTCGATTAGCAACTAATTAGAAGATAAATTGTTTATAGACCCTCTTCTTTTGGATTAAATCGATTTTTGAACAGACCTTACAACACCTCATTACCTTCTACGTTGTTGTAATCCCTGAATTGATTTAGGATGTTGTTTGTTTGTCAATTACACAGGCAGCGCTTGAAATGAGCTATATTACCAATTGAGGACAAGGCTACTCAGATATCAAACTGTGAACAGGACACACCATTTACTTCGAGATCAAATGATGATGTGTCTTGATTTTAATGGGTAATAAGCTATGGAATGTTGATAGATTATGAATAATGAATAATGGAAATATTCTCAAAGGGATTGCTTTTCATTGATCAGTGATGCCTTTAACAGAACTCATTAAAGATTAATTGCGTTGCATTCCTCGTTCGAAGTAGGTTTTTCCAAGCGAAGTACTAAATTATGTTTTATTCCCAAGTGATGGCTTGATAATATAGTTCTTCGTAGGTAGAAGCACAAACAGAAAGAAATGTGCATCAACTTTAGCCTATTTCAATACAAGGCCAGATAAGTTCAATGTATTTGGGAAAGATAATGCTGTCCCACCTCTTTGAGTGGGCACTGCTCTGTACCATAAAATCATCATTCCAATACTTACCTTTCCACCAATGTTTGAACTCAATGATTCTAATGAGAATGCCATTTTCCTCCCTTATTAGCTGATATTGTGAACAGTCAATCACAAATGTTTTATTTGTTTTTTTTTTTTCAATGAATGTACCTCGTTCTTTCCAACATTCAGAAATATATACACGTGCATCAACTCATTAATATTGATATATATGTCTTTGTAACGGTTCACTTTGATGAGTCGTAGGAAAAAAAATAGATGAGACACATCCCCCCAAAACATCAAATTATTCTTCAACAGTTTAATATTCACATTTCAACATGATAGTAATAATGATAATTATCACGATATTTCACCGCTTTCATTCAATTTTTCATGTAAAATCAAGCGATGAATTCAGTTTCTTATTGCGATATAGATCTCTGTCAAAGACAATCCCCCTCAATCTCTCTAATAAAGGATAATGTTTAATCACTTACACAGTATTCATTGGAAAGCTGTGGTATTTCCCGTGGCCATTGATTTAATATCCGCGGATATGTCCGTCAATTGACTCCATACTAGATATTAGTTTTGTTTCAGTGACCTAAATATCAATTGATAACATAATTACATCGTTTTTTGTTTTTTTTAATGAATTATCTACCAGACCTGGGATGAGATTGTGTCATATAACATATCAAAAAACATTAATTGGAAAGGCTCTAACAGCAAAGGATTGGGTATGTTACAAGATTACCAGACAACTACTCGACATCAAGACTTTTAAAGTGGATCACCACATATCATATGTGAGATTATTGCTGTACACCAAAGAAAATGGTATGACGTGCTATATAAATTCCAAAAGCACTGGCTCTGTGATGCACATGATAGAGAGTTTAGGAAGATGTCTAAGTCCAATGACGAACGCTAACACGACGACGACGACAATGATGATGAACATTCTCGATTAAAAACACCAATCTTCAACGTTATTTGCTCAAATGTTCGTCTTCAATAATTGTCATTCATCGACATTGATAACTAGCAAATGCTGATTGAATATTGAAAACTTTTTCATCCATATTGAATATGCGTATTGAAATTTAGTTTATCTTATCTAAACCAGAAGAAAATCTAACACACATAATGTTCTGATATATTTTGAGAGTGCAGTGTAATTGCAAATTAGTTGGATACTGCTGGCATTTTTTTTTCTTTATGCTGAAGGTAAAATAGTCCATAAATGTTATGAAACAAACTGTTACTTCTGACTCTCAGCACAAAAGTTTACGAAACGTTCTATCAATGTAAATGATGAATAGTTGATGGAGTTCGAACTTTTTTGTTACAAGGGAATAACAGCTTATCGACCGGTAAACAGTAAGTTATCCCCTCACCAGAAAAAAAATCAGCTGGACCTAAAGTAGAATCGACGACTTCTTTTATATTCACCGTTCCTAAATACTAACAATGTAAATGTCTGGTTGAGATATTACAGCAAAACTCACCATTGTGTTTCGCCACGGGGGTTCCTATTCTAGCTTCACTGCTTCAATAATGTCTGACTGAGGAATAAATTCGTTTCTTAGAATATCCTAAGGGCATGCAAGGATGAATTTGTTTTGTTTTATTTTTCTTTGTTTTTTTTTTTTTTTGGTGATATACCCTTCCATTTTGTGTGCGTGTGCATGCGTGTGTATGGTAACCAAACTTTTCCCCTTTTTATTTTGCACGGCTGTATCTCCTCACAAGTGCGTTAAAATCTATTCACCGAAACAAGATTAAAACTTTCTATACATCTGCATTTCCCCAACCAGAAGGAACTTCCAGGCAGCTGAAGACGGAGAGTTCAATATTACCAATTGAGCACCTTTTTTTATTTTTTCATGGCCAGTTTCAATAGTCTCCTTAGCTTTTCCATAATCTTCCCGATCTCCCAAATAATAACGCTCAGTTACATTTTTTCTTTTGACGTATATCTAGCAGACGGTGAATAAAGCACTTTATTTCTCCTTGTCTGAAATTTTGAAATTTTCTTGGATGGTATTTTTTCGATTGAGCATAACTTTACGTTGATAGTTACGAATGTGTTTTTTTAATATTGCAGTGATTTCACTTTCACTGGCACAGCAGCAAACTTTATACTTAACAGCTTTAATAATTTTGCTTATTGCGTTTTTTTTTAATATAACTAGTAGGGAAAAACAAAGAATAACTTTAAAAAACATCTTATTATTATTGGTGATCACTTATTTCTATGTATACTTTCGATCATAAGGAGTTCGAATCTATTGGTCTCCTATTTTGTGCGTGCAGAAACCTCGTTTAAATTGTGTTGCAGGATTGACTCAACCGAGAAATGAACGTTTTCCAAAGCAAGATTGTCACTAATCATCATAATAACGTGTTTTCCCATCATTTAGTAATACTGAATAAAATATAATGTAGAGCAAACTCACTCAATACCCTTTTTTGCTTTCAGTTTTTCTTCATAGCATTCAGCTATATTTTTTTGAATTTCCCCATTTATTTTGTTAACACGAGTGCACCAAAGGAAGCTTTTTTTCTATTCAATCCACTCAATTCAGATATATATC
Source organism: Thysanoteuthis rhombus (assembly GCA_963457665.1). Taxonomy (NCBI): domain Eukaryota; kingdom Metazoa; phylum Mollusca; class Cephalopoda; order Oegopsida; family Thysanoteuthidae; genus Thysanoteuthis; species Thysanoteuthis major. The sequence continues at coordinate 50,070,085 of OY735223.1, forward strand.
CCTGTTTTTTCGAACTTTGTTTTAATTCTTGCAATTTTAATTCATACCATTGTTACTCTTATCAGCTTAGTGGAGTCTAATTTGCTTGCTATATCTACATGCGTATGCCTCAAAGATAAATTGGTATTGTTTGTCCTTTTATTTATTAGTATATATTTAGTCCAATATATTCTCTTATTACTCTTCTCTCGATTGTCAACATTTTTCAAATGATTTCATTCGTATTTCATGCATTGATTCCAAGCAAAGTGATCATTATCATCCGGCATGAAGCTCAAATGACAAGATGAATATTTCATTTCCTGTTGGTAATCATACTTGGATGATAATCAAATCTATGGATGGACATGTGTACTCTTCCTTTCGTTTCATGATGGATTTCTTGATTAAAACTCAAGTAATTTTATTAAATGAATCATTCAGCTAATTCAGTTAGTCATGTTGCCACTTCCATTTGTGATTAGTGTTTTCCGTAGAATTGTTTTACAATCGTTTGCATTGATTGTGAAGAGAAATCACACAGCGTATTCCTAACATTTGATTCATTTACAACTGTATATACAGAATATAAAAAGCGACAATAACATATCAAATGATGCTTGAAATAAAACCAGTTGAATTGAAAACTTGTAAAAACTACATTTATTTTACGAACACATTTATTCATTGTTATAATTCGTTTATGTTTTAATTGATATTCAATTATCATTCATTAAACCAACTTATCAATTTCCTAATGAAAAACGATGAACTGAGATCGTCTGGGTTTTTCCATTCTCAGCTCCGTTTTATTTTTCGATGATACACATGCCCTTCCCTTTTCCTTGCTTTCTTGATCTTTCGTTGTTATAAATGTACGAAGAATGTAACTCTTATCGTAATTCATAGGCTTGCTCTTTGTTTAATGTTTTCGCTCTTTTTCTAACAGGCTGAGTGGAAGAATCACTTTTTCGAACATATTCCCGTCCGGTCATAAGGGCAGTTCCTCAAACTTTTTGAATCAAGTCTTTAAACGACCTGCTATGCTTAGCTAACATCAGAGATGTTTTTTTCAGCGACTTTTTCCAGCGGCGGGGAATACCATTGACTATTTCTTGTCACCGTGACGGGGAGGAGTGCCTTTGACTTCCACTTTTATCTAAATGGAGTGATTCTATAAAGACCATCAGATAAAAAAAGACAGACAAAATATCGAAACCTAAAATCGATTTTGCCGCCTGTCAACTATCTGGAGTAGAGATCATTAACAGTATCTAACCTTCTGACACTATAAGCTGTCTCCTTATCTGGAACAGTAAAAATGGTCGCCGAACGATTTCTTTCTTCTTGCGAGATCTCATCTGTAACGTGACTTTTTCTTTCCTGCCCCATTTCTCCAGGGTTTGTTCATACTCCAACTTCCAAAACAAAATTTTTTCTTCGTGGGGAAAGGGGTATGAAAAAGATCAGATGCAGTAGTCAGCCTCAGGACAAAAGCTTATAAGGTATTGAATCGACCATCGCTTCGGTAGATAAAGAGAAATAGAAAGTAAAAAGATGGTGCC
>OY735223.1:50076628-50149128 GCA_963457665.1 Thysanoteuthis rhombus
AAAAGAAGAAGAAATCAAGCGAGGAATTACTCTCGGATGGTAAGCCTTTGGCAGAGCAATCTCAACCTTCAAAAATAAGAAGATCCCATTAATCCTAAAAAGAAAGGTGTATAACCAATGCATCCTCCAATAGTCACTTTAGGGCCTGAAACATGGAACCTTACCAAGATCTGCAAATTAGGAACCATGCAACATGCACATAGAAGAATTATGGTGGGCCTCACATTGAGGAACTACAAGACAGCACAGTACATCCGGGAAAAGACAAGAGCCAGAGACATCAACGAATCCATTAAATAGCACAAATGGCGGGTAGCTGGCCATGCTGCAAGAATGGCTGACAACTGACGGACATTGCGACATGATTCCCCTGATATCACATGCGTTACCTAGGCTGGCAGAATAATAGATGGAGAGACGAGCTGGACAAATTCAAAAAGTACTGGCTTCACAATGATAGAGAAGTATGGCGAATCCTGGGGAAAGTCTATGTCCAACAACGAACTGAAAGACATGATGATGATGATGATGATGATGATGATGATGGTGGTGGTGGTGGTGGTAATGGTGTAGAGCAAAGCCTAGGGAGCGATGCTTAAATCAGCTCCACTACATTATTCTTTTTGAGAAAAAAAATTTCTGTCAAGGAAAACATTTTTTGGTAACAATAGCAAGTTGGTGTACCAATTTTGTTGATTTATTACGATATTTCAGCTGAATATTCTCGATACATCAGTCAAAATCACTGAATGGTTAAGGAATCGATGATATGTATGGCTCACATGGAGCCTGATTGGTCATTAGCTGCCTAAAATAGTCAATTATATTTGAGGGAGATCTTTTAAAGCCATTCCTGCGTTAAAACACACGAATACAATTCATGTTTGTAAGTGAGATAGTGGTTGAAGATCAAGTGACTCCTAAACAATCGATGATTAAAAGTAAAATCTCAATGATTTGACTTGGAATAATCAATAGTATTAAAACTATTGGATTCAGCACCTCTTTAAGCATATATACTTTTTTCTCAATTCAAAAGCAAGCAAGTTTCGTAGTTTAGTGATTGTGATAACAGAATAGTAAATTTAAATCCAATCATTGAAAATTACCCATCATTTCTCCATTGCTGATGAAGTTAAGGCATGAAACAAACATTCCTTGTTTCTCAATCGACATAGTGGTTCTTTAAACACAGTATCCGATGTCTCGCTGCAACGTCTTGCTTTTGTAGAACGTTCCAATTCGTTTTTGTGAGCGTGTTTTTTAATCATTTATTGAATTAATGATTTTTTTTTATTTACCCGCTGATATAAAATCTAGTTTTACGCTTTCATAAGAGTATATTCAGCAACAAATACAATAATGAAATTTGTTTATTGAATTAACCAACCGTTGGTAGCCATTAGTGTTCCTTGGAGGTTAAAACTAATAAAAACATCGGAAAGAAATTTTTCTATTATATTTTGAGAGTATAATTGCATTTCCGAAATTGAAGAAACACACAGATTTTATGTAAATGAATGAACTGTATTGTAAATTCCTTTTTAAAACTGTGATATGAGAATAAATTCGATTATTTGATTTCGAAAATCGAATATTTATATTCGGGGAAGAAGATCAGTGTGAATGCAAGGTATGCTCAATTTTATGACTTGCGCATTTTATATATTTTGTCATCGCAAAATAGAATTCGATGACTTATGTTACTTCCAATACAAGTAACCAACATCCTGGTTTTTCCAATCAAATGTAGCATTCTCAACTTTTGAATTGTGAGATAGTCGTCATTAAAGATATAATTGTTATAGTATTGGTGCAAAAGAGATAAGTGTATTTTCAATACTATGTGTTATACATGTACTGTAATCACATCAAATTTGAGGTATAGAAAAGCTGAAGTCTGGATATGCTGCAAGATATAATCAACTGGTGCTTAGAATATGTAGAATATCGTTAGGTATCCGAATATTTGAATTGACATTTTACATAATGTATTGAAATAAAGGCCATGTACTACAATCGACATGTTGGGAATAGACATACACACACACAGTGATCAAAATTGCAAACACAAAGCTGGACTTGGTGGATCATTACATCAACCCAGGATAACTATTTTCCATGAAATCCCATAAATAAGAAATCAAGGATGACAAGCCTTTGCCAGATCAAGCTGAAACTCCAGGAACAAGTCAATCCAATCATCTTTAAAATGCATCCTCCCTATAGTCACATACGGAGCGGAAATATGAAGATACCTAAGAGGCTGACCTGAAAACTACGAAACACACGCATGAAAAAATCATATTTGACCTCACCTGGAGAGATGGCAAAGCATCATAATATATTGGAGAGAAAAGGAGTCCAAGAAACATGTTGCATGAATGACAGACAAACGATGGAAATCACAACTTACAACATGGATCCTCAAAGATAACATGCAAAACTGAGATCGACGAAATACAAGATTGAGTGACAAACCAGACAAATTCTGACAGTATTAGCTCAGCAACGCCCATGACAGAGTGATCTTGCAAATCTTACGGGAAGGTTCATGTCCAACGATAGACGATAAAAGACTGATACTCATGCTGATGATGAATTTTTATGAGAAAAAGAGTCGTGAGGAATGTGAGTTGGAAAGTAGACTGATGGCTATCAGTGTCTATATGAAAAAAGTGATATGATGTATTTTGGGTTACTTCAATCATGTGCAGCTGAATTTTTAGGGTCGGTTAACGTTGAATAAAATGAAAATCGAAAATTGTTGATAATACACACTGACTTTTTATAATAAGTTTTGCCTGAGTTATCTCAAAGTTTACACCCGTGTCGTGAAGAGATGAAATCTAATAAACAATTCGGTAACTCTTCAAAACTGAAAGCACAATCTTGCTACTTTCTGTAGCTGATTTTTTGTTAATGTACTGGTACACGCAATGTTGGAACGTCGTGATCAGATAAATAATACATAAAAATGATACAAATTGTGAATATTCATTTTTGGCATTTTTTTCTGAAAATACGGCAGAACACTCTAACGTAACGCAAATCATGACTACGAGGACGCGGTAATTATATACTATAGATGGCACTTTACCTGCGTAAAATTGTTTCAGGAATGTACATAGTCCCTCTGAATGTATGTTTGAGTGTAGGAGAGCACGCAACCTATTGGTTTAATGTTGTCATTATAAGGCAGAGGAGACATAAATGTTGTTCTACAAAAAAGCCGATAATTTGTTGAATCAATTATTAATAAGTTTTGAGAATGATATGAGAGAGAGAACAAAATACTGGTTGAATATTGAAAACCAACAGCGCATTACAGAAAGTCAACCACATAGGCAGAACGTTATATCCTTGGCCAGGGAATATTTATCTATTCTGAGACTGACTCTGGTCCAATCCCCTTATTTATGACTTGCATCCATAATTAACGGATATATTGATGAATGCTAGGAGAAATGAAAGGTAATAAATCAATGCTTTGCTTTCGAAATGAAAGTTTGAATAGCAAATTGGTCATTTGGCTTGGGTTCATTCACTTGTTTGAAAGAAGCCATACATTGAAGAAGACATATCCTGCTGTAGGGTAAATAGCAGTTGAATTACAGTGTACACAGTGATTGTTACAAAGGATAATTGCCACCAAGTTTCCTTTCCTTGTTCTTCCTTAGTTCATAGGCCAATGTCATTGGAAGGAAAACTAGAGAAGAGAGGGGGACCTATGTATATTCGGGAGCAATTGTGAAGGTTACAATTGAGGAACATGTCAATAAGCCATGAAAACTTTACTCATCCAAGGAGATCCTGTATACGATGAACAGGAAAGCTTTTCCCTATTCATCGTTCGTAATATTAGACTTTTAATGAAAGGTCACTGGTGATAAAGATATTTCTCAAGGACTCTCCGAGGAACGAATTCAATTGAACGAATATAGCCACTCCCCGTTTTATATGTGAATTTGTTTGTTTGTATGTCTGTATGTTCAGGCGATCTTGGCCACGCTATCTTGACCAACATCAGTATTCCAGCGGACTATTTTCTAAAGGAAGTTGGGTTGGTTTTTTGTTTTTTTGATATCTTGCAAAAAGAAATTCCTACCACCTTGGGCCAAATTCTGGCGAATATGATTTATTCAAACCGCATAGATTCTCAAGAAAACAGATGTTCTTTGATGGCATTTTATTCTCATTGTGAAATGTTTCCCATGGAAAAAGCCATGGATGTCATAACTAAAATTTAATCGGACCATACTTTTATCACATTTTCACATGGCCACAAATTTTACACTTCAGTTGTTTGATTATTGACATTGATCGCAATTTCCTTTTTTTAAGAACAACCTACTCATAGAAATCCAAATATATCCATATTTTTTCACGGGAATGAACAAGTATTACATAGTCAAAGCGAACACTATATCATATACTTGATCCCTAAATACTGTTTGAATCGAATTGAATTATGGAATTAAGCGGTGCGTTTTAATCCGTCCTACTCAGTTCGGTACACATATATATTTACGGGAACTCTTTGAATTCTCCCTGTAAAATGAAAGATCATTTTATAGTACGTTTTTGCAAATCATTTTTCATAATATTCGATTTTTGAAAAGATATTTTGTAAATATGCATATCAATTGAACAGTGATAGAGAGCATCAGTTCTATAATGATGGAAGCACATACACATAACATATATACTAATACAAATTCTTGCTAGAACGTATTTAGATATTCAAAATATGACCTTCCGTATAGTATACATAAAATAACTGACGATTTGCTGCATAAGTCTTTGAATTAACACATTGGAAGATTTTCAGTTTGGGTAATCCGTTGTAGTTATAGTAAGAAAAGGACAATGTACCAATGGAGATTTAATTGATTATATCACGAAAAGTCAGAATAAATAACCGTGAAATATTGACAGCATAGTTAATTTTCCACCCCCATTTTAGTGTAAAGTCATTCATTATAAATGCATCAGTGATGTCTGATCGTTATCATAATTGATCGAAGTTTATGGCCTGAGAAAAAGTGTCCTTGCATCAATATTCTGGATGGAAATATGTCAAATTTGTTCGTCCTGTTCCGAAGAAAAGCTTCCACTATTGACAGGAAGGAACAGCTGCTGGTAGTGTTAAGTTTACAAAACTCATAACGACAAGTTTATTGAAGGAATAGTATCGGAGTCGGATATTTTCTATTCATACTAACAGTTCCATCTTTCTCTGTACCTTTTTACAAATTGAGCCATATAATTTTGAGGTGATAATAGTCCGTTGCATTGCAATTTTCTGTATCTGGTATCTATATTTAGATATACGTTGATAATGTGTCAACAGTAAATACAATTTTTGAATAAAAGCATGTAAAAACATCATCGCTGACGTACGAAACACCAACGTGTCCGATATTTCATGTAGTCGTGATATACATTTTTTTTCAGATATTCAATAGAGACATTGTTTTCTTTGGCAAATTATCTAATTTTACGCAGATATTCTTTCAATACAGCACGCCCCCACTAAATATTCTGTAATTATGAAAGCATAAATTCAAATTGTATTCTTTGTTTTTTTAAGTCTGACTTCTGTATATACATTGCACAAATATACAGTCGTGTAGTTTTACACAGGGTCTACGTGTTTTTTGCAGCAAATAGACCTTTGTTGACCAGCTATCAAGGTTAGGGGGAGTAGCGAGTGATATCTGAAAAGAAATTACATTTATGTCTATTTACAACCACATGATATCTTATTCAATGAATAGATACAATAATTGGATCCCCTATTAATTCTGTTATCCCAATCCCTATAATGAAATTAGATGAAAATCTGATTCCCAACAATTTTCTTTCACGTAATAATTGTTGCACATCTTCATAACTAGTACTGGTCCCGGTAGAGAGGCTACGAGAGGTAGCAAGAATCCAATTCCATAAATAAATGTGTTGAACAGTGGTGGAGTAAAAGTTTTAGTGCTTAACAACTCCTTCCAGCAAAACAAATAATCGGCTATCAGATCAGTGTGTGAAGCAAATAGATCCTGATTCACCATTTTCCTATTAACAATTCTAAATATTAAAAACAGAATATTACCGTTACTTACAGAGATTGTACGTTTTCCTTTAAATACATTCCCCCTTATTCGACAATCATTTGTCCCTTAACACTAAGCATTATCAGCGTTTTTTCGGGTAATTTGCACCCTATATCTAATATACACATACACACACACACACACACACATATATATATATATATATATATATATATATATATATATATATATATATAAATATAAACTGAATCAGGATTATGAACTGATATCCTGATAGTATGATTGAAAACGAACAAATATTGGTGTTATCCTAAGCATTGGGCCAAGCACTCTATAGTTTGGAGATAATGATGATCTTGTCTCAAGAATATGTCTGGCCGTTGAGTTATTATCTAGTGAATGCTTCATTTGCAGAAGGTTGTTGTTTTGTCTGCTTTATTTGGATGAAATTATATATATTGGATCGGATTTTTACAAGAATTTGTATGTGATGTTGTTTGGGCAGGATCCAGAGCAGAAATGAACAAATATCAATATATTTGGACAAGACATATCCTGACATTAGCAACCGAAGAGTCGTTCAGAATAGATGAATTCTTGCCACTTGAGACAGTGATGAACACTGGTACATTGAAGCCATCACGGTGATTTCATTGCAATTTCCACGCAATTAATTTATTGACAGAGGGAGCATCATTAATGACCAATCGAGAAAAACTCTTTGTTCACCCCTCATTTCACAGTATCCTTCCACGGTAACTTGCTAAATCCAAATCAACCCCGAAATCGATCTATGAACTTGTGGTGTTGGGTCAATGTCACTTGACCAAAATATTTATGCCAATCAAAGTCAGGAAAGAAAACCAGCTTAAGTGTTACGTAATGGCGCCCAACTAACAAAAAAAGACGGTAAAGATATATTTTTGGAGGGCCTTGGTTGTATCGAACGAAGTTTAAAAAATTAATCAAACGTCATACCGCAGGAGATTTCAGCTGGCAACATTTATTTCGGATTCAATTCTATCCTGTCTAAATGATTTTTCCTGTTCCCCTAAAACACTCTATCTGTAAATAACAGAAAAATATAAATATTTACATCTCTCTTCCGATTGAAATGCCTGAGGGAAGAATGAAATTGAAGGCCATAAATATCGCCTCACACTAAACGGAGATACGTGGTCGGTACCCAACTATGAAAAAATAAATTTCAATAATTTCACCAGAGTCATTGTTAGTTCATTTGTTCATATTGGTTTATCGTATTTGTTTTGACACATTTTTACGATAAAACCCGTTCCAAAAATTCACGCTTGCCTTGTAGAGTAGCAGTCAAACTTATATAATAATAGTCTTCATATCGGTTTTGGCAAAAGCTCTTGCTCTATCGAATCAATGACTGACAAAAGCAATAAGTATATATATATATATATATATATATATATATATATATATATATATATATATATATATACATATATATATATATATATGTGTGTGTGTGTGTGTGTGTGTGTATTTCTTCTTTTTTTTCGAAATCGTTTTAACACTTTCAGTGCTTTAATCCTATGGATTTGGGTGGCATAAAATGGAACATGTCCTGAAGGTAAAGAGCTCAATTTTGTTAATTCCAATACCGATGTTTACTAATGATACACTTGACTTGAAACGGATGACCAAATCTCGTGGATGACATTTCACTTCGATAATAGAATTCTTGGCAAATACTAAAAAGAGCTGAGATATAAGTGTTATTTCTGGGCTAACAATTTCTCTCTGTATGAATATGTGATATTTTCCCCTATTTTTAATTTTGTTTTTTGTGAACAGGACTATTAGAGTATGTTTTTTGAATTAAAATGTGAACTCACGTGTTGAAAGACCCGAAGGACCTTAATTACTATAAACCAGAAATACTCAACTGAAACTACAAACTTTCCACAAAAGTTATCACCAACCGAATCACAAATGCTGGATAAAAAATAAACACGGAAACAAGCTAGCTCTAAGAGAATATACTCAACTATGTATAAACTTCATTCGAAAAATTAACAGAACGGAAAAGCAGATTTATAGTTGCCACTCGCAGTTGCGTTTGTCGACATAAAAAGGCTTTCGAAACAGTACAAATTATCTATGCCATTGATATCACCCGACAAGGTGAAGGCCCTGTATACACCAGCGTACTGCATCATATATACCATCAAAGTAGCATCAGGTTCCATGAAGGCTCAGAGGGCTTTCACGTCCAAAAATGGATAAGACAAGGTGGTACCAGCTCACCCAAACTCTTTACAATCTGTCTCAAGATAATGTTTGGAAACCAACAAATGCTAGACGAGCTGAACGGGGAAAGCAAGAAAGTTGGCCATCACATGATCTCAAGCAAAACAGTGATCAATGCAGAACATGTTGGAAATGAATGCAAGACAATCAAAATAGAGTGTGTAAGTTTTGACGTAGTAAACCAGTACATCTACCTAGGACAACAGGTCCCCATGAAATTCTCAAAAGAAAAAATACTCAAGCATAAAAAAAATCACTCAAGGATGGCAAACCTTTGGTAGAGCAAGCTTAATCTTTAAGAGCAACAAATCTCATTAGTCCCAGAGAGAAAAGTATACAACCTATGCATCCTCACTTATGGAGCTGAAACCTAACCAAGAGACGAACTCATACACTGAAAACCATGCAACGTGCGCATAAGAGAATCATGTTCAACATGATATGAAGAGACTACAATAAAACCCAGTATATTTGGGGAAAACAGGAGAAAAACACGTCATACAAACGTTTAAATGGCAATGGGATGGCCATGTTGCCAGAATGGCTGACAACCATTCTTGCAACATAAATCCTCAGAGGTAGAATGCAGAACTGAGGCTAGCGGAATATGAAATGGTTAAATGAACTGAAAAAGTTCAGAAAATGTTGGTTCTGCAACGCCCACGATAGATGGATGGGGCAAATACTTGGGAAGGTTTATGTTCAACGACTGACAATGAATATTGATGATCATGATGATCATGATGCTACATCTCCAACTTTTGTGAATGGCATCTTAGTTATCTTTCACTCTGTTCTTCTTTGATTAATGGAACGTTATTGAAATTAACTATATATGGACCTGAACATTTTGTTCAAAATCAGTATTTGAATTTTACGGAAGTCCCTGATATATTAGAAGTTTTATTCCTAAATTAAGACCTTCTTACTTTACTTGAAAAAAAAGCGTTGGACCAAAATCCAAATAATCTCAAAGACAAAGGTCTTCAGCCAATGTAACCCCCCCCTCTCGAAATTACACATGTAGCTGGAACATGAAACTAAAACATTGATCCAGAAGCTGAAATCATGCAACGAGCACTGTAGAGAATCATGTTCAAGATCACATGGAGAGATCTTAAGACAGCACAGCCCATACGATACAGGAGTCATATATATAATGCGGACTATAAGAAAATCTAAATGGCAATATATATTAATAACAATGTAAACACACATAACTTATTGATATTTATATTCGCCTAATGATCAGAAGAATTGATGAGTTCTCCGTTCATACTATTCTTTGTCATCGTTCAATGGTTAACATGCTTTTCTATCGGAAGACATTGAACCATTCTGACACTACCCTTCGGTGAATAATAATGCTTTTAGGTTTTGAGTGAATAAGCTGTTCACAGAAATTTTTTTTCTGAAAAGAAAATCGGCAATAAAATTTACAGATCTGCCTTTTTGTGTCACTCTTTATCAGAGAGTTAAAAATTCTTAAGTGTAAAGATTTAATTCAATTTCCATGATTTGAAAAACTAACATTGAATTTGACATTTCAGACCGTCAAATCTAGCATGCACTTTCGACGGACAGCCTTTTATCGATTTTTGCGACTCCCCATTTGCAGCTGACATGCAAGCAAAATAGGAAAGACATGAAGAAAAATAAAAGCCCGAATGATAAATGGGCACTTAATGTTTCGCACGGAATTGGCTCCAATGTTCGAGCCATTCATTCCGTCAAAACTCAAGTACTTTATCATCTATAATATTTGCCAGAACGAACTACGAGCACACATGCACAAACATACATGTCTGGGTGCAATTACAACACAATATTACGGAAATAATAACAATTTCTAACACATCAAAATGAAATAAAAGGATCCCAGAATGTGACCAAAATAAATAACACGTATAGGATAAAATATTGCACAGGGATCTGTGTTGATATTTTTTTTTAAAACAACTTGCAATTCAAAATCCTCTTGAATACAGTGTAAAAACATCATCGACTCTATAGTTTAAGATGCTCTTAGGTTACACATATGTATTTGTCTGTCAACCAACATAGATTCAATATCTCTATATCACTCAATTATCGATGAATATCAACATTTACGTAAATAATTGATTCGATCTATGAACGTGATGTACGATAATCCTAATAATGATAATGATATTTACAATCATACTACCTACTGTCTTCTGATAAACTAAGTTATCAAGAAAAGTGATATTTCAAGAGATTTTCTAAAGGTCTAGCTGAATCCTCTTTCCAAAACAATTTCTTTTTGGAAAATCAATTACCTGTGTATGAAAAGCACTATGGGATAAAATGTGAATATTTTGTCTTCACGGCCATACGCTTGTATGCCTATATTCTTTCCGAAATTTTGGTAATTTTTTATTCCTTCATATTAGAGGATTGATTTTACAATGAAAAATCTCTTTAAAATCATTTTATTTGTACTTGCAGAAAAAAGGGTTCCTGAACTCTAATTTCAGACTTTGATACAACCAAGACTCAAATACTGAAATGAAAGAAAAATCTTTTGGATGATATATATAATGTTTTGCTTGTTTGAAGATGACCGTAGGAGTGAATCGGATTTTTTAGGGTTTTTTTTTTTAAATTAGACGTTTTAAATAAGAAATTATCATTGAAAATAAGATTTATATTCGACAGTAGCTTAAACATTTCGTTCTCTTAATCCATATTAGGTTTTATTTGTGAAATGTGATCTAAACTCGAGATGAAGTAGAGACTAAATTTATTTCTCAACTATAAAGTATAATGAGAAAAATTTTTAAAAAGAGCAAGTTTTGCAAATCTTCCAAATATGAATGATACCAACTAAATTCTGACTTCAATTATCTGAATTTCTTCCTGTATGTTCAACATATTCTGCTCGGACTAATAGCGATGTTTTGATTCAAAACGTTTAGCTAACCCCGCATCTGTTCCATTGACATGTTGTGTGACGACATAAATGTGTTCATTGTCAACGGTCATGGCTGCTTGTTCACACGAATAAAATCTCCACGAGCAGTGAATGCTCCAATTGAATTCTGATTGAATCGACTGCAAGACACCCGGAGCGTAGAGCTTGAGGCACATAAATATAAATTGCCCATCTTTACAATCGTCCATGTCGTGTCTCTGGAGAAGAATAAACCTTGCAAGTAGGCTTGTATGGAATGGGAAAAAGACAGATATCCAACTGCATCTCATTGACAGCAATCAATTAGGAATGCCAAAAGCCTCGCTGCTCCTTGCTTATTGTAGTTCCAGACTATAAAAAGCAGAAAATCACCCAATCTTTGATGCTTTAGCCTTTCATGTTTGGTATTTTCTAGATTTTACGTACATATATTTATATATATATATGAAATGCACTTCCATGGGAATAGAACACTTACGTGGACAAGGAATTTGAAATTAGTTAATATATTTCTTAAATTCAGCCTTACTGACCATCCAGTTCCCTAGGTAGGATATCGGCCTCCGGGTCTGGAGTGAAGGTTTCAATCCGGCCTCGTGGTACTGGATGGGATATCAGGTAGTTTATAGCCACACTGAAGTTTTTTAATACAACGAAACAGCTGTTTGTGGATGACACACACACACACACACATATATATATATATATATATATATATATATATATATATATATATATATATATATATATATATATATATATACTTGTGAGATATAGCTTTTGTTGTACGAACCGCTGATACCAGTACACCACAACTACTGAATACAGAAAGAAGCTGGTGTGCAATTAACAGGTGGTTTTGAATGATCGTTACAAAAAGGTTTGATCACCACGAAAACTAAATTTTAGAAACGTAGTCTCCAGTCTGCAATCCATTCACTATACGTCTAAAAGTTACGAATTACAAAGACAAATATAGTTTATTGATTGTTTTCAACATCAACGTATACAGGTAATATGGTTCCAACAAAAGAACTTTCAATTGACATAATTATGACCGATACGGAACTCGTTCGAGAAGCGAATCCAGCTGGAGTGTGTCCAAAAATACTAATGTCATAACTCATATTAACAGAATTGGAAGGCATACTGATAGACCTGAGAAGACGTCATTGCATCACAGTGGAAAATCAAGACAATATACTCTGAACAAAGAAAATGCAAACTTAACTAAATGAGGAGAAAAACAGCATTGTTTCTAGCTGGATTATGTGAAATCAACTAAATGAAATTGAATTTATGTACAGAATATCCAAACGATAACCAGTACTAAGACTTAAACAGAAAAAAACAAGGTAACAAAGGGCTAAAAAGAATGAATAATAGAGAGTGGATGATCAAACGCAAGTGATATTCTGTGATAGATTATCAGTCTGATTCCCCAAAGTCGGTGGTGCTTTTTTGTCTCGCGCCATTCCAATGACATTCATGAAACATCCGTCTGAGTGACTGTCAACTTTAAACTATGTTTGTTGAAGTATGTCTGTGATGATCATTTTTTTTCATATGAAAATTATCATTCATTTCAATGTACACTAGCCTCACACGTCATCTATATGACTCAATAAGTGATCCTTTAGTGTTTTTCAATGTAAACAAATATCTCATGATATTACACATCAATCTACGACTAATACTCGTTGTTGCTCAAACCTTGTATCTGAATAATGTATTTGAGGTATATTAATCTATGTATCTATTCTTAAATCCCTTTCAGGGAGTTAAATATGAACTCAATGACACGGCAAGCAAACAGTCAAGGCCTCAATCTGATTGAAAATTTATAAAGGATATCTTCACAAAGGACTGAGAAAAGGCCCTTTCACGCAAATGTGATTTGTAAACCATTTTCTTTGCCCAAGTTGCAATCCATGTCATCATAAAAGCTCTAGAGGAGTGAGAAAGTACTAACTCTGATTTTCTTGTAGAGGATTCCATATTTTTTCAAGCATTAAATGATTCCATGTTTTTCCTCTGCTTTCCTGGAAGAAATACAGCAATAAATAATATATTTCAATTTTATTAGTTTGAGTTATTTTCGATGAGGCCAGAATATCAAACCATTAAACACAATTTTTGTGTCATATCTGCAAATAGTTAACTTGCTGCAAAGATAAAAGCTGTATGGACACTCTATAAATGTGTTGATTCAATGATAATTTCTATGTTTAGAATCTTTTCGCATAAATTATAAGAATGTATTATTTTGACAATCCTTATGTAATAATTCATTTTTTGAAGAGATTACTCATCAAGCTTCCTTTTTTAGGATATATATACATCCATGATTTATTCAAAGGATGGGAATCAAACGTTCTTGTGAAAACTCTTCATTATTTCTTCACTTCTACCATCTTCTTCTAAATTTTGTCATTTACGTTAAAATTAATATATATTTGTCATTTTTCATCTTCATATCTTTTTTTTTTGTTTTGTACGTATCGACTAACCAGCACATGATTTAAATTTTTCTTTCTTCAATATGTTCCTATTCTCTATCATTCAAACAGCTGTTTCCATTACCTCCATTCTTTATTATTCGATTTTCATAGTATTTGTTTTCATTGTATTTCATCTCCAAGTGAGCATTCCATCAGAATGATAGTCGACATATGCGTAAAACAGACAGACACTACTCTCCAAGAAAGGACTCGTAATTGTAAGTATTTTGAGTGAAAAAAAATCTAAATTCAATCGTAGGGATCCAGATGAATCTAATTGACATCATTTTTGATAGATGTTATAGTTGGATTTGTATTAAAAACTCATAGCTATTCACTGGGAATATCATGTAATGTAAAAGAGAAATTGTCTCAAATACGCTAATGTGTTTTTCTTCCAAGTAGAACTGTTTTAATGTTAGGATTTGAGCCTCGATGTACGGGAAGAAATACTCGATTACCATACAAAGAAACATTTCTCTTTAGATATTTCTCCATTCTTTTCATTAACTGCCTTTGTCCTGCATCCCTACTCTATCACACACGCACAAGCACACACAGATTATGTATTTCATGTATTATCTTCTGTGAGCAATATTGGGCGGCAGTTTGCTCCATTCGTAACATTTTGGCGTAGTACAATTTATCTCACTCCATGAAGCGTTTCCTTGATTTTTTCAATCATTTTCAATTATATGCTTTTTAAAATAATTGTCATCACGTGTGCTACAGATACGTTTGCATACATATACTTTACTTACGTAATGTTATCTTTGTTGCATTGAACGATATACGACTAGCTTTGATAGTTCTACTCTATTAGTGTCGTTTCTAATTTTTTTTCTTGGAAATTAGCATTAACTTCAGCTTAATTCTTTCACGACATTGACCTGCTTGAATAGTTCAAAATGCTAGCAAAAATCTCATTATAGATTTCAATCAGAAACTTTCTATTCAATGCATATTTCATTGTTTTGTTGATTTCCCATTGTCAAAATCACGCACCTCAAGATGATCTGCTGCCAAGAAAAAAGTTGCTGACCGCCTCTTTATAATAACTTTTCATCAAAGTCGTGACACAAACCATTATTAATTTCAAAATACTGCTACCACTACCACTAATACTATTCGTGACATAAAGTTGTATAATCAATTGGCATCACAGAAAAATATTGATTTTTCTCTCTCAACGTATAAAACTGTGATTAAATGTAATTATTTAGTACGTTTCGGGTGTGTCTCTATTTTGCCTGTAACATTTGTGAAAGGACGTAAATCGTTTCAATTTTTTTCTTTAAGATATTTTAAGTAACTTGCAATAGCAATATAATTCGTGTACTATTGTCATAAGTAAAGTAGTATGAAACAATCAGTGCAATTAAGTATTTAATTATAGATATGTACACTAATGTATGTTTTTTCAAAAATTGGATAATTTTAAAAGATATATCATCATATGAATTCGATTTCATTGATACTTTGACATTAATCGTAAAAACATCTGATTAAAAGATTGATTGATCAGATTATAAAAATAATCTGGAATTACACCAGAAATAACGTAAAAATTACTGTGATAATCTAATATAAGAACATCGTTATTGTATCTTAAAAAAAATCATCATTTCGATGTTGAAATGAGCTCAAAAGGTCATTTATATCTTACCAAATTTTTTTCCATTGAGACTGCAGGGATATATGTTAAATATCTTGAAAATTAAAAAAGAATTAAACTTCTATGAAGTCGTGATGAGCCATATTCATTTTTGTTCATCTTATGATTGTATAGATACATTTTTTCTTAGCTTTAGCTTTCAATGCAGCCTTCCCAGCATCTGTACTTGAATGAATGTGTGGTAAAAGAATTAAGTGATCGTAGTAATTACCACGGATGAAAAACTTGTATCAATATAATGCTTTACCATGTTACGGATGAATTTCCTGGCTTTCCTTACTTTTCATCGTATATAAATTGTAAATAATTTTCATATGAAAAAAAATGATCATCACAGACA
The DNA here is from genome assembly GCA_963457665.1 of Thysanoteuthis rhombus. Classification (NCBI taxonomy): domain Eukaryota; kingdom Metazoa; phylum Mollusca; class Cephalopoda; order Oegopsida; family Thysanoteuthidae; genus Thysanoteuthis; species Thysanoteuthis major. The sequence goes on from OY735223.1 coordinate 50,092,434, forward strand.
TACTTCAACAAACATAGTTTAAAGTTGACAGTCACTCTGAAGGATGTTTCATGAATGTCAAGTTCAACTACGACTGAAAACGTGAATGTATTGGAACTTTATAGGTAATTGACAGGCGTTAGTAAGATAATTGCATCTTTTTACAATTTACAGCATTCAGTGCAGTTTCTCGTTTTAAGGTTTCCCAGAGTATAATGCGCATTATTCGTCATCAACATCGTCAGCATCATCGTCAGCATCTGTCGTTTGACAAAGACATTGCAAAAGATTTTTGAGACTTCTTTAGCTTCATTACATCATGTGTGATAATGTTAATGTTCCAATGAATCTTCAGAGTGTTATACATCTGACTTTGCATTATATTCATCTAAAACATATAAAGTATATATTTCAATTGCGAATTTCACATTGATAGAAAATCATTCATCGAGTTGTTGTTGGTATTCTTGCACTCAGAGTTAACGTATGGCTCAATTGAAGTCAGATACTCGTTGAGTCATAAAAAGTAATGAATAATCTTATAGTGTAAAACTTTTTCTTTCATTCAGTGTTTTATCTGTGTGAAAAACCCTTTCTCGTTTTACCAATTTCACTTTTAATATATGCTTTACAGGACTGAAAAAGTATCGAATATATCCATTGATTTCATTGATAGGACTTTTTACTGACTGAAACTTCTTGGTAAAAGATCATATCTGAATGCTTTTCCATGAAGTAAAATCAATGCTTAAAATTATGATACTATACCAACAGAACACAAAAAGCACACTATATGCCACAAATAAAGTGCATCACTATTCTTCATTGACTTCATCGGGCATTTTTTTTCCTTGTCGTGCATCGCGTGTCAACATGCTGCCCTTCATTCAGATTGTAAAGGATTGATTTAATGTCGCAGCTCCTGGTTGGCGTAAAAGGACAGGCTCCATGTCCATCTTTTATTCACCCGACTCACACCGCTTGCATTTAGTTGCATCTTCTGTGATAGACAGGTTACGCATGAGTGCACTTTTCTTTCAAGGGAACATTTTCGTTTGAGGCATAAATGGATGGGTGGCTGATTTATATTTCCTGGGAGTGGCAACAGGAAAAGATGCACCTATATAGATCTTAAGTTTCAGATATTCTTTCTCTCTCCCTCTCACCCTCTCTCTCTCTCTCTCTCTCTGTCCGACCCCTCTTTCTGTCTCTCTCTACCCCCCCTCTCTCTCTCATTTATTTACATATTCTTTCATATCCCTCTCTTACATTCTCTTTTAATTTCCTCCCTCACACTCTCCTATTCACTTTCAGTCTCTCTCCCTCTCTCTCGTTCATTTTTTCAATTGCATTCCCTCTAGTTCTCTCTCGTTCACTCTTTCATTTGTCTCTCTGTCTCTCCGTCTCTCTCTCTCTCTCTCCCTCTCTCTCTCTCTCTCTCTCTCTGTATTTCCCACCACTATATTCCATTGCCCGTCCTTGTAAGTATGAATATATGGAAACAATGCGCGACAAAAGAAATGTGAATTCACAATGGACGTGATTGGATGTTGACGCAGTAAGTCAAAAAGATTGAAGAGGATGAGAGAGAGAAAGAGAAAGAGAGGGAGAGAGAGGAAGAGAGGGAGAGAGAGGAAGAGAGGGAGAGAGAGGAAGAGAGGGAGAGAGAGATGATTGTATAGAAAGAAATGGAAGTTAGAGATTAGGAGTGGTGCAGTGAAGAATTTTGAAGATTCAGGTAAACTTGCAGGTAGAATAAATCAATATTGCCTAGGGACTGATTGTGATATAAACAGACAAAAAGGAAAAGGGTAACTATTGATAAAACTCCTTTCGGTCATTTTCAATGTCTGTATCTCTCTGTTAAGTGTTGATTATATACATGGCGATTCATGCAGCTACAGGGGTAATGCTCACAACGCATCATATTTTCATTATCTCATAGTTCCTAACAGCAAACTTTGCTTCCCAAAATTTGCTTCAACGTCAATGTTCTTGAAAATGAATTCCTCACGAGAGAAAACATCGCAGAGAATGTTTTTGAGGTATTCATTTATTTTTTTTAAGTTATTAGAACAATATTAAAGATTATAAAGACCAGCGATCAATCTTTAGTGGCTTTCTCATAGTTGAAGATGACTGTATGATACTATCAGGATCTGACTATTAAAAAAGATTAACCGACCGGAAAAGGCAAGTTCTATACGATAGGAAATCAATGAAGTGATCCTAGCATTTGTATGATTGTTTGATATAATGTAAAATGGGAAATATAATATTTGGTATATAAATACATATAAGAAAGTGAGAGGTATGATCCTGCAATAATGCCAACTTCAACCAACATTCGAGGTTCGTCATATGCTGGCACTTTACACGGCTTTTTGCGATAGTTATTCGTCACGTAATTAGAAATAACAGAAATAATACGTTGGAAACAAGTGAAGTGATTTCACTCCCTTTACATGGGTGAAAAATAGAATTTTTGCGTTTTCCAAATCCAACAATAAAATGCTTTTAGCATATGGATCAACAAGGAATGAAAACAAAATCCTTAAAACATTATTGATGATAGTTTGACTGAAGAGAAGCATATTAGATTTGTTCGAGATTTTAGTAATCCCATTAAGAATATAACAGACACATTTAGTGTCGGTGACTGAATAAAGAACGTCCGATAATGGCTTGTCAAGTTTGATACTGAGACCAATAATATAGTATAATGGGGAATAATAAGTATAAAAAGACGTGAAAACTATTTGGCAGAGTAATTGCTCAATTTCTTCGCGTAATTTCCGTTTGGTTTCGAAAGAAAAGTTTTTTTTTTGTTTTTCTCCTAGATTTGGAAGACTTCAAAACTACAATTTCTAAAATGTTTCTTTGGCTGGGAAAATGATTTTCCTCTTAGTCTATTAAGCGTTTCAAGCTTAGCTGACACATTAATAACGTCTGACTGTATAAAATCGATAGTCATTTATGTTGACTTTTAATGATGGAATTTGACATTTCTTGCTTCCTTAATTAATGCTATTACAAGAGTTGTTCTGTGATGATTCGGCTCTGTTGTTAATGGGGGTCAATTGAATTATGTGAATATTTCAATGTGAACTAATTTGACTCTTGGAGGGTAGAAATGTTACGTGCACTGAGTCTTTATTTTGGTTTATACATAATCATATATCTGTGAATTTATTTACTAATCTCTCATCTCATTGCATTGCATAAGATTTATGTATAGAATAAATATTTTCATCAATGGACTATGAAATTACCGATGCAACTCAGTGTCAGACAAAACTGTATATACACTGTGAATGTTGAATCAAATATACTTAATATTTACTAACCTAACTTAGATTGACGCTAAGCAACATAGGTGAATCACTACTATGCATAGCCACAGTTACGCACAATCTCTAAACAATTACATTGTTTTATTCGATTTCTAATTTCTGTTTGGGTAACAGGGAGTAATTCCCTTCTGATTCAATCAATTGGTGTTCTACTAGGATCCCATATTAGAAGACTGTAGTAATCACTTGATATGCAGTATCCTTTTTTTCCATTGAATTTTTCAGTGATATTTATCAACCTCAATCAGGCTACCCGAGCATAGATCATTGCTCAATGAGAAATGTACCAATCACTTTTGACTAGCCGATTTGTTAACAATACTTTCCCATAAACTGTATAAACAGTTCTGATGATCTTGTCGCATCCTCAAGTGTCCCAAAAAGCACATTTCTCTAATCTTGGTATACATTACTTTCTTCAACCCTATGAGATAGAATCAATAAACGAAAGTGCAACAAATTTAGACATTTTAAAATAGTATGACAGTTATCACAAAACAATTAAATTTGATAATATTAGGTTAAATTTATCAAAACACAACCTATCTATTGTCTTCAAATACTGAAAAACTGATCAAACTACATAGCAATGCTCTTCCAACTCAGGAATAAAGCACACTAGTGGATACAGAATTGCGTGTAAGTAAATATATTACTTAAATTTCGTCTGTGTAGGGGTAAAATGCCAGCTTCTAAAGCGATATTTTCGATCCGACCTCAGGATACTGGATAAGATATTGGATAATCTATAGCCACACTGAAGAGTTGTAATACAACGAAACAGTCGTCTGTGGATGACTCACTTATTATTATAATTAACGCTCTCTTCTTCAGGGTTGAGCACTCTTTATGTAAGGCAACTTGTTAATCATAAGCTAGATACCAATGCTCTTCTAACTCTCGAATAGAGCACGCTGGTGTATATATATATATATATATATATATATATATATATATATATATATATATATATATATATAATAAAATGTTAACATAAACTCTTACTGACTGGAAGGTAACCTGAAGAGTAAGCAACCAATACAAAATACTCTCTCTCTCTCTCTCTCTCTCTCTCTCTCTCTCTCTCTCTCTCTCTCTCTCTCTCTGTATGTTTGTGTTGGTGCAGGCGTATGAGTGAGAAAATAGAATAAAATATTGACATTGAATTTGTTTTTGTCGCTGCTCCTTGTTTGTTTTTGTTTTGGTTTCAATAACTGAATTCCCAAACAGAATAAATTATTGTGATCAGCACGTTGAAGTATAATAAAGCGTGATTCTGTCTTTGAAATCCTAGAGGACAAGCATGTTGAATTTTAAAAACTTGCAATTTCAAAAGAAAAGAGAAATCCCTGAGCCGTAAAGACGAGTCACGATTGAGAGTCAAAATGATAAGATGAGCTATAAAAACTTTGTGTTATAAAAATATGGACACGACTTGATTATGGGGATTGTATTGATAGCATTAATCGATGGAATTTCTATATGATATCTTTTTTGCTTCTTTCCATTACTGGCACTGCAACTGTCTATTTGAATTCAAGTCGTGTTTGTCATTCAATAAAAACTGCCATGTAACCATTTTGGCAGCATACTTTGTTCTGCATGATCGATTAAGAATTAGGGAAAAGGGTGATTAATGAATAAGTTGCTCGTCTAGCCTTTTATTGAGCAGGAATCAATAAAAAGGTCAGAGAATTTTAAATTGAAAGTTTATTGTCAAACAAAACACAGACGACATTTCTCTAAAGGAAATGACGTAATCATCATTCAAACAGCAGTGCAGTAATTGAAACTGAAGAAAAAATTGAAATCAAAAATGTATGAATTAGTTATGAATAAAAAAAGAAATATGAAAGCATTTTTGCAATACGTGATTGCTATTATAACTATAAACATTCAGTGAGCAGTTTTAGCCTAGATTGAAACAGCCCTTGTAGCATTTGGCTTTGCTTTCCTGATTGACATCGGAAGAGAAGTTTCCCCAATAGCAAGGGGAACTTCTGTTATCAAAAAAGTGTGTGAGGTCATTTGCTTACGTTCTCATAAGAGTATTTTCTTTTGTTTTATAACCCAATAACATACAAATCGTAAGTTGCGAAATAGAAAAATGATACAGTACGGTCGAAAAAAAATATCGTCATGTTTAAAATAACCTTCTGAAATTAAGAGAAGATTTTCCCATAAAAGCTGACATTTCCCGGTTTATAAACCCCAAAAAAGAAATTCCACCATCCTGCCGAAAACATAAGGTGATTCAGTAGTTTAGACATTTTTGTGACGTCATCCTATTGTATTTCTCTCCAAAAATGTTTAAAATTATCATACATTCAAAAATTTGGGGAAAAAAAAACATGTTATGACATAGAGGAATTTAAACCCCCACCATTTGGTACAAAACAGCATCGACTGCTGAGATCAAAAGCTCCAATACAAACTAATTATCAATGTCTAATCACATTTCAAAACCTGTCTGTAAAATATACAAGCTAAACAGCTTGAGGAGCTATATAATGTGAAGGAAAACAGCCCACATCAAATTTGCCGAAGTTTACAATCCAAACAACACAGAAATACTCAATATCTAATCAAAGATGAAGCAAGATATTCATACATCGCAAACATGACGTCCATTCATGTTGAATATTAGAAGCAAGTGTCTATTTGTGTAATGTAATCGAAATCTATGCTTGACCTCACGGTGTAGTCAAATGCGAACATGGCGTGATAAGGCCACTTGAATTCACTGATACATGTCAATGTGATATATAGTTGATAAGACGAGCATATTGAAGATGATGTTCGGTTATTTGACTATATCGATTCGGTGAAAATGATTTGGTTGTAGGTGATTTAACATTTGATCATCCAACTGTCAATCACAACTAGGCAATACCAGATTGGTGCCAACCTCACAAAATGTACGTCATTCCTGGAATTCTGTATGTGTGTGTGTATGTGTGTGTATGTGTGTGTGTGTTTGTGTGTGTGTGTGTGTGTGTGTTTGAATGCTTAGAGGCATACATGAATGATTCAAATTTAGGAGGAATACGAACATACGATCAGCTTGTCTATCCAACCATTCAGGGTTTCTGCTGCCTTCTTTGCAAGGGTAAACGTGATTATGAATCGAGAAATATATTTTTTCCTGCCTGTCGTTTTACGCCGCTTTTTTTTTCATCAATCTGCCTGAATATATCCGCTTGGATACAATAATTGGCATGTGTACCAATTCAAGTTTCACAAAGTTTGATAACATATGTTAATGGATCAGACGTGACATCTGTGAAACTTTGTAGTCCTTACAAGACACTGATCATTAAATCAACAGCACGATACCAGCTCGCACCAATAGTTCCACACAAGGGAGTCTAATGATCAATTTATTTCGTAAATCTGGGAAAAGCAAATGAGCATATCAATCAAGGATGTTGATTGCTTTGGAAAGGCTGATCGGTATAGCTCTCAACTATATTGGTCTCAGTTTTTTGGTGACACTCATCTGGAGATAGCTTGAACTGGCTGTTTGAATAAGTTTCTACAGACGTAGACTGAAACCTCTCAATACTTTTGTTGGAATGATGATGTTTGCAAGTCATCCAGAACACACATTCACACAAACGCACACACATGCACACTCACTAGCGTTCAAAAACACTCGCACACACATATAAGCACACTCATATAAATTCGGTTAATCACTCAATTCAAAAATTCGAATAACCAATGTATTTTGGCAGCATACAATATTAAAGATAATCAATTGAAAAATTGGAAAAAGGATTCAGTTACATTTTTGAGGGAAGTAATCACTAAAAAGGTTAGAATTAATTCCTTAAAAAAGCTCAAAAGCAACTGAACACGGGTGTAACTGTATGAAGGGTAATATCAAGAATCGGGGTGATTGTAGATGCCGTGTTGAGGGTGGATACTCTATATTTGAGGAAAAGCAAATTAATCACGTAACAGAAATTGGCCTTGCGCATAAGAGTTTGTTTTTTGTAGATCTGCCGAAAAACGCAACAGAACTGGATATGGGATTTCTTTGGTCGAAGTCATTTTCCTACGGCAGGCTATATAAATAACATCAAATCACACAAATGTGCCGAAAAAACACGAGCCCTGAACCGGAGGGACGTATGTAAGAACAAAATAGAGATTTAATCAATGTTGTGAACAGTCTGACTTTTGTCATCTGTGCCTTGGACGTTGCAGATCAGTGGCTTATCTCAAAACCTCATCATATAATTCATTGGCGTGGTGGGACGAACCACGGTGACTATGTAGAGTTATTGGTCTCTTATCACCTGAAAAGATTAAGCAATACATGCACAAACACTTACATACACACACACACACACACACACACATAAAATATATATATATATATATATATATATATATATATATATATATGTGTGTGTGTGTGTGTGTGTGTGTGTGTGTATACATGTATATATGCTAATTTGTTTTGTTTTTCCCTACGGATTCCATTAGTTTATTTACCTTCATATTATGATATAACAATGGAGATTATGTCAGTCGACCTTTTGAGACTTTATGTGTGATCTCACATTAAAACAGCTTGAGTTGATTTGAGACTTGAAAAAAATGTAATTAAGATGTTTGGATTATGAAAATAAATTACCGAATGAATACTTTCAAGCTCTTTAAGGCCGACCAATATATAGATAACCTGTCTTTTTCTTACTGTTGTGGGAAATTATCAGATTGCCTGTTGCCATGAAATAAATAACTGGATTTTGGAACAATTAATTACTCTATAGGTTTGGGGTTTGGGGTAACTGAAAAATGGACGTTGATCCTCCCTCTATCTATCTATCAACTATTTCTTTCCTTCCCATCCCTTGAGCGTCATTAATTGTCAGGTTCTGTTTGTCACGTCACGTACATCCACAGTTTTTTCACAGCTTCAATTTAAGAAAGAAATATCTTGAATACATTTATACTGAAATATATATACCGTGTAAAATTTTCCTGTATGTGAATGATCCTGCTGTTTTCTGTTGAAAAAATGTACAACATTATTGACGAGTTGGTACTTTGATAAATCATTTTTCGTGTGTGTTTGCGGTAATGCAATGCTCAAGAAATAGTTGTAATATCAGGCCATTTTTGTTCATTTTTTTCCTGGCTGAAAAAGTCTCCAAATATCTAGCAGACCTACCTCCCGAATATTTATGCCTTATCTATTTGATAAAACAGACTTCGAGAAAATATGTTGTGAATGAGGTAAAGGTGACTAGACATATGGGGCAGAGCTTTGGTATATTGTTCAGAATTGAGTCCGTCGGTGCTTGTGCCGGTGGGGTTGCAGCCCTGAGCTCCATAAGGTGTCTTCAGGGATAAACAATAAGAACATGATTTGAGAGAGAGAAAAAACTGGTTCTCAGAAAACATAGATGATTGTTTCTTGCAGCTAATTCGACTTCAGATCACAATGAAGTTTTTCTACTCTTCCTCCTTTTTTTACCTTTCACTTGCACTCGAAGAATCTTCGGAAGTAGAAATTGTTGATCATGTTATCTTATTTTAATTCTCTTTTATTTCATTTGAGCAATTAACAATAATCAACTTCTGGTTTGCTCAGTTTGTCGAAACCTAACTAAAGCTATGTTTATGGTACATTCACGTTCAATGTGGTCAATTATACGCTTCTCGCTCTAAATCTGGTGCATTTAACATTTTGTTACATTAGCGTGACATTTGTCCATTCTCATAACTTTGGGGGATTGTGAAAGAATCTTGTTTTTTAGTTTTAGCAATTTTAGATATTTTTTTTAATTAAATGCGAGAATATTTCAATTGACAATAATAAATTCCTTCAATTGATCAACTTTCGTGGCAGTTGGACTTTTCTTGTTTGGGATCAGAATTTGTCTTCCTTTCATAAAGATTGTTAAAAATCCGGACTGCTTTGCGATTCACTCATACCTGGGATGGATTCATGCCTTTCCCAGTTCGTGCAAAGTGTCGGACTGTCTCAGTCGATGCTTGTACACAATTCTCCGATTCTAGTTTCCGTGCTGTCACCGCTAAACCACCCGTTAGAAAAAATCCCCTCCAAATGGACAAAGCTTTCGCTTATAGAATAAAAGAATTTTTTTCTTAAAAAGAAAAATGCATGTATCTTTTCAATAATTCCTCCAACAATTCAAATATATTTAATGTTATCATTTCCTTTAACTACTCACATCCATCCTTTTTTTCAAATTTCAATATATATATATATATATATATATATATATATATATATATATATATATATATATATATATATATATATATGTATATATATATATATATATTGTATCAAGAAATGTATATACACGGTCCGACAGAATTATCATATATGTGCGGGCGGGCGGGTGGGCAGGCGTGCGTGCGTGCTTGCGTGTGTGTTTGTATGTATGAATGTATGTATGCATATATATATATATATATATATATATATATATATATATATATATATATATAAGTTCGAAAGTTGCCGAAAGCTATCTTTTTGATTATGAGTGTTTGTTCCCTTCTCACTGTAGTAGCATGGAGAGATGACAGAAGTACTTTATTTTTTCAGTCAGACAAGATATTTATGAGAGATATGATCTGAATAGTTTGTGCAAATCGTGGTCGTTTACCGATAACATATAATTTTTTTATAACTGAATCGAAACGACCATAGATTAGTCGTTTATTTAAATGGAAGATTCATTTAGATAGTTTTTAACGAATAATGAATCAAATTAGGTTCATGATATGAGAGGTGATGAGTCTAAAAACTAGATATTCCCCATTGTTTCATCGTTCCAAATAAATCAGAATAGAAACGTTTGATAACATTTCTCCATCGAAAGGTTATTGGAAGGAAAAGCCAGGTGATAAATGGCTTCTCCAGCAGCTGATTAAGCACTGGAACGCTTTCAAGTGTCTCTCTCTCTCTCTCTCTCTTTCTATATATATACATATATATATATATATATATATATATATATATATATATATATATATATATATATATATACATATATATATATATATATATATATATATATATATATATATATATATATATATATATATATATATATATATATTCAATACAAAAATAAACACAAAAACAAACTTTCTCGAAGTGGAGATTTGTACAGACCTGAAATAACCTTCCAGACAGGGTTAGAACTTTGATTGTAACAATTGCGAAATATCGGCTTGAATTTATTCTCTTCAGACATACGGACTAATCGTATAAACAAATATCAACAATTTTGAATAAATCACGTGCATTCAGATCAAACATTATTCAAGTATTTTCAAGATCAAACGTTATAAATGGCAAAAGAAATATGAAAGTTCAATTGATTTATTTCTGTAACCATCCCAGACAGGTCACAAAAAATCAAGAATCGACATAAATGAAATCATTGATAAAAACGGGAAGAAATTTTGAACTCTGTAAATGTTTGAAAAGCACACTCTGTCGCCTTTGAATTTATCTCGATTTCAGTCTCTCCTCTAAGATTATTTTCGAAGATCATTGTGTAATCTTATGAAATTTATCTTTTTCAGACATACCCATCCTATTTTTCAAGTTGTCATGTGAGCCTTAACACCTGCCTCTATATGTTAAGATACATATATATTCATATCACTTAATGTTTCAAATATACGTAGATAAAAAAATAATGGACAAATCTCTGTGGTTACGACGGATGGATACTCGGAAGAATTATTGTAGTGTATTTGATGCAAAATAATTTGAATAAACATTCATATCATAATCAAAACTTATCATCGATGTAATAAGACGAAGCTTAATGTTAAAAAGAGGGCTAAAATAGAAGTGTGTAACAATACTTCACATTGCAGAGAAGTTTGTGTTTTCCAATTGAGATACTAAATGCGAGTCTTTTTTGTAAAAAAAAAAAAAACGATTCTACTGTTATAAAGAATCGAAAGAAAATACCACATCCTCTATCAAATATAGTGATGTTTTCTTGTTTGAGGGTTTTGGGGAATTCAAGAGAAGCGTTGAAACCTGCAAGACGTAGGAGGGGGGGAGATACGAAGTAGTGGGAAGCAAAACTGAGAGCCAACCGACACGCTTGTCGAACGAGAAAAAGACACATTTGGTCAAAAACTACGTTTGTGGACTAGAATGTGAAATATATATTTTGTGCTATGAATTTTATCTTACAAAGCAAGAATTTACACTGAGAGACTCAAAGTATAATTACGGAAAATCAGTGAAGATATCAGTAATCACTTTTTTTTCTCGTATTCATCTTCAAACAAGAAAGCATCTAATTTGACTCCCCAAAAAACAGAAAACTTTATTCTTGCATAATATATTTGATGGAATTGTGCCATACTCTATCAGGGAAAGAATAGCCTCCAGTGTCTATGGAGGAAGCAAAGGCGTCGGGTTTCTTCTGTCTTTGAAGTCAGTTGGCACAAATTATACTTGGCAGGGCAATTTTGACCAGAAGTTCAGGATTTACGGATTGATTCTGCTGACAAATATTCCCCAGGCAAAAGAATGCAACACGGGTTTGGGATTTGATGATTTTATTACTTTCGTTAAATACTTCGAACCAAGAAACAAATGGTCAGTAAATAGGCTTTGCTTCCTATTCTTTCAGTCTGTCCTTTGGCATTTGCCCTCTCCTTTTATCTTCGATGAATACCTGCCAAAATCATTCTGCAGTGGACAATATATTTAGAAATATTCTGAGCAGGGAAAATCATTTTTTCTTGGCTTTCGGCGATTGGGAAAACATCCTTTCCATTTCCACGTGATTTACTTCAGTTAAAGCTCAAACTATGATTCAATCTTGCCGATAAATCATTCTTTTTCTTCCATTACTTAATTGATGCACGTTCCATCTTCTGTTTTCACGCCTGGAAAATTTTTTAAAAATCAAACTGGAATAAATGAAGAAGATACTACAATTCAGTTTTAAACATGTGTGAATGATAACAATCACAAATACACTTTAGTGACTCGTATAATGAATGAATATCTTCGAGTGATGGATATGGACGAACTGGACTGGTTTCTCAGTACGATATGTGTCATAGCACTTCGAAACTAAATGCTCCACTGCATGAACAAAGATCAACAAAGATCAACCTACTTTCTGAAAACGAAAAACAGTTAAGATAATGAAAAAAAAAACGCTGAGAAAGCAATAGAACTGAATATATTATTTAAAAATGGATGTTTATACATTCTGCACATGACCGGCATAACTTCTTCAGATTAAACTATACTACGATAAACATCATCATCATCAATTTTTTAACATCCACAATTGGACATAGAACTTCTCCGGAATTTGCCACACTTCTTTATCGTTTAAGCAGAGCCAGTACTTCCTGAGGGCGTCACTGAAGCAGTATTTGGTGAAATAATGGAAATGTACCTTCATTTTAGTCTTTCAGAAATCAGAAATAATACAATCTACTGTTTCCAACGGTGATACATGCTTGTAAGGTTTTTAAAGATCGTAAAAAGAGACATTATCAAATCTTAATTGAAAAGACTGCATCCTTTCTGAAAACATGTTTCATCCGCAGCGACATCCTTTTCGATCAATTCCATCGCATTCGACATTGTTCAATGTTTTTTTCGTGATTTATGCAACTCGTTGTTGATGGTTTATGGATTATTCATTGCAGCAAAAATGTAGTCTTCATTTTGAATTTTATTTGATTTGATTGAAAATATAGATAACTGGAAAGTAAAGTAACTGAACTGTAGTGCAATTGCCCTGGGTTTATGCGAAAATTCCGTGCAAAAAAAGATCCTGTATTCAGTTCCTGCTTACTGAAAGAGACTACCAGGAACTTTTGCACTCATTTAAGATAAACCATAGCGGTATAAAATGCATTATGCATACTGCAGTTATCGGGGAGATATGAACAAGTGATTCAATACGCACGCTTATAATGAAATAATGGCTTCCAAGTAACATTGATATTACGTAACTTTTATCACATTTGAGCATATAATTCCTTTTCAATTTGATATTGTATTCCCGAGTGCCCAGATCTCTTAGATTAGTAAGTTTCTTTTTAACGAAAACTAATCAGATTATGTCTGCTTTGAATTGAGGTGCGTTAACGTAGCCTGAAATATCATTTCATACCCTCATACGTATTAACCCTCCAATGGTCAAGACAATTAGCACAATTTAAAGAGAATTGTAGTTCGAATCAAGAAAAAACGGAGACAGAAAAAGCCATGAAAATTTCTAATGAATGTCTCAGCATTCATGTATAATATTCCAGTGAAATGAATTAGAACTCCATTCGTGAAGCTGTAATTTCATACATAAAACAATAAATAAGAAAACTTGTTAAAAACTCAAATGAATTAGTAAGTGAAATAAAATACCTTATCTTAGGAACTCTTAACATCGATGAAAAACACTATTTCCTCTGAAATTCGATTACACAACATATATTAGTTCATCATCATCATCATCATCATCATCATCATTATCATTCTTTTTACGTCCGTTGTTGGACATAGACCTTCCCCGGGATGTGCCACATTTCTCTATCATGGGCATCGCGGAGCCAGTACTTTCTGAATCTGTCTAGCTCGTCACTGCATCTAATATTCTGCCGGCCTCAGTTCTGCATGTGACCTTCGGGGGATCCATGTTGTGAGTCGCAATGTCCATCAGTTGTCAGCCATTCTTGCAACATGACCAGCCAACTGCCATTTGAGACTTTTGATAGATTCTATGATATCTCTGACTCTGTATTTTCTCGGGTGTACTGTTCTTTCTTGTGGTCTCTCGATGTGAGGCCCAGCATAATTCTTTCATGCGCACGTTGCACAGTTCTCGATTAACGGATCTGGCTCTGAATATAATCCATGCTTCCACTTGCAATCAACCCAAGAGGAAATAAACAACTTCTATGATGACTTGAACTCCCTACTCCATAAGTTACCCTTGGTTATTTAGGTCAATTCTAATCAAGATATAAGTAGGTTATATTTAATTGGAGCATTTAGATGAAAAGACTCTAGAAAATGATTCTATCATATTCTTTGCTGGTAGGAATACATAAAGTATGCATTTTGGGGCAACGCCTTTCTTTAAAACAGCTACAGACTATTTCTGCACGGTGCAAAGGCACTTTTCAAGATACAGAGGAAGCTTCACCAGAAAAGTTGATGAATACCTAATAAGTTCGAGATGTTGGTGCGGGTTTTCATGGTGTTGATTCAGGGTGGTCGATTTTGACAGCTCCTTGGTATATAATCAACCTCTTGAAGACCATAAAACTCAGATGATGTTTTCAGCTGGAAAACAATACGCGTTGTTCTAAACATATATCAATGAAGACTGGCACTTCAGGAAATGATAAACGTTTTGATGACCCGCGAACCTTTTGTTTAGGACGGAATGATTGTTCTCAAGTGGTGAATGTCGCCGGGAAGAACATTTGTTTATTTTCATGGATCAATTAAGGATTAGTTATTTTTAAGCACATGATGTATGTAATATACATCTAAATAGAAGGGCCTCCCTCAAGAAATGCCGTTCACAGCTTGTTGTCAACAAAGTTCGCCGAGAAGCAAGCCAGTAGTCGTTACTTGTACCTGGAGAAAAAAAGTTGTGTCCATTTTCTCTTGTTCTCAAGCGACTTCCGCGTCCTTTGTCCGTTTTCCTTGCCTTGCATCTTGCATCTACTTTGTTGCATTTTCTGGAGTCATTTATAAGCTGAAGATCTCTAGACTTGCGAGAAAGTGAAATAAACAAGATACTAAATCATAACTGCGGCGTTTTCTTCTTTTCATCTCTGTTACTTCCTGCATTTACTGCAGACAAGCATATTACCAGCCCCACCTTTCAGATGCCACACTATCCCCTTGTTAGTATATTATGCAATAAAGACATCAGCATTATTTCCATTCAACTCAACTGGATAAATATTACTCAATATTTTGTCTCAGTTTTTTTGTCTCTTCAATAAAACAATCGCTATTGAATGTCGGCTCAAATTTTATCAACATTCATGAAATCCTTTATTCAATTTCAATCATATGAAAATTTCCTTTCTAAAATACAAGGAAACATTTTTATTTTCTGTTGTCGTAATTGCAAGGTTTATGAAAATCAAAATATATTGAAAATCTGTCGGCAAATGTGTTGTACAAAGATATGCTATTGAGATCGATTTGGGGAAAAAAATAAAAACGAAACAAAACCGTCGTTATTTATTCGAGGAATGTTTTAAACTAAAAGACGCAAAACAAACGGTTAAATTCAGATTGTCAAAACACGTAAAGGCTACAACCATAAATTAAAATGATTTTGAATCAGACATTTTATTTCTCTATTAATTTTTTCAGGATTCACACAATCAATTTATCACTTAGCTGAGACTCTGTAAATGTGATGCCAGAAGCCTTTTAACAAGAACCAATTTATATGCACAAATATATGTATTACTTATGTGTATTGTATCACTGTTTGAAAAGTATAAATCATATACTCAAGTTACAAAGAATGCATTTTGCCTCCTGGCACTATACATACGAATTTTATGTACATTTTACTGTTTAAAAAAGTGATTGTATTGATGATTCAAATCATGATATATTACCATAACTGAATTCATGGTTATCAATCTATTGTCATAAAAATGCTGACTTGAAATATACATATTCATATTCATGACTTCTGGAAGCATTATCAGCTTTTTTGGTTGATGAATATATTTGATGGGTACAATTATTCGATGAGTATTTCTCCTTTAGATTAGGAAAAATACCGTTGATAAATCAATTCAGCATGATCATGAGTTGTTATTCATTCATGAGTGTCGTTTTACTGTTTTGACGTAATTCGAAAAATAAACTTAATAAGTCTAGATGACTTCATTTAAAGAGCAAGGACCGTTATTATAGATTTGAAAGAAGCACAATCCAACTCCAGCCAACGAAATCTGTTAAATGCAAAATCATTATCACAAATAACAAAACGTTGTTTACTTGACAACATAAATCTAGCTTCTCGTGACACACGATAAATCAATGGAAAAGGAAATTGATGGAATGGATGACATAAAAAAAATTTAAATCTCAAAGTGCAAAGAGAAATATTATGATGAAAAGCCACAGCATATCAAGAACGAGATAGGAATGTAAAACAATTAAAGAGTCAAGCTTTGTTTGGCAATGATCAAATTCCTTTGCTTTATTGAAATCTGAAAAGTAAAGAAAACAGAAAACAGAATTCATTTCTCCAGGCAATATTATTCCGAAACTACATTTTTCATTTCAACTCTTTTGTTAATAGTTCCAGTTAGTGCTGGATTGGTTTTCAGAAGTGGAAGTTAAATCGTTATTAGTTTTTTTGTATGTCACTGTGTAACCGTTTTTTTGTACCTGGCAAAACCTGTTTCCTTTTTTTCTTTTGATCGTTTCAATCCATCATTGTTACATAGGGAAAATTGAGTCAAAACTCAATAGTGAGATTTTGATAGGAAAAAAAGGAAGGAAAGGCTTACTCATATAATTTGTATTTTGTCACGACCGTTGAAAGCAAAGGAGAGATGAAAAGTCAACTCATAACGAATAATCCACCACAGACCTTTAAATCAAGGAAGAAAAAAAGTTTTGCTTTTTTTTTCGTTTTTGGATTTGATCCTTAATTATACTAATGTATGGCAGAACCCCCTGAACCACCGCACCGTAATTCATTTGTAAGTATAAATAACACGATCGGATTAATATATCAAAACCACGGACGGACATCTACTGCCTTTAATCTTTTCAGGTTTTTATATAGGTTGATAGTTTAATCATTGTATTAACTGTTTTAACAACATCTTCAAAAGCAAGGTAGATTTCACAGCGAAAAAAAATTATGTATATTTTTAATTGTTAGTGTATTAAAAAAATACAATGTTTAGAAAAGAATACTGTGAACTCGGAAATGCAAGGTGACACGTCATGGCTTCATAGGATTACTTATTATTTCCACCTTTCCCTACGGTTCTGGTCAGAAATTCACAAATCTTAAATTTCAGATTCGACAAATTTCAATGATAAATTCAACTGAAACTTTGACGTAAATTTCTTAAAGCTTGAATTCAGAGTCAGCTTCTGATGAACCACAACCAAATGTATTGTGATTTAAATATTTTTTTAACCTCTTTTCAAGTCACCTGAATGATCGTTGGGATATTGATTATTTAATTGTTCAGCTGTAAGTTATACAACCAAATGTAAACTGGAGGGCTGAAACTTTAAACATTCACTCCTTATTATCGGTAGAAGGGAAGTTTTTGTGGGTTCTTTTATAAATAGCCAGTAAAATGTTCTCATACGAAATAGTTTCAATTTGCAATGTAAGACCATGCTAAATTGTCTTATCCTGTCTTGCTAGGGTCTGATAACCTATGACCCCCTCATTTTGAAGGACCTCAAATCACAACTACTAGCAGATTACCTGTCTTTTTCCTTCAAGAAATAGAGCTAATGTCACCATGTATTACCAAAACTAGGGATATATAACCCATTTCTTAGTTCAAACTAAAAATAAAAGCATGTCAGTGGTATGGGTATTCAACGATTCATTAACATTCAACCATACTTCATTTGCGATATTCGTAGGTATGAATTATAAAATGTTTACATAAATTATATAAAACTAATAACTTTTAAATACAGTTAGTGTTGCAATTTCAAAAAATGACGGCACAATCTTATTTTCAGGACTTGGGTCTGCATCAGACGAATGAATATACACATTTAAACATGCTTAAATGAGAGAGCTCATACATTGATATTTTGAGTACTTTGAAATCGTCTCATTTGATTAGTTATTCAATAACTATCTAAACGTATAAAGCTCTGCCGAATATATTCTCTCAGAGTTGGTTGCAACATCTCTAAGTGAATGCACAGAGAAAATTTCTCTATGGCCCAATCAACGAATGGGTTTGATAAAAAAAAAACGTAACTATTGATGTCTCTTAAGTAAGTGAAAACAACTCAGCTACTAGAGAAAAAAATTTCAACAGGATGGTCTTCAAGTATAAGAATTTCTTCGTTGATCAAAGATCATCTCAGTAATGTCATTCAACACAATGCCTTTAATAGACCTGAAAAGAGTAATTGAGATCAAGGGCTAAACAACAACAAAAGGGAATGATTAGAAATGAACTGATATTTTTTTTTCTGCAAGACAAATATAAAAGCTGGAAGTTGGAATTATTCCAAGTCCGAAGACGTTACCCGACTAAAAAAAATGAGATATATTTTCATCGTGTTTATAAGCTCTAAATATGATATCATCTGAATTTGCCTGGTGTTTATAGGCTGAAATAACAGATCTTATTCGTAGGCAAATTGGGAATCAACAGAAAAGGTCGGAAAGTGTCAAAAGGCTGGATAATGCGTTGATGAATTCAAATATGTGTCATCATCATCATCATCAGTCTTTTAGCGTCCGTCGTTGGACATAGACCTTCCCCAGGATTTGCCACACTTCTCTATCATGGGCGTCACGGAGCCAGTACTTCTTGAACTTGTCTAGTTCATCTCCCCATCTAATATTTTGCCGGCCTCGGTTGCGCATATGGTCTCGGGGAATCCATGTTGTGAGTCGTGATGTCCATCGATTGTCAGCCATTCTTGCAACATGGCCAGCCCACTGCAATTTGAGAATTTTAATGGATTCTATGATATCTCTAACTCTTGTCTTTTCCCGGATGTGTTGTGCTGTTTTGTGGTCTCTCCATGTGAGGCCCAGCATTATTCTTTCATGTGCACGTTGCATGGTTCTCAGCTTACGGGTCTGTTTCTTGGTTAAGTTCCATGTTTCAGCTCCATAAGTGACTATTGGGAGGATGCATTGGTTATACACCCTTCTCTTTAGGATTAATGGGATCTTATTATTTTTGAAGGTTGAGCTAGCTCTGCCAAAGGCTTGCCATCCTAGTGTGATTCTTCGCTTGATTTCTTCTTCTTTTGAGGGTCTCATGGAGATTTGTTGCCCTAGGTAGATGTAGTGGTCTACTTTCTCGAGTTCTGTGTCCTCGATTTCGATCTTAGTGTTCTTATCTCCAATGTGGTTGTTGCACATGATCTTCGTCTTGCTGAAGTTCATGTGTAGGCCGACTTTCTTGCTCTCTTCATTTAATTCATCTATCATTAGTTGGAGGTCGTGTAGGTTCTCTGCGAAAAGGGCTATGTCGTCTGCGAATCTGAGGTTGCTCAGATACTCGCCGTCTATTTTAATTCCTTTACTCTCCCAGTCTAGCCTTCTGAAGATCATCTCGAGGTAGGCTGTGAAGAGTTTAGGTGAGCTGGTATCACCTTGTCTTACTCCTTTCTGGAGCTGGAAGGGGTCCGAGTCTTTATGTAGCCTGATAAATGAGCTGCCGTGATTGTATATATGTTTCAACACTTCAACATATACTGGATCTACACCTTGCCGACTGATGGCCTCCATGACCTTAGGGATTTCTACTGAGTCGAACGCCTTTTTGAAATCGATAAATGCTACGGCAATTGGTAGTCTATACTCTGCTGCTTTTTCTTTCAGTTGATTTATCGAGTGCAGGTGGTCCATGGTCGAGTAGCTTCTTCTAAAGCCAGCCTGTTCATTGGGCGAAATAGCTTTAGAAGTTGCATACGTACTCATCGAAATAAATTGTCAGATCAGTTTATCTTGTAGCGAATACACATTGGATATCTTTGAAGATGCATTATTTTGATTTCATTCACTGCTGAACATTATTAGTTTTTATATCTCTGAATTTTTTAGATGATACCTGACGAAGGCCGTAGAGTGCAACAGCCGAAACGTTGTATGAAAAACAACAAAGATGAGGATGGTCCGAATATCAATAGAAATATTATTGGTTTTGTATAAAATTTAGTCTTCAAGCATCGGCTCAAAAAGACATTGACCTTCATAAGATCATCCTCCGTTACCATTTTTCTTGAAATACTTGCACGAGTAAGCGCATCCCTGGTTTCAAACATAACCAAAATGCATATGGCCGACGAAGATACCTTGTGACCCCCAAAATAAAGCTACGGAGAGTAGAAACAGATAATATACCACAGTTCATACAGGAAAATGTATGTAAACATTTCAAACCGACGAGACAGTTGTAAAAAAAAGAATAAAATACACCTATTCATCACCGGGATACAGCCATAGAGTACAACATCCGAACCTTGAGTATAAAAATGAACCATAATGACAGAGTCATTTGCATAATATGATTTGTTTTGAATTACATATACTTTATAAGTTTTGCAGATTTTTCATTACAATATGTATTGCTTCATGAACACTTTTCATTACAATAGGTAAATATTCAAATCTTTCTAGTAACATTTCAGTAGTTGTTCAAGTAAATACTGATATATCATTGATTATAAGAAGGGAAGGATTGCAATTGGGAAAGAAACGAAGTTTGAATCATGAAATGTCCCATATCTCGAAAACTATTAAAGATAACAAAGTGCACAATCACCATTGGAGAAGACTTGGTTTGAAGATTCGTTTAATTTCTTGAAAAATGACTCAATCCGGTCAGAGCCAGCCGAGCTGTATCCTCTCATCACGCTTCTTCAAGTTTATTTACCCAGACACAAATGAAGATAAAGAGACGGGATCTTCACCATTTGAAACCCCATTCCTTCAAAATTTATAACATATACGACCAATGTGGTTGTCTATAGTAATGTGGGTATTATAGTGTTCCTTTTATGAAGAGCAGGATTTTTGTTTTTTTCATTTTTTACAGGTTTGAAATTCGGTAGCTGAATACATCATACGGAGGAAACTATTGTACATCTGCGTAAGCAAGGATTATGTCATCATATAAAAAATAGCATCTCCCTCGCGTGATTTGAAGTCACGATCAAATGATCAGTAATAGGTTTCTTTACAGCCTTTGCAAAACTGACACGTCCTGTATATTTATTTATCTATAATTATTCATTATATTACTCTTAGGAAAGTCTTGATGATCATCTTTAATTTGAAAATAAGAGAAGAAATCGACTTTTCAGCAACCATTCTTGTTGCATTTATGTTCATTTGATATTAGTTATATTTCAAATGTATCTATCTCGCAGAAAGGAAACCCATTATTGAGAAAATATCACTTTCCATAAAACTTTCAAAGTTGTTTTCTATGCAAATAGAAGCCGTAGAATCTTAACTACACTTTAGGAATATCTATCATTTGATACAATCTATTTGAAAGTTATTTTGATAAAGAAATTGAGGTACAACATAATATTTCATAATTTTTTGCATTTATATACAGATAAAAATATTTTCTCAAAAGTAGGTTTCCAACTCAATTTCGAATGCATTCAATTCATTAAACTTCCGAAGCATCCTAAAATGCTTTAGTCCAGGAAAAATTGAGTTAATCCTTTACGGAGCGGATTCTAATTACAATGTAACCATATGGTAAACTGAGTACTTCATTTCTTCCAGTATTAGGGGAATTTGAAAGCAAGAACGATTCATATAACTCCCTATTATGAATGGCGCATGCCGAATTTTCTTGAAAATGAAAAGCAATGAGAGAATCTAATCCAAAAATGAAAATTGATCAAAGGGAAATAATCATTGTAAGATTCCATAATTCAAGTTTTTTTACGGAAGAATATCATCATCATAAGTCTTTTATCGTCCGTCGTTGGACATAGACCTTCCCAAGGATCCGACACATCTCACAATAACGGGCGTTGTAAAGCCAATATTTTCTAAATGTGAGTAGTTCATCCCACCATCTTGTATTCTGTCGGCCTAAGTTTTACATATGATCGATGGGGATCGTGATGACCATATATTGTGTGCTATTCTTGCAACATAACCTGCCCATTGCCATTTCAGTTCTCTGGTAGATTCTATGGTGTCTCTTCCCAATATACTGTGCTGTCTTGTGTTCTTTCAATTTGAAGTCGTACATGATTCTCCAATGCGCACGTGGCATCCTTCTCAGTTTATGCGTCTGTCTCTTGGCTATGTTCCATGTTTCAGCTCCATAAGTGACTATTGGGGGGATACATTGGATATATACTCTTCTCTTTAGGAGTATTGGAATCGTCTGTTTTTTTCAAGTTGAACTTGCTCTGCCAAAGGCTTGGCAACGTAGAGTGATTTTTGACTTGATTTTTTCTTTTTTAGGGGGGGGGGTATAGAGATTCATTGTCTTAAATAGATGAAGTGGTCGATTTTTCCCAGTTTTGCATCTTTGATTTAGACAGCCAAATTTTTATTCTCAATGTTATTGTTGAATGGGAAGATTTCATCATTATTTTAGCTACAAAATGACAAGGGAGCGTTTATATCGTCACATTCCGTGACGATATCCCCTCCAGTATATTGTTTGAGAATAATCTGCGACATAACTTTTCACCATTCATACTAATTATTATAAAACTGTAACTACTTCATGAATCGGGCAAAGATTGATGTTACAAATAAATTCAGGCTAATTATTCTGAGAAGCTCTTTCTATGCTTTTTTAATATGTGAACGAATGATAAACAAATTTTCACCTTGTGTTGTCTGTCACATTTGAACTTCGAATTGATAAGATCCCGAAACAGAATATAAAATGTGGACTGGAGTGCAATTTCAAAACTCTCTGGCCGAATCGAACGAAATTCTCTGGCAAGGAAATCCAACTTTACTTTTTTTTTACCAACTCAAACCAAGAGCAATTCTAAGAGATAGCCATTTACTCCTCTTTCCTCAAAGATTTGCCTAGGTCAGTCAAAATTGGGCAATCCATATGAAGCTACGTGGGCAACTGAAACCATTTTGATCGACTGATTCGATATTGCAACTCACCACAAAGTTGAAAGGCACCAAGGAATTCAAAGAGTCTGAAATAATCTTTTGTCGTAAGATTGATTTCACGAGTTTCTTTCTCCAATTTTTAATTTCCTTTTACTGTACTTCTCATATTGAAAGAGTGCAGACTTAAAAGTTTGTAGCCTTAGACGAAAGTGATTTCAAAATATGGGTAATAACGTGCTTTCAGAATATTTTCTTTTGACATCTACCCTCTTGTGATAAGCCTACTGGGAAAGGTTATCTTCTACTATGGATGATTGATAGCAATTGTGCAATAAGATTTGAAGTCCTTACGTGATGTAATGCTACAAAAAAAAAGATTTGTTCGTATATCTTACTTGATCAATTAGAGGTACCATTTCTTATCAAGATGTAATTTTCAATTTTACTCATATTTGATCTTGGTGTTATCCGTGTTATTACTTAAACGAATCAGTATTATATCTACAGGCTATTGTGGATGAATATCTATTGGCTATATGTTTTGTTATATCACAATGAAAGTTAATGGATATCATTTGCTTTTGACCCCACCCTTTTTATCTCTTGCTGAAGTATATCCACTTGACTTTTGTCCCCTATCGATATTCATTTAACGGACCGGGTCGGACGCAAGTTATGACAAGACATGACGTAATGAGAAGGCATGATTGCTTTAATGGATTGCAAGTTTAGACCCGGTTATGATTTTTCTTGTATCATAATATCTTTGGGAACCTAAACTATTGAATCTTGTCGATAGAACAAGTAGCCAACGTGATTCAAAGAAATATAAATTCCTAAAATATAAAGAAAGTAAGTTCCTTCTGATATAAACCTAAGGACATCTTTCTATACTCCAGGTAGTTATGTTCGTTCGCAGCTGTTCAATCAGAAATGCATCAGAAATGGACGTCATATGATGGAGCACGAGGCAGTAGTTAGCATGCCAACTTGAAAGAAACAAATAGAGAATAGTCCTATGCAAAATAATTTGTGAGATTGTATATTTCGATGCAAATACTTAAAGATAATAACACTTTTCAGAATATAGACAAATATATTTCTTAAAATTTATCAAAGTATAAAAATATGTAGATTTTTTTACGTGGAATGACGAATAGCTACACATTTTCAAGATACTATTATAGAAACATCATCTAAAATCTTGTTGGAAATCTTTCTGAACGTAATTTCATGTTTCATGATTGTATCGAATGTTTGAGTGTTTGCAAACTATTGAATTCTCCCTTTCCGTTAGACAAAAAAATTAATCGTGAATAGGTCAAACAATATGTATATATATATATATATATATATATATATATATATATATATATATATATATATATATATATATATATAAGCATAACAATATATTCAAAATCTAACGATGTAAATACAAGGTGATTCTGAACCAAAGTAGACGATCCTGTCTGACCTGACTCGATGACATTGACAATGATTAATGATTTTCAATAGACGTATGTAATAGTATACTCACGTACACCAATGTCTAAAAATGTCAGTGCGAGCAAACAACTCTTCAGAACACTCCTGAAACCGCTTCATTCTGATTCAGAAATAACCTTTCATTTTGATTCAAAAACTAAAGCTTTATTCATGAATGATGCGATCATCAGACAAAAACAAACGCTTACTAACTACAATACAAGAGAAGAGTCTTACAAAACGTAGCCAATATGATTTGTTGAAAAGTACAATGTGTTTAAAAAAAGCAACAAATTATATTTGTCAAAAAACTGCTTCAGCAAGCATATTCTTTGGTGTCTATTCGTTATATTGTTTTAAAAATCTTTGGTGTCATATCTTGAAATATAACCGAAGTCAACTTTATCTTTCTTTAGAATTCATCGAAAACAATTCCATGCAAATGGTATCAACAGAATGTCTTTGTAAAAGTCATCAACATCAACCTTTTAGCGCCTATGTTGATCATAGACCTCCCTCAAAATTTGCCAGGCCTCTCTATCTCGGTTGTCGCGGAGCTAACACTTATGGAGCTGAACTTATGTAATTCGTAACAACATCTTTATTTTTCTCCGCTTGGATTTATTATGTTGATGTCTTTGGATCAACTAATTGAGTCGTGATTTGAGCAGTTGTCTGACATTATTGCAACACCACCATCCTATTGCCACTTTCTCATGATTTCTATGATCTATCAGACTCTTGTCTTAATTCCAGGTTTTGTGATTACTCGATGAGAGGTTAAGCATGATTCTATTTCGTGCGTGTTGTATAGTTCTCAGTTTAAGGATTAGTCTTTTGGTTAGGTTCCATGTTTCAGCTCGATGGTTGATTATCGGGACGATGCATTGGTTGTAATCATTTCTTTTTAACATGAACGGGATTTTTTGATCTTGAAGGTTAAGTTCCCCTTGCAGAACACTTGCTAACCCAGTGTTATTTTTGCTTCATTTTCTGTTATTTCCAGGAGATTCGTTGACTTAGATAGATGTAGTGATCTCCAATCTTCAGTTCTGTGCCTTCGATCTGATTGTCGTTAACATATTCATTGTACATGGAATTTGTTTTACTAAAGTTCATGTGGATATTAACTTTCTTGTTTCTTGCATTCAGTCTATCCACCATCTTCTGGATGCATGGCATGACTCTGATTTATGTTCCTTGCCGTTGTCTGCGCAGCTTATTACCTCTTACATCACATTTTTATTTTGCATTCTCATAATCAACACATCATTCATCAATAAATGTAAGAATCATTGGTAATCTCAACTGTATATCATGAAGGTATAGCCAATCAATCATTGCTTCTAAAGTATTGCCTACCTGCTTTAAATAATAAGCCTGGACTCTATTTTCTCTCTGTAACAATTATCAAGGTGGATTTTTATCAAAAACTATTGACTATGTGGCACTCTTATATATTTTTTGGTAATTAGAGTAATATTCATTATAGTGACACATAGATATGAAGATATAAAAAATATGGGATATGTTTCAGATATTTTATAAAGTATAATGAAACAGCAAATATTCACGGCATCAGTAAACCAATCTCATAAAAAGAAGTCGGTTAAGAAAGCTACAGTTCACAAAAAACATTGGAACATTATTTAAACGTACTAATGCACTACTTGGTGTTATCGTCTGTAAATATCGGCTTATTGGTTTTTTTTATAGACAAAACGTGGCTAAATTCATATTAAAAAAACAACATCAAATCATATTTCGAATGATCTTTGCATAAACAACGACCGTCTCAAGGGAGTAAACATTGAGTTAAGTAAGTATAGCTCTATTGCCATGAAGTCGATTAAATAGATCTTATCTTTTTTAGCCGTGTGTATTTGCGCTTGTTCATTGCTTGTAAATGTCGATATGATCATCTCATTAAGTCTTTGGAGTCATTTGAGGAAGACGTTAATATGAACAGTTCAAAGCTCATATGATCGTAGACGCTAATGGCAATCCCTTTCGGACAGGGTATAAAGATAACAATAATCAGTTGATCATATTGAGCAAATGATACATACATAGAATTCACTCCTGATGATCACTTTGAACAGTATTTGGGATTGACCAATTTTAATGACCATGACGATGTGATAATTATATGTATGTCCCCTCACAAAACTACAAAAATATGACTACTCTCTCAGTGAAACACATCCATGTTGGATTAATCGAAGATACCACGATAGATAATTCCAGGAAAAATGGATATTGACTGATTTTACATTCACATTTCCCAACAAATCAATCACCAATAGCGTTGGATAGTAGCTGGTGAATTTAGGATTTGTTGATATCAAAGAAACCCTGTAATATAACATACCCGTGGAAATTTAGTGGTATAGAATGAATTATGGGAAAATATACACAAGTGGGGAACTAATTGCAATATTTGTTATTGTAAACTTTGATGCTTGTTATAGAATAGAGTATTATTTTACTGAGATCTCGAAAATACCATTTGAATGGACGAATTCTCCTCTATTTTTTTTGTGCTAGACTTTTTATCTTCACTATATATTGTGGTTTATTCTAAGTTGTGCAAAGATGAAAACAAAAGCAAATTCTAGCCTTTTAAATCACAGTCTGAATCAGGTACATTTAAAGTGCATGTTACGTCAACAGGTGTCCTTGTTTGTGCACTAAAAGTCTACAATCTTACGAAGAAAAAGAAAAAAATGCTGCATAAGTGATATTTTTATACACACACATACATATCTACCCTTCTCTCTCTCTCTCTCTCTCTCTCTCTCTCTCTCTCTCTCTCTCTCTCTCTCTCTCTCTCTCTCTCTCTAGAATGAGTAAAAGTAAAACTGATCTCAATAACAATACTACTTATCTCTCTGGAATTTAGATGCAAATATCTGGCCTTCTTCTACAATTAATTACGTAAGCTTAACTTGTAGCATGGTAAAACTCGACTTGTACTTCTGTTCCGACTAAAGATGCTTATTGCAACGTTTGTATTGTATATATTCCAAAGATTATGTATACATAGATTACTAAGGACATTTGCATTGTGTCAGTTTAACACAAAGATGTAGTGAAGGCCACTCTTCGTTGAAAGCATTCCCATATTTCAATATAGATAACGCTATCAATGGAGTGTCCCTCCTCCCTAAATTAAAGTAAGATTCATCTTCACTATTTCTCTGGGTTTTTTTTTAATAATGGAGGGAAGACCATGTCAACATCAACTTTAGTTTGATTACTAAATCTCAAATATCTTCTTACGCAACTTTCATGCAAATTGTTGTATATTTGCAACCTTTTGTGAAGTCCAACGTCGAATGATAATCGCCTCTAATCACTTATTAACATTATTTAAAAAAACATATTGACAAACGGTCGGGGTTTAGGGCTGTGTCATGGGGGAAGTGATTTAGTTGGCTGATTTATGATAAAAAATTTTATTGATGAGGAACCATCAATCGAAGCCGTTAACGTAGATTTCTTCAAGTTTTGAAGTAACTCTGACTACCAAGCAGGCTAAATAGCTACGTAACGAGCTTTAAATGCTTATGAATTGAGCTTTTACCCCTTATGTTTCGATATATTTCCGAATCGATTCCTCACTTTATGATCACTGCACAACAAAAGTAAGTAACTTATTCATTGATCAATTTTTTTCCAATTTTTTATAACTGATTTTCCCCAACATGCTATGAAGCCAAACACGTAGGGTACTTGACGGTTTCTATTCAGTGATGACATAACTTCATTCATTCATCTCATTTTCTTCCATGATTCACTTTCCATCTTCGAAATCTCAGATACATTCTCAAATTGGATTTTATGTTCAACAAGATGTGGAACCCATGAAAAAAATCCATTTTGTTTGCATATCACAATTCATGATTACCAGTCATAACAAATTTTCCAACGCATATTCAGTGAAACATTTTATAACTACCTTATATCATTATTGTTGAAACTTATTTCAGTGTTAGTTTATCTCTCTATCCAAAGCCAGTTTGCAAAAGATGATATTTTCTGAACCCTATTTCGAAGTACTACGACTAGACCCATTGAAATCGCATGAGATCTTAATTATCAATACGTATAAACCAGGCGTATTCATATATGTGTGTGTGTGTGTGCCTGTTTGTCTGTGTGTCTTTGTGTCTGTGTGTTTATGTGTGCATGTGTGTTCATGTGTGTGTGTCAATATGCGTGTATGTGTACGTGTGTGTCTGTGTGTGTGCATGTGTGTGTGTGTATGTACGTGAATGTGTGTGAACATAAGCATATTTGTAAGTGATTTTATGTACGTGCAAACATACCTCAGAATGTTTATGGTTGGTGTATCTATATATGAGTTTTAGTGAAAGAATCCGTGAAAGTCGGGGTGGAATAAATAAAAAATGAAATGATATTCTTATATTAATCATTTGTTCAACGTTGATTACCACATGCTAGTTGAATATTCAAATCAGTAATTAGCGTGTGCATTTCATCATCAGGAAATGATTTCATCACGGAAAAACTGAATCAAAAAACATTCTGCAGATATTTATACGAACAATCAACAAATAGTATCAAATTATTGATAATATTCAATGAATGCTCTGAAAAATCATTTGGATTATGCAATCACTTTTATTCTATTCACTGTGTGAAAAAATCGATGAGCACCAATGAAACTTTTCATTTGATTCCAGTCAATAATTTCTTTCATGAATTTTGTTTGTTTAATTCGAGTTACATTAATACGGTAATTTGATGTAAGCCTTTACAAGCAGTAACTCAAGATTCAACAAAAAAGAATAAAAGATGATTATTTTTATGCTTAGCATATTTTGTCTTCTACTTTGCGCTGAAATGTCAAATGCAAATCCCTTCCTTCAATATCAAATATCAATGTAAATTGACCTCGAAAAAAATTCATACACACTTTCACACGCAGAGAAAGATAAAATTTATAACAATTGAATGTATTATTTACTTATTGTGTCAAAAATTTAACAACAAAAATATCTCTTTTTTATCTAAATGTTGCCGCAATCTCTCAATGTATAGAATTGTTTTGAATATCCAATAAGTTTTGTAATAGAAGATCGTCAACAAAACCGTCAAAAAGATGCCAATATAGATTTCCATATATACAGATAGTTGATCAGGCTGTCTGGCTGGTTTTCTAGCTAATTGGCTGGCTATTCATGTAACATGCTCATAGGTTACACCAAGGAAGCTTAAAAGGTTAAATCATTTACTCCTTACTACTTATGGAAAGAAAGGTTTCTTCTGAGGTATTCAATTTGCAATGATCGTTTATGCTAAATCAGTACCTATGTTTATACCTGACAGTATTCACGTTTCACTAAAAAAAATCAGACTTGTCCACTATCCAAGAGAGAGCAAGAGAAGTATTTTATTCATTGATCACTCCAAACACTGCATGCTGTCAAAAGATCGGCGGTTTCTAATGAACAACCACCCAGCTCTCTATATCTATAACATTAAAATCAGACGAAAAGTTTGAAAATGTGTTGAAATTTCGTTGGTATGTTTCCCTTCATAAATAAATGCTTTTCTTCGAAGGAAAGAAGTCTGCAATCAGGTTTTGATGGGAATCTAGAGTTTCGGATTGTATTTTCGAGGAATACTTCCCCTGCTGAGAATGGCGTTATTACAACTAAAATTATAATTAGAATCCATATTGCAACGTGTTTTGTCGTAGAAATTAATCTAAACAATTTCCAATTCTGTCTCTCGAGATATAAAAAAGGAATTTCAATGAGAGAACACAAATATACGCACGGGAATCTATGTGCTTGAACACTTTCTTATTAAGTGTCGTAGTGTGGGAGGGACAGACTTACATACGGATGCACTTACAACTCCCTCTTAATGCGTACTCACCATGTCAAACATATGACATAACTGCATACATAAGATAGCTGTTGGAAAAATAAAATTTCTCTCAAATATTAATAACATGATAAGCCTGTCATTTTACTCATCCAATAATGAGTACTTTCATGTTGAGTGATATTGCCTTTGATGTTAATCCTTCTGTTTTTATTGCTTTTCATGTATGTTTCAAATAGAGTATTTGCTTTATTTTGAAGACTTTCCGTTTCTGTTATCTTTCCTTTACATCTCTTTGATAGAATCTCCTGAATATGAAAACTCTTTCAATGCTACAGACAATGTAGAATGCTTATACACCTATTGATGATTGAGACTTTAGATGTTAATGCTTTTGACATTTTAACATTTTTCTGATATCTTGAATGTTTTGAATAATTTATCCAGAATGAAAGGTTGAAACAATGATGTTTCTCCTTGTATAGTTTGCATTATGCCTGTTTTTGTATCTGGGTGATCTTAATATTCAACGTCTTCGCGGAAAAATCTCTATTGAATTTAGTGAGAATTATTACGTAGATTCCTCGAATTGATTTGCTTAATAGTGACTGTATTTATGTAAGTTTGAAATAAAAGTTCAT
Organism: Thysanoteuthis rhombus; assembly: GCA_963457665.1. Lineage (NCBI taxonomy): Eukaryota > Metazoa > Mollusca > Cephalopoda > Oegopsida > Thysanoteuthidae > Thysanoteuthis > Thysanoteuthis major. Next base: position 50,123,580 of record OY735223.1, read on the forward strand.
TTGAAGAAAGTAAAATATAACTCAAGGCTGCGCCTGACATGATCATTAAACAGAAGCAGGAACCAGGTTTTGTGTACATGAGTGGCCTTCTGACTCATTATCTTATATTTGCATTCTATAGGCATTTTTAAACATTGTTGTTGTAGCAAAGAAATGATTATTTTCCAAATGAGCAGCCCGGATTCGTTGACTGGAGATTATCAAATAAAAGGAAACATACCGAGTAAAAAGCCTACTTTTACACTGCGGAATTGACTTCAATCCTCACCAATATTTTGGCCTCGTGCCAGACTAGGTTATACAAGAATATCTTGGATGATTATATCAATAATCACCCATTGTCATCGCTGAGTGCATATCCAAGGCCATTTAAAAGTTTTAAATATTGATTTACGAGGTTCAAAATTGCCTGAACTGAGTTCATTCGACATTTGAAAAGATTTTAAGTCAAACGATTTAGCTATCAATTATTTCTAATTCAGTATATATGTTGGTTTTGATAAGGAAAGTATCGTTCTTCTGGAATATTTATTATTTTGATATATATATATATATATGTATATGTATATATATATATATATATATATATATATATATATATATCTTCTATAGGAATTGAGCAGTCTGGTGGATGAGGGATTTCTGTGTAATTAAATATATCGCTTAAATTCAGCCTTACTGCCTGTCCGGTTCCATAGTCCTGAGGTAGGATATCAGCCAAGTCAGGTGAATCAGGTGAAGGTTTCGATTCTGCCTTGCGGTACTGTCTATAGCCACACTGAATTCGATGTAATACCCTTATATATGTATGTATGTCTACCTGACTGTTTATCCCCGTTTGTTCCTAGCAACCTTACTATGTTTGCATGTGTCTATCTATCTCTCTCTCTCTCTCTCTCTCTCTCTCTCTATATATATATATATATATATATATATATATATATATACTTTAAAAAATCGTAAATTTTGGTTTAATCCATATTATTATAGTATTTGGAAGAAAAAATGTGATCGGAATGAACATTCTCTTGAACTCATAGCATTCTATTCCGACTTCGTGTCATGTAACCAAATTGAGTATGTATTTCAGCATCATAGTTACATTAGACAGTTATGGAGACAGAACTACTACTGCTACTACTATTATGATTATTATCATTATTATTATCATTATTATTTTCATTATAGAAAAGTTATTATCATTTGGATTTTTTAACAGAGATTATCCTGTTCGAGTATATTTTAGAGCTGTTTAAATACACCACTTTGGCTACTATTTCGAGTTGAATCAACGATTTGAATCCTTTTTTTGAGCGATATTTTCCATTTAAACGTTGGTCAGAATGACGGACGCCGTAGGCTTGCGATGCCGTCGAGATCCTACTGAAAAGTTGTCATGTACCAGCGTGTTAGGACAAGGCCTATCAACCCCATTTCGTGGTGGCCTCTGTTCAATCTGTACAGATAGTGGAACGTCCCACACCCACGAGACTCATGCTGAGTGGAGCGTATTGACATCCTGGCTTGTACAACTGTCAGAATCCTCCTCTTCGTCTTGCTGATTCATTCCATAGGAAAGTGTTGATTTATATATCTGACCAGTTTGGCTGTAGAGCTGTCGAAAAAGTGTCAATGTGGGCGTCGAATCGCCTTAGGGGGGCTATGCTCCCTGGTTTTGTATCAGCTCTCCTTTCTCTGACTGATTCTCTTTACAAGACTAAGCCAAATCCACCTTACTATTTTATCCATATCAGATCGATCGATGCCATCCAAAAGTGAGCATAACCAGCCTCGACCAGAGCTTTGAAAAGGGTCGTCAATTCCATTGTTACTGACATTATATTTGGATGTAAGATTAAAAGTTACAAATTTGTTCGACGGGAATTATAGATATGAATAACCCATCTAAAAAAAGTTTGTTTTTGTTAATAACTTTTGGTCATATTAGCGTTTTAATGAAATAATTCCACGTGATGTGATAACCATCTAAGTGGAAAATATACCAACTGACCTTTCGATCCCACTTTTTCAAATGCAAGATTAAAGTTGTTTCTTCCCATTTGCGAAAACATTTTTGATGTAGTCACTGTTTGGATAATAAATGGTTGTAATACTACAACTGGAACTTCATCTGGAGATTATCAAAGAACGAAAACAATTCTATCCAACCATTCTCCTCTCTTTGGATCAATGTGAATTAGAAAAACCAGGACTGAATCAGTTCCTAATTAGTTTTTCTTACTTTACCATACTCTGTTACTTTTTTTCCTGCTGACTTGAATTTTTAGTTTGATATCAAAAAATAGCTTTTAATGTTTTCAAAATTATTTTTGAAAAGCTTTCTCAAAGAAATATATCATAATATGTACGACTGATTTTATTTCATTATGTTCAGCATTATCTTCATCTGTACGTTGCATGGTTCTCACTTTGAGGTGAAATATTTTGGTCAAGTTCCATGGAAGAATATCGGGAGCTTACCTCAATTGTATACTCTTCTTTTTGCACGAATACAATTTTTTCATTCTTGAAAGTTGGACTAATTATTAATGGAAGAACAGTGAAATTGCATAAATGATTCTATACAACGGATGATTTATATTTCAATCTCTCTTGAAATATTATACGCTCTATTTTGAAATTAGTTTTCATATTGTATGAAATTAGTTCAATCATTCATGACATCATCATTTGAGTCGTCTGTACGCGTCACACAGACATAGCCTGAAATTAACATTCATCTTAACAGTTTCTAATATTTGAAAGATGAAAAAGGGATGATAATGCAATGAACTACGAGAACAAAAAGAAATAGAAAGTAGAGACGAGCAATGGAAAAATATCAAATGAAAATTAAGAAATTGGCACAGAAAAAATATATTAAAGTCATTCTCGATTTAATTGATTGTACAATTTTGACATTGAAATGAAGAAACATGATAAGAAATTGATAGAAACTGGATAACAGAGTTGAGAAAAAACGAGTCAAGTTTTTATGCCTCAACCTCTTTCTAATCATATTTCAGCTTTTTATTAGTAATTTTTCTGTTCTTCCATTGTTGTGATCTAAAGAGTGCTTGATCTCGCCTGTCTGAATTCAAAATTCCGTGATTCCTTAGTGGACAGCTCTAATGACAAGTACATGGGTTCTTGATTTCTTCATATTACTTCTCTTTTTATATTGTTTTGGATAGCGAGCTGGTTACTAAAATTGATTTGGCACAACAAGTTCTAATTCTGTCCAAAACTCTGCAATTACCCTTTAGAGTTACGATTGATTTAATCTTCTTGCAAAATCATCACCTGCCATCTTCACTAAATTTCTTGTCACAAGTATGCTACGATATCAATATCCCTAAATCATGTTCCACACCCTAAACAATGGATTGTGACAGCCCAGTCAGCAATAACTCATTATGAATGTAATTGATTCATCATTGAAGAGGATGTAAAATAGATTGTGAGTGCTGTAGTGAAGGTGAAGATTACCAAGCGAAGTTACTAATTATTGATGTTTACTGAGGGCCATCAGATTGGAATCATTACTTTGCTATTTAATAACAATATAGTAACAGGCACACTCACTGACTTCCAGTCAGATGTTGATATCATACATATTATAATCATGCATGAAATGAATTTCAAAGTTTAATGGATATATGAATATATATATATACATATATATATATATATATATATATATATATATATACAAACACACACACACACACACACATATATATATATATATATATATATATATATATATATATATATATATATATATGAGTGTGTGTGTGTGTCTTATTGAAAAACTAATATATGATCGGATAGAATAATTTCATGATATTGGAACTCTTATTTGAAATGATCTGATAATACGCAGGGTATGTATCATTTAGCCTGGGCAACTTAAATAAGCAATTACAGAAAATGGGACTGCTGTAGGAATTGAACCTAGGGCTGACTGGGCAGCAGCATCAAACGACGATTATGCAGAGGCCAAATAAGTGTTTATGTAATATAACGCAATTTATTACCATACATATGTGTGTGTGCACAACTTTAAGTGTGTGAACCAATGTGTTTATACGTGCGTTATCATGTGTGTAAGCATGTGTGAGCCTGATACACACATTCTATCTCTCTCCCTCTCTCCTTCTTGGGTTTGTGTATGGAATGACAGCCCCAGCTATGAAGTTGTGAGTTGAAGTTTGACTTGCCCAGAACCGAACCCCTTAATCGAATATCGTATCATAAGGTCTATAAAGATAGCCTGAATAGGAGCCCATATGTCGTTTGAGTGCTATTCTCTCAGCAAATACAAGCTTTGCAAGAATATTCACCATGACTGAAGTTGTTTGAAGATACGTCAACTGGCAATAAATTTTTATCACCCCTTTGATACAAAATTAGAGAACTATGGCTATTTGTACTGTTGGGCATATGTATGAGGCACTCGAGAGGTCTGCTGCCCTTCACAGAAGAAAAGTTTTAGTATAAAAGACAGTGTCAACTGGGTTCAACGTTCCAGTCTTGAAAAAAAATCCCTCAGCATCAAGTTTTAACTTGGTATAGGAGCAAATATCCTCTCCCCCATCGACCTGTTTGAAACCAATACTGACGGCAATCCCTTCAAGCAAACGACTCCTTTTTTTATTTTTGAAGAAGTTAGTAATGAGAGTCAGGAAATTGTTATTCACTTGACCTCCAACCGTTTTCTTTTGTTTTAGATTGCTCTGGATCTTGGAACATTTACCAACAGGTTACTTTGTTTTCATTCAGTTGCAGTCAGAATGTTCCAATATTAGTTAAGGTTACGGAAACGTGATCGTCACTGAAATAAAAGATCCACGAATAAGACCACTGATTTTTTTTCTTTTCAGTTTTAGGATATCAATTGAGAAAGTATTAACAATAACTATTCGAGAATAGTTTGTATATCTAATAATAATGATAATTATAAAAAAGATTATAAGTATATATGTTTTTGTAGTGAGCTGAAAAAAGATTATAAGTATATATGTTTTTGTAGTTAGCTGAATGAGAGAACATTCGTTATTTATATTTGACTGATTTTAAAGGTTATTGCAAATAGTTTCATCGAAATTAGTAGAATTAATTTCTTTTATAAATACAAATTAGGCAATTTGCATATCATTTGTGAAAGAAACATTTCTGACACCTTAGTTGACAGACATTCTATATGAGGACTATAATTCTAAGATAAATAACCATATCCGTGTCACCAGAGGGGTGATTCAAAAGTGGAGGGGACACGTGATCTTTCATACTGAAAACATGCCTACAGTGAAAAGGGCAGAAATCGGGAAAGAAAGAGGCATGAAAGTAATAAAATGCAATTACTTTAGCCGTTATGAAATTCGAATTTTTCACTACGATAGTGATTAAAAGCGAACTGCATAACTGTTTTTTGTAGAAAGTCTAACAACAATATGAAAATATATCATTATCATTTAAATATTCATACTAATCTTTGAATTCTTCTAAATTAGCAAAAGGCGATATCATACTGAGTGGAAAAAAAGAAATCAGTTCACTCTGTTTAAGTTCCCCATTAATGTTTCCAGAACGAAATATGTCAAGGCGTTAATGCAGAGAATTGGTTAAGACTTCAAACCACATATCATGTGAATGTAGTCAACTAGCCTCGGAGGAGTAGAAAAATAGACACGATAGGGTAGGAACCCTGGGTATTGAACAAACAAATGCGATTAAGCATGCGAGTAGTAGCAGTAAAAATAGTAGCACTAAAAACCGTACCAAATACGTTCAAAATAGGATTTGAGGAACTAAAGATTCAAGGAAGGATTGACACTATACAGATCACATAACGACTGCACAAATACTTAGGAAAGTGCTGGAAATATGAGATCTTCAACCTACTGTTGTTAGTAATGGATCAGCGGACAAGAAAATGTGCAGTAGAGACAGTAGACAGTGCAAACCACAGCGCCGATGTTATTCTAAAAAAAACATCAAAGAGACACATAGCACTGTTTACAGAATCAGTTATCGATACTGTTCAGATATGCGCAGAGCTGATATAGAAAGATTATATTAAAAATGGTAATTTTTAGTTTCAAATACTTGAAAATCATAGCTGAGAGTCCTGTTAATGTTATTTCTATCTTTACTGTCCTTATGCAGACCAAACTATTCCAACAATTGATAACATCAATATCGAATATAACGTTTGTTCCCCTTTCTGACATTCATATTTTCTTTTCAGCTTTAAACTACAAGACAAATTACTATAAATTAAATTTACTTGATTTTATTTTAAAAATCACTGACATTAAAATATGATATTTTAAACAGGACAAATAAACGTTTTCTGTCGTTCAAAACATTCTGCTACCATTGACGATGATAGAGTTTCCCTAATCATTGCATCATTAAAATTATTAACGTGAAAGTTTCATTAAACTAGTATCTATTCACATAAATTCTTGTTCGAACACACACGATGGGACATAAAAGCCCTGGAGGAATATTTTTGCAATGTATATTTTCAAAATAAACTGCAGGGATATTATTTTTTGATTCCTGAATATTTCCTAAGTATATGAACTTTGACATTAATATTTACAAGATATTTATCGCGTTGGATACTGTTTGTGAAATTTTCTAGATTTCAGATGTGGAAAAGCATCATCTTTCTTAAATGCTACTAGGTTATATCACTCTTTATTCAAATTCTTGGTTTAGTAAAATTTGTACAAATTTTACATTTGAATTTTTCCCCATATGAGATAGAAAACCCTGATTGGAATTTTTCTGTATTACTCCACCTGGTATCAACTCATACCAGAATACTTTATCGTAAGGTTTTAAGCAAGGCCCTAGAGTCACCATTCACTTGAATACCTTTATATCTTTTCTTCCGTTAGTCTCTGATAATATTAGTTTGAAAGTTATATTACTGCCTGCAGTATGTTTTGTATATATTTAACTCCTTCATATATAATCTTCCCGGAGAGATGCTTTGTTATGGCTATTTTAGATCACAAATAAACTTCGTAAAAGCGCTTTGGGTCATTTAAGAACTTGGATGAACTTTCGGCTCCATCAGATATTGGAAGAAATATATTTCTTTCTATAACTACGCACGAACATCTGCGTACAAGAATCAATAGCAGAAAATCGAGAAACTCAAAACTTTTTCCAACCATCTTTAATGGAAAAAAGATTTTAAAAAACGTCTTTGGAAGGAAGTATTAAGGGGATTTTCACTGTGAAAAACACTTGGTACTCAAAAATATGCACTACATCAAGAAAATGTAAAGAAAATTCCTTATCTATGTATGGAAATTGCACTTGAATTTCATCATGTTTAATCTAATACTATATTTCTTTTTATTGCAAACGATGTTTTGTCGTAACCGAATTTCATAAACCTATTTTGTGTTAGACCATCTGATTCAAATACCTTTTGTCATCAGCATCAGCTTCCATCGCAGCACAATTACATTCCCCAAAATTTGCCAGACCTCTCTATCATGGGCATCGCGCAGCAAGTATTTTCTGAATTTATCTAACTCGTCTTGCAATTTTATTTTCTGTCGGCCAAAATAACATTGGATGCTATTGAAATACTATCCAATCTTGTATTCCATGTCTCAAAAAAAAAATTAGTAAGGGTTTGCTTTTGTTTATTCTTTCAACAAAAAACTACCACTGTTGTTGACAAGTGATATTTCATTATGTCGTAGTTGGAAGGAAAGTAATTTTCGGATGATGTTGAAAGTGTGAGACGCCCAGGGAAGGGGTTGAGGTCAAAAACAGCCCACATGCACAACTCACAGAGAATCAATAGGAGACACAAAAAAGAGACATCGATGTTGATGGAAGGAAATATCAGGAGGATGGAAATGGTTGTAGAAAGATGAGAAGGTTCAGTTCAATATGGTCATACAAAGAGGGGAGAAGGACTGAGATCCCGATGGGGGTTGCCAATCCAACTCATAGGTAATCAATAGAGGGACAGGCTGAAATTTGGTGGTTGGTGGAAGGGAGTGTAGGAGGATGACTGGAGGGTATGGGAGGTTCGGAGCGTTGGTTAGATTTGTGTATGCAAAAGGAAGGAATAGAGAAGGAGACAGATTTATAACTCCGAAGAAAAGGAGGTAGGAGGGAGAGATTGTTGGGTGGTGGGAGGCAAGGGACAATCATTGACCCTAAATGCCCTACTTTTGCACATTAATCCATGAGTAAATTCACTTCAAAGAGAAATATTGAACGACATGAATTATTACATTATGATCAACCATATACAAGTTTGTATGTGTGTGTGTACGTTTGCATTTGTGTGTGTGTGTGTGTGTGTGTGTGTGTGCGTGTGTATGTGCTAGTGTGCGTAGACTATGATTGATTACCTGTGTTTGTGTGTATGTGTGTAAGTAAGTGTTTGTGTGAGTATGTTGGCATTTTCACAGCCATATTCAGCTCTGTATTCTCTATAACAATGAAAAACTTTTTTGTTTAATAGTGGAATGAATTTGACTTTATCAGTAAACTATCATCCAGCGTGATAACTCAACAATGAAATATATCTCATCAATACGATAGGTGCATTACCCAATTAATAAAATCATAAATCTCCAAGTTCAATGGTTCAATCCTTTATAACTGATTCTTCATTTCTTTGGCTGAAACAGGTCAGCATTTGCAACTAACAGTGAGAAGGGACATTAACTGTCTTGTCCTTACAAAAAAGATCACACGCTGAAGTCGTATTATCATCGTTGAGTATTATTACAATCCCATACCTCCCTAAATATTTACTGAATTAAACAAACGGGCATTAGTTATGTGAGTAAATATACGGCTTATGCACATAATCAGTGCCCTGAAATACTTCGAATAACAAGTAGATATTTGCCCTACACTTGGAAAAAGTACATACTAATTACTTTGGAGAGTAATTTTCGATGAGTTCATTTCGCATCTGATTCTGCTTTTACTATTTTAATTGGGTATGGTAGGGTGAATGGATTATTGTACCTGGTTTTTTAAAAAAAAATCAAATGAATGACCAAACTGCCTCTAAATACTAAAAATTACCACGACATAAGAGGAACAGAATATTCGATAACACGAATAGAATATGTACGGATGCTTTTGATTGTCAGAATGACTTTATCCGTCTAATTCAACTCAATTGAAATTTTTCTGATGTATGTTGAGTCAAAGTGACTTCATCACAAGATCGTATTTATTGAGTAACCAATAAGTAGCAAACTCAGAAAACTTTTGCTTAAGGTACATGTTCGGAAGTAGGTACTGTTTATACACACAGACACTTACTCACACGCACACACACACTCAAACACAATCACACACACACACACATACACACACAAACATATGTACATATATATATATATATATATATATATATATATATATATGGAAAGTTTTACAGCGTTGAGCACTAAACATTAAAATACTTTTTCAAGTGTTTCTCGTATGTCACTTCAGTCACCTCTCTCAAAAAATCTGCCAATGAAATTTATGTGATTGTCTTTAGTGTTACTTCCATTGTCGAACATATACTTTGTTATTATCACTCAATGTACAAACTGTCTCTGGTTGGGATCATCCGTCGTTTACTGCGAAAACTGTTTTGGGAATCTTAAGAACAACACAGTGATATGTGCTCGGCACTTTCAGCAGTGTTGATCAAACACTTTCCTTTCTGTATAGTTCATCTTGAACAAGTAGTTTGTCCTTTTAAGTAAAGTTTTATGTGTATTCTATATTGATATAATTCTATACTATATCCTTTTTTTTTACAAACGAACACCAATTTTTTGTACTCTCCCGTGTGGAAATTTTTTTTTATCTGTTCATCTCATGTCTGTTTGAGAATTTATTTGGTGTGCAAATTTGATATTCTGGGTGTTTGGAAGACGAAAAGCATTCTGCAGCTAAGTACGAAGTGGTTTGAAGCCTAATGATACCTGATTATATTATAATACTCATTTCTAATAAAACAATGCTACTAATTGAATAATATTATTTAGATTTGTACAAAACTCGATGCCTCTATGAGGTATAATACTATGGGGTAATCGCATTGTTGTATCTAGATTCATCAGAGTAGAAAACTACAAAATTGAATGTCCTACAGTTCATATATCAGTATTATTTATCACAGAATGTGTTGATCGTATATTCATTGCATTTGAAATGAAAGGATTAAGGCAAAAGAGATGGGTTTTTCTGTGAACCTGTGGACATAGATATTGTATGAGCTTGTGTTTGTCCATGTTGTTTCACAAAACGATATGCATTCATGTGTTCGCTAGAGTGCATGATCCTGTATGAGTAGACATTGAAATGTGTATGCATGTCTGTGTCTTAGTATGTCTGAATTCATGATGCATTACCGTCTAGCAGTGAGAGCAACGGCAAGTTTATATCCATACTGCATTGACACATATAGAGCTGAAATGTTGATGGATGCTGAATCCTAATTTATGCTTATCAGGTGAACATTCAATTACTGTTGTTCGAAAAGTATACCTTCCAATAGATTATATCAAAGCCTAATTTGATGGGTTAATTTATGTATATAAGAGCAATGTTTCAAATCCTTGCGAAGGACTATTCGGAAAATTAGCGAATGCTGATGATAAATGACGATATACGTAAAGATGCCAAAAATCGTGTCTGCATTGATAATGATGATAATCAAGAAGAACGTTGGTAATGCAATTCCTCTTAGGGTGCTTTTTTCAAACATGTTCTCTAACAAAGATAAGTGCATCCCGTTTGAAATCTTTTTTTTTTTTAGATTACCATATAAGCCAAAATGTGAAACAGCCCAAAACAAACGTATTCAGACTGAATTATGCTAGAATATTTTACTTCTTTTATATTTCTTTGTTTTCTCTACTTATAATTCCTAGGAATAAGTTTTTGATTAATTCATAATTCATTTTAAGCTCTTGGATATAATTAATCGACCCCCACTCTTTACTCGGTTCCATTTTATGTCAATATAATCGGAAGTATTCAATATAATTTCATATTAAATTCCGTATTTATCAATGCTTCTGGGAAAAAGACAGGACTAATTTTAGATGCTGAAAAAGTTCCTTTTCTTGGAAAAAGATGCCAAAAATGATAAAATATACATAAAAAATATAAATACAAATCTAACAGAGAAACGTGCGCCAGCTAAATTCATGTGCAATGTATTTTAAAATTGGCCCGTTCGAACTTTACGCGGTTATTCAAAGTTACGAAATGGAAATCACCATTTTCGGACGACTGGTTCTATTGAGACTAATGTTCTAATGGAGAAAGGCCAAAGTGAAGTCATGTGAACATTCAATTAAATCTTCAAGATACTTTCAGATATTTGTACTATTTCACATTTTTTATTGCTTCGGAATCGATTGTATTCATTGAATAATTTAGAAAATGTGGAAAAGGAGCCTATTTGCTTGAAGTGAACAATCTTATCACAGAAACGTGTAATGAATTGTATGCAAAAGGAAACAGGAAGGAGATAAAAGTTGAGCCTGGAATGTGAATAGAAATACAATGATGAGTTCTGTTGAAAATCGATTTCTGAATGACTTGATAATTCAAGATTTTACGTATGTATAAGTTGAAAAAATTATATAATAAAGAAAGCTAAAGCAGGATTTCGTGTTATTAAATCAAGTCGGTTATATACGTATTATGGAATGTTTCACACTTACATACATTAAGAAATAGCGAAATGTTCTGGAATTTTCCCCTATCAAAGTTTCTAGAAATTTTAGCAAGATCATAAACTATATACCCAATCAATTAGGTACAAATATCGACTGATTCCATGGAGAAAAAAGTATGGCCAATCCTGGGGAAGGTCTACGTAAAACGACAGACGTTGAAAGACTGATGACAATGATGATCGTCTGTTTTTTGGGAATAAATGGATTTTCAAATTCAAAACAACTTTGAATCATTGGATAGGGATTAAACAACACATGTGACTGAGATAATAGCATGCATTAGAAGGTGCGTCATCGCAAAACACAAGAGGGAGTGTTGTCTATTTAATTGGATAGGAGAACATTTGCAGAAATTTCTAGAGGAGCAAAAACGTTGATAAAATTAAAATAAACAAGTTATTCTGAAGAGAATACTGATTTGTTATTGTCTCTTGATTGAATATTCCATTTCGAAACTGTATCATTCATAACATCATAACAGGAATCCTATCATTATTCTTGTGCCACTGGAAAATTTACTGCAAGAGTCAACAATCTCTGACAGCCAAAACTGAATAGAAACTATTTGATGAAAAAATGTATCAAATGAGAGATATGGTCAAAGCAAATCATAACTTCTCGGTTCATCTATGAATAATAAATGTTGAGGTTAGAAGATCCCAAAATTGATTGAGCAGCACAAAAAAATATTAACCACTACATCTACTTGGGACAACGAATCTCAATGAAATCCCCGAAAGAAGGAATTGAACGTAGAATAACTTCCAGCGAAGATCGACGTTCGACCCACTCGATAGTCTCCAACGGGACTGAAACAGTGAACTTTACCAAGATAGCCATGCAACGTGCACAAAAAAGGGTTCTGATTAAAACCACTGCAAGAAGTTAAAAGGCAAAACCCTACGTCAGGGGAGGGACAAAAGTAAGAGAAAAAAAGGTTGTGACCAGCCGAAGATAACGGCGTGATGATTAAGTTCACGAGATATTGGCTCATCGACGCTTGCGATAACATGTTTTAAGGAAGAAATGATTACGTTCAGAATCAAACAGAGAGAGTGCTAGCATTTCTATACCTTTTGTTTATATCTTTTATTAAAATCAACGTAAAAAAATTGGTTAAATCTAAGAAATCTTGAAAATTTTGATTCTGTATTAGACCCACCAAATCAAGTATTACTGACTTCAGTCAACTGCAGAATATTAATAAAACACGACCATCAAACGGACAAATGTGGCAAAATGTGATCCCACTGAATCAGTCAGAATAGTCTCCATTCAATGTTCAAACATATGTTTCTGATTCAATGTAAATCATCTTTGAAGGAAGAAAGAGTACTTCTAAGATGTCTTCTCCAGTGTTTGAACGCGACTGGATATTTTCCATCCATAATGAAGCATAATGCTTGGAGCATCTGGAATATAAAATGATTTAATTAATGAAACTTTATTAGAATCCAGCATTTTGTTGAAGCCTCTGTTTTGATTTTATAAGAATACTGTGTCTTCAGTGTTCGTTTGTAAATAAGACGAATATACAAATGATGATATAGTTTTTTGAATAAGCGTTGAAGACTTGTATCTTGTTTTCCTCCAATATAGGGTTCCCATTGATAACTTCAACAAAAATTATGATTTCGATGCCCCTGTCATTTTTAGAATTAAGCTACCGTTGATTAGTTGGTAAAATCTTTTTGACCCATCACGATATATACTTATTGAACGCAGAATTTTGAATAAGACTGTTCTGTGAAACAGCTTTTTTTTGTTTCCTCGTTATATCACGGAATCACAAGTCTGTAAAAAATCTGAATTAAGATTCAGTTTAGCGAATGAATCTAAGAAATATGGTTCCAAAAAGAATGCAATTTCTTGTTAGAGGACATGTTTGAAAGATCACCTTGGGCGAATAGAATTACTGACCCTCAATGAAGTTTTTCCCACAGCAATTGAATTGATCAAAACTTTGTTTACTCTACGATAATATCACTTATTACATCATTAATTTTATGATGTGAATTAGATAATATTTCAAGATTTTGCACATTTTTTTCGGGTTATTTTTTTTTCAGCGGAGAAAGAAGATGTTAGGTAGTTTACCGAAGATATAAAAGGAGAGGATGCGGATATGGATGTTACGAAGTTAGTTATTTTAATAAGAGAAGGAAAAGAAAGTTCAAATGAAAGTCATGTAGCTTACTAATTGGAGAGAGTGAGGGGGCATAATTCAATGTTGTATAATGAGAGGGTGGGAAATGGGTAGAAAAAGTTTAATAGTCTTCTGAGTTGGTAGGAAGTAATTTGCTTATAAAAATGATCAATGTTAGTTAAAATGAAATCGTGAATTGGCAACAAAACTAAAAAAGGATGGGAAGGAGGGAAAGGGAACATACAATCTTATTGTGAAAGAGGAACAGGGGTATTAGATAATCGATAAATTTAATTGACTACATCCCCAGAATTTCACTGAGACGAACTAGAATTTAATAATTTTGCTATCAAATGGCTAAAACTATTAAAAAAAACACTTACTTTTAAATGTGAGAGAGGTGCATTCTAATCTACAAGGGGACCACTATCTTTCAAGAAACGATCTTTACAGCTCAGGGGAATCAGTAACCATTGATAGAGTCTTTTTCCATTCAATCATCAACGTTTTCTTGGTATATCAGATTCTCTACTTCTAAATTTTACGAAAAAATACCAACAGAGGTAATTTTTTCAACGGTTAATTGGTTCCTATTAAGTAACTCCTCACAAAAATCCAACGACATATCGTGAGGTGAGATTGAAAATCACCTTTTTTTTTATTGACGACAAAAGCAAAACGAACTGATATTTGTGAAAAGGACAGCGACAAAAATTAATTTACATGATTTACATTTATTCCTTGTTTTTTTTTTTATTATAAATTTTTCTTACTTTTGGAAATCAATTTTGTCGTGTTCCAGCAGATGTGTTACGTGCCTGTGGTGAACTAATTCAAGATAACTAATTAGTTGAGGAAAATAATCCTTTCAGAACTTCGCTACTGAACGAAATAAATTTGGCCAGACTGAAGAAAAAAACCCAGAAAATAGCACAATTAAACGTACAGAATTGGAGAACAATTTAAGAAAAACCTTTCCAAATTCAAGATATACATGCCCCTCGAAAATCTGGTTATATTTTAAAATCCTGTGCAAAATTTTACTTTTTATATGTATTATCTATGGAGTGCATTGTGTGTTTTTTTGTTTTGTTTTTTTTCTTCTTATTTTCAAGTCAACGGACAAAATCGTTGCCTGGCAATCTGCTAAGTTTTTTAAGACGGAAGAATCAGTAAAACTCAGGCGATAATTTCTATGGATAAAAAAATCCTCCTTTGTCTATGTGATCGTTGTCTATTGATTTAGAAGGGATAAAAATCCAAACACCACATACACACACACACACCCACACACACACACACACACATACACACACACACACACATACACACACACACATACACATGCACACTCATATATTCATTCTATCACATGTTGTTGAAATACTTCATCATCAGTATTCTATCGTCCATTGCTGAGCATAGATCTTCCCCAGGATTCGCCACGCCTCTCTATCGTGGACATTGCATAGCCAATAATTTCAACTTGTCCAGTTCGTCTCGCTATCTCATATTCTGTCAGCTCCAATTCTGTATTTGATCTCTGAGGATTCATGTTGAGAGTCGTGTTGTCAATCAGCAGTTTGTCATTTTTGCAACATCGTTAGTCCATTGCCTTTTGAATGGATTTCCTCTATCGAAAGTCAAAGTTGCTGCTAAAAACATGACAGAAGTGAGTTCACAATTGGTTTGTGGATTGAAAAGGTTATTTTCCGTATATATATATATATATATATATATATATATAGAGAGAGAGAGAGAGAGAGAGAGAGAGTGAGAGAGAGAGAGACAGAGAGAGAGACAGAGAGAGAGAGAGAGAAAGAAACACACGGAAAGAGATGAAGAAATGAATTAGTACTCGTATATGTACTATTTAAATGAAAATCACCTTTGAAAATATATGGGTAGCTTTTTTTACACACTTTGAATAAGCGTTATTGTTACTTTGGAAGACTGAGTGGGACTGTCTCTATATATCAAAGGAAACTTATTTTCTTCTGCTGCTTGTCTTCTTTCTAAATTCCTGCAGATAAACAGATGGAATTAAATCAAAGAGGAAAGAAACTAAATTCACGTCAAAAGTCTAAGATGTTGTAACTTGCTAAACCTAAAACTATATGCTTTTGGTTGAAGGTACTGGAAACAATATCGAGTTTTTGCATTCATAAATTCCTTGTTGCTTGCAGCAAGACCAATGGGGGGGTGCAAAGGTGTGGGTTGTACTATTGAGTGAAATGTCTCCTCCCTGTAAGATTGATTGAGTTGCTACGAGAGGCTCTCAGCCTTACGGCACCTATATCGAATAGTCACCAGGTATTGAGCAAGCTTGATGCGGCCTAATCTCGATGATTGTACGAAAACCGGTATGCCCAACGGGATTTGGCTGTAATAGACGTTTGACGATAAACCAATTGCTTTTACCAAGCACAATTACATTATTAATTGATGACTGTTCATTCACTGTCATTCGAGGTCATGTAATGTGACTGCTTACCGGATGAAAGCCAATCAATCCTGTACCGCACGCACGGTCCATCTGTGCATGAAATCAAATTATCTTCCATAAATGTATCCGGCCATAAAGGCGCTATTGATGATAGGCAAAGTTGGTAGCCATTAAGGATCCACTGTCGTCTTCGGTTTGCTTGAGTTGGTTGGAAATAATACTTTATTGTTGGTATCCAGAGGAAAAGTCATTATTCCTTGAGGCTTTTGGAGATTGGAAGGGATATGATACGAATATTTTGGTATTAAGCGGCCTTGATGTATCGTCGCCTGATAGATAAACCCTCCTTCTGTAAACAGAGGCATTGCATTGAATGTCATCATCTATTCCCCACTTAATAACGAGCCACAGTTTAGCACAGATCGAACTGCTCTATTTGAAATTCTGAGTAGCTACGGTTAGAACATGATATAGCTCCCCCAGGCAAAATATTAAAGTCCGATGTATATCACGGTAGATATATTCGAGTCTGCTACTGTTTATTCTACCGTGGTGCATATCTTATTATCAAGAGTTACTCGCATCTAAGATGTAATCGAATGTTATGATTATCTTTTCGTGGCAGAGTCAATTATGTTGGTATTTTATCAGTGAGATTGTTGTATTCAAAGGAATGTGATGGTTTCTAAAGAAGAAAAATAGTTCTTAGTTGCAAAGTCAATTATTTAGAATAGTGGGTAGGTGATACTTTTTGATCAGCAAATTATCTTTGAATTGAAGAGTCCATTGTTATGGAGAGGGACACGAAATAGCCACACAGCTCATTATAAATATAGACATAGATTTAAAAGCAATCGGTAGGTAGAATATATTGCTACCTAATAGATCAAAGTATATTTGATGTTCATCTAGTTTTATGAAGATTTAATCTTGTTATAAGGTACATGAAAACATGCCATGTTTCAAAATATATGCAATGTGACTTGAAATAATCCAAAATATATAAAACAAGCTTGGCTGAGCTGCGGTCAAATTCCGTTGCTTCGTTAAAATATATAAGGTGAAAGAAAGAACTTCTCATGATGTTATTACTAAACTTTGTGTCCGATTTCAACTCATTTATTAGCTTTAGTATTGGCATTCGGGTATTTGTTATAGATTTATTTGCGTTCGGACTGACTAATAAAAAATAGGTCTTGCTTGTTAGTCGATGCAATTTGTGTTTTTGTCGAGTGGTAAAGTAAAATGAAGTATTTACTATCATCGCTGGTCTTATTCCCTATTTAGTCCTTCAGACAATAGAGTCTCTAGGTGAATTATTGACATCATGGTTCAAATGCCATTTGTTGATAAAAATATATCCGATCTGCCATTTCAACCAATGGAAGCTTCTACAAGTTTCAAGCCTTTATGAAACCTCAATATGATTCAAATACAGGGAGTCCCCGTTTCTCGAAAGGTCTGCTCAACGCCCCTTTAAACTTTTTCGAAAATGATTTGAGAGGCAAAAATAGCATCTAGGTTTTACTTAGCAGCTACTCAAATTACAGGTGGTGCATCCCCTCTCTCACCCATTACCACGACCCCCGATGTGTCAGCTTCACATTTCTGCTTACGAAAGGCTCTCATATGGACGCTCTGCTTTCGGATAGCGAAGAAAATGGGGATCAACGAAAAAGTACATTATTCACGCTACAATTATTAAGATTATCAAGAGTTGGTTATCGTCATGTTTTTATATAGATTTTCTATTTACATAAATTATGAACCCACATAAATACACACACACAAACACGTGCTCCCGTACACACACGTAAACACCCACTGGAGAGCATATACGATGGAGTCTAAAGTCTAGGTTCTTTACTCGAAGTCCGTTTGCAGATTGCTAATGGTCGATGATTATATCAAAGTATAATCTAGTAGCGTTTGCCAAACAAATTCTGGTTCATGAACCGAAAATTCACTTCTCAGATTTTGTGATGTTTTTACTGTTGCTTGCTGGACTCTGTGGGATTTATATAAACTATTTCCCCCGGAGAGCCCAAATTCTGTGGTTCCTTATTCAATATGCAAAGCTGGTTTGGTTCCAGTAATGTGTTGCATGTTTTAGGGAGCGTTGATGAACGTTTCTACTTATGGTTGGAAAGAATTGGTCCCAGGATGATATCTTATCTATGGAAAATAAATGCATTATTCAAAACTACATTGCTAAGAATTGATATATGTTGCCGCTCATCGATACTTTTGCACAGAAACTTGCGTGCTTATCCTGCTGGCAAGTTGGGAATCAATGTCCAGTCGTTCCTGTAAATCTCGGCATTGTAGAGAAGGAAGAAAACTGATCTTCCTGAATTATTACCGCCTGGCAGTTTTATATCTGTTATATCTTAAACCTACGAGAATTCAATACTCCAATATCCAACAACAGCAACATATCTATCTGAGAGAATGTGTATAATCTAAAGTACAGATCGGTAAACTAAAACTACATCCAAGTGCTTGGAAGTGGCTTGCATGATCTTTCCAAACGTGGTTCCCATGTTCACAGTGCGTTGAATTTAATCAGGCAAAACATTATGTCAGCGTTCTTGTCTTTTCAACTTTTCACTCCAGTCAAAGGGTTCAGTTGTGCAAAGGTTATCGGTAAATATTTGTACTGTATGCATTGATACTAATAGAAATCACCTAAATATTCATTTGTGAAGTCCAGTGCCACGAATGTTCAATTGCAAGATTGAAATATGGAAACTGTAAGTTGCCAGATTGACTTTGTCCTACTTGTTAATTTTCGTTCATGTGATTATTTCATTCACTACATGAATATCTCCTGTTGGTTGATAGAAGTAACGATATGTCTATACAACACATTACATTAAATCAATGGAAGATGCACTCATTTCTATATCTATTGATCCAAAGATAATCTATTCACTCTCATTCTTCCAAGCTTAAAAATATTATTTTGTGGAGGAAACAAATACTATCTCTCTTAAGAACTTAACAAATTTCCCACTGAACTCATACATTTTTGGCATAAGAATTTCAAGTATCCTGATATACAATATATATACTCATACATATATATATATATACATATATATATATATATATATATATATATATATATATATATATATTCTTACATTCAGCATGAGGCCTCTAGTAGCCCTGACAACAAAACTTACCCACAATGCATAGCCGCTGGCAGTGGACTCTGGTTCCACATGGTACATTTTAATTTACACTCACACAACACGCACCACTGATGATGGGAGAAATCCCGAAACATGTATGGACTATTGACATATAAGGATTAATAAAACCTTACCACCAGAAACTTCACTCCCGAGTCTGTCTCACTCTCCAAAGTACACATTATATATATATATATATATATATATATATATATATATATATATATATATTGCACACTAAAATTTAAGAGCATTTTCAATATATTTGTCATATATATATACATATCAGATATATATATACATATATATATACATACATATACATATACATATATATATATATATATATATATACATACATACATGCATACATATATATATATATATATATATATATATATATATATATATATATATATATATATATATATATATATCAACTTATTCCTGTATCTAACAGTGCAGCAATCCTAGATACATCCGAATATTCAACGTGTTCTTTTTTATTGCACAGTATTTTGCTCGATGCTAAATATATTTTTGGCTTCTTATTCCATATCGATCTGTAAAGCAATAGATACTTTGGTGAAATTTTGTGCTGAAGTAATTTATTTCCCTTAGGAGCAACTTGAGGAATATTGGTCGGTTCTTTGATGAAGATCACAAAGAATGTCGATGTCTATCCTTAGGATATGAACTGATGTTAAAGTTAATTCTTCCTTATGAAGTCAGTCTATTTTGATAGATACTGGTCCTGATGGAAACTGAACATTGAAATGATGTCCATGTTTTATCAATAACTCCTCCATTTCCTGTTAGTTAAAAGATATCATGTATTATATACTTATTTGCTATTTACGTTGCATTTAGTAAGTAATTATTAGTTCTTGTCTTGATTTTGTTCCACGGTTGGTTTTATTCATTGCATGTGGTAAATTGTTTTGCACAAAAGGTTAGAATTAGTTGCTGAGAAAATCAATCGAAAATAAAACAAATTGTACCACATCAAACGTACACCAGCTTTCAAGCTTGGACGGAAGATAAAGAAAAACTTCTCAGCAAACCAGAGGAGAACGATGTCAAAATCAACAAGTTTAACGGTATAATAATGATCCCTCCGACACAAATTATCAGATGGTTTCAATCCAAATAGCAAATCATCAATAAAAATCTGGGAATAAACCAAAAATCTCATGCAAAATAAGCAAACTCTCAAAATTGCCGACAGTGAAAATAGTTAAGAAACCGAAATAAATAGAACTACCTAGGAATAGAGATTACAAAAATAAATCACGACAGTAATCAAGGAAACAGTTCTCTAAAAAAAAGTATGGGTCTCAAAGATTCTAACAAAAATCTCAATACAAGAGAAAACAAATGACTAGTTTGCTTCAAAGTAGTGGAGACTTAACAGCGGACAGGAACCCAGATTGTCAAACATGATCAGGAATTCCACAAAAACCTATAATCTCCCGAATAGGGATCAGAGAAAAACAAGACAAAATATAAATATCACGAGTGATAAGTTCGAGAGGCAACCCAAGAGAGCAGACATGTTTTTCCGAAGCTCTACAAATATGACCTATTTTTGTGCCCGCTATCAACAATGGCTCATTTCAAGCGTTAGATCATATTTTTAACGGGTGATTTCTCTGACTAAGCATTTTTTAAGCTTATTAGAATTATTCATATCAATCATAATAACCATTGAATCTTGCAGAGAGATATCACTGAAATTGAAAACAGCCGTTGATCTTCATTCAGCAGATCAACAAAGAGAGAAAGCAGCAAAATATAAAATTCTGCTCGCTCTTTGTTGACTTAAGGATCTGTACTATTATTTAACAAGAATCTTTGGAAACATCGTATGCACAGTAATGAAATTTTAGTAATATTATGTTTGGACATATTACTACGATGTAGGGGGGTATTTGGGCATAGATCCACTCCAAATCTAAACAATTTTACCCTGCCCTACCAAATCACCGATCCTTCAACTAAATTTGAATAAAATTCACTGATGATATCCTGGTATATCTTGCCGACAAAACCGACAATTTCTGTGATATCATACTTGGTATAACAACGACATAGATATTTGGACAGTCATGAGCGTATACATTACATAGATTTCAATTGAATAGCAAATAAAAAATCTCAATCAAGGAAAAATCTAAGATCTGACCCAAAATATTATTAACCTTCCCTTCTTTCACTGTCAACTCTCCAAAAGAAATCTATGCCTCAATTTCTGAGATATTGTGTTGACAGACAAACAAGCAAAGAGGCAAACAGATGGAAATACGTGACTAAATACATAATCCTTCTTTTTAACTTTGATGGTAGAAGTAAAATATACAAGACAAGAAAAAATAGCTGAACAAATCAGTATTTGGTAGACTTGCCATTGGTATGGTTGAACATTTTCAATATCTCAAAACTTCTCATCTTTTTTCGCCTGCGCTGATTTGAAAGTATATCTTCCGTAGAATAGTTTCATAATATTTCCATAAAAATAGTTCAGATTTTCATAAGTGGATTAGTGTCTCAGGGCTGGTATGTCTGTGGAAGTCAGTTCCTCCTTTATTACAACAGCCGTTCGCAAATGCCTCCGGTATATTGAAAACGTAGTGTATTTATCCAAATCATGTCCGACAGAATGATATATTTGAAAACATATTTCGTCAAGCGCACGAATTACCGGAGAAGCAATCTCAACAGTCAACCACGTGAATGTAATTCGTCCGCAAATACAATTGACTACTGACTCCTTTGCTAAATGTCGACTGAGGTGAGATATGTATCTCTCATGACCTCTCTGCCTTGATAAGCTATGTAATAAACATATTGCCCAACTGTTCTCCGGCAGATTTTTAGATCTGCCTCTTCGTGGAGTTTTCTTTTCCAGCTTTAGATCCTAATCTAACAAAACACTTTTCTGGTGATCAATATTCACCAAAAGTTTTTTTTCTTACTTTATTTGAACATTATACAATCACATGTATGTCAAACATAGAAACTGAACTATTTTCATTCAAACACTCCAACTCAGGAAACGCCAACAATACGTTTCCTTTGGAAATCCGACGACACACATGCTCAAGAAATAAGATACTAATCGGATTTATTTCTTTTTGGCTTTTCATATCAAATAAGTACCGTATATATTCGATGGATAGAACGAGTTGAGCTGGAATTGAGCATAAAATAGAAGAAAATCTACTGGATCAAGTATCAACTATTCTTCATTTTTCCATGAAATTAGCATGAAGTATATTTCATTATTATGAATTCACCATTTAAGGCACTTGGTCTACTGTCAGCGGAACAAAAATCTCTTTCATCTTCAATACACTGAACGTTTTTTCTGGTTGTAAAAAAGCAATTTCTCATCAGTTATGGTGAACCCAACTCGAATAATGATTGTGAAGGAATATTACACAACATGCAATGTACAATACGTTTAAAGCATTCCATACACAACCATGGGAACAAATCGATGTAAAACAACAGGCTTTTGGGGCTAGTTTTGACTGATCTGAGCATCATAGCTGATAATTTTTAAAGGGACAATTCTTCTTTTTTGTAATTTTTTTCTATCTAGGGATATATATATATATATATATATATATATAAAGAGAGAGAGAGAAAAGACGGAGAGAGAGCCTAGTCTCCACAGCTCTAAACACTAAAAGATTTTTTGTTTTACTTCAGTCAGCTATTTCCCAAATATATATATATATATATATATATATATATATATATATATATATATATATATATATATATATATATATATATATATATATAAAGAAAAGCGTCAGTGCCTCTTACTTCTGCTTCGTTTCTTATCAGATATACTAAATTCATAAAGATTCACTCATATTGTGGGGTCGTATATTTTGGTATAATCATTTCCCCACGTATCTGAAAACGCTTGACCCACGGAATGCAGGGATAGATTAAACACTTCTCTTTTCCCAGAATGGTACTTAGTTGCTTGATCTATGCATTGTGTTGTCAAAGCTACAGTATCGTTTGCACTAAAGCATTCAACAATTACAAAATGTTAATGTTTTTGTATTCACTTTTGATAAAAGATAAATGCAGATACTATATATTCAAATACATTTCTTATATCGAAATTATTAAGATTTGATACTGAGTACTGGCAATTTTTGCTACGGTTTAACAAAACCTACTTTCTAAACTTTTAAGTATTCTTATGTATATTTTTCATTTTCAATCTTTTCACATTCTCAGGCTATCTTTACATCTTCATATTTGTTTCTTCCATGCTTAATCTCATATGGTGAGAAGCCTGACTACTTTTCCAGTCAAATTCTGAATAAGAACTCTATGAATGATTGATATGAAGCGAGTTAAAATGGAAAGAAAAAAAAAGGAATCCCCCAAAAAAAAAGAATCAATATCAAACTGGTTAATAGGAAAATCCTCCCCGCAGTCAGAAATGAGAATAAGATTTTGACCCGAAATCTAAATCAGGAAAATACAATAAACAAATACAGAAATTACAAAAATATGATACTTTCACCAACTGGGTTTGATAAAAAGCATGAATTCCTTCAACAGTTCTTCGCTGTCATAAATCATGCTGGCAACAATACATAGAGAGGTGAATATGCGATTTAAACAGCTTTAGTAGGAGACGGATCGGATTGGCAGGATGATTGATAGATGAATATTTGTTTGACTCAGAATATAAGAATAGTCGGGAAATGAGGTCCAGCCATTCCAAAAGGATATATATATATATATATATATATATATATATATATATATATATATATATATATATATATATATATATATATATATATATATATATATATATATATATATATATATATATATAGTTTTATTAATAAATATTGTAATCGATGGAAATTGAAAGATTGTATAAATTTTATGGAACAATAAGCATAGGATAGGTGAAGAAGAAAGAGAAAAGAAAGAGATAAGGAATGAAATGAAAAAAAATGGACTGATGACAATATGAAACTGACAATCATAGGGAAAGCAGAAACGTATCTTGAAAAAAGTTCAGGGCTGGATATAGTTGCAGGAGTGTAGTGATTCAATCGTAATTGTGCACTTGGATTCGACCCTTCGAATCAATAGTGTAATCAGAAATAAGACGGTGTCAACCAATATTCTGGGAAGCTGAAATTTTTGGACTTTTTTTGAACTGATACTTCAAACAACTCAAGGGCATCAGATCTATTAATAGCTACAGAGAGGAGATGTACCAGAAAGTAGTTGTTACAGAATCTACTCGAACAAAAGTGAAAAAAAAGGAAAAAACTGAATATTCTCAAGACATGCAATTATTCGAAAAGGCAACACACTACATTAGAAAAATAATACGAGTCTGAGATATCATGAAATCCATTAGAAAACTCAAATGGCCACTGTTTAGTCATATTGTAACAATGTCAGACGACTGCTTGACCTCCCAACGCACAAGGTGGCGCCCCTAATTTTATATGCATGTATATGGTCGGTAAAAAATAAGATGGCTATACAAAACCAAGTTGAAAAAAAAATTGATTTTGCAAAGCGCATGATAGAGGGAACTGGTGAATCCTGGAGAAGATTTATGTCCAACGATGGACGCTAAAAGGATGTTCTTCATGGTTACAATAATACCCATCCCTATCGGTGCCTACGGAAGAGTCCAAAAAACTTCCCGAATGAATAATAGAAATGGCAATTTGGAGAATAATTTCCCAAAGATTCCATGGATGTATGCAACCATATAGAAATGGTGATTCAATTGTAAACGTGCTAGTGACGGTGATTTGACCCTGTAATCAGCTGATGGTACCACTATCTATGAGCATTAATCTTGGGACTCTAATCACCGGGACAAGGCATCTGATCTATACCTTACGGTCCATTAGGAGGAAAATTGGCTTGTGTCATTCAACAGAACTAAATGCTAGTCTTTATCTTCTGATCATTATCGATTTACCTCAGTCCAAAT
>OY735223.1:50154128-50369128 GCA_963457665.1 Thysanoteuthis rhombus
TATGTACTGTGCTGTCTTGTGATCTCTCCATGTAAGGTTAAGCATGATTTTCTCCTGCTCACGCTGCATGCTACTTAGCTTGTATGTCTGTCTCTTGGTTAGGTTCAATGTTTCAGCTCCATAAGTGACCATCTGGAGAATGCATTGGTTGTATCCTCTTCTTTTTTTAATTATTTTAATCGTGTGATAACCATATAACTGTACTGTCGGCCAAGTGAGTAATTTCAATTTTAGCTAATGCTAAAAGACAAGCATTGGTAAAGTTCTGAGTGGCGAATTTCAAGACAGCGGGATACTACTTTGTGTCATCAATTCTGATTATTTGGCTTTTTACCATTTGAAGCCGAACAACCTAAATATTGATAAGTGTATTCACTGAGCTTCAATTCTATGAAATACAGAATATACATGGTTGACATATAAAACAGAGGAATGCAAATCGAGCAGAAAATTCTGACAACATCAGTAGAAATATCTGCCTAAAAATAAGGAATTAGTTGACGATTGATAACCAATACAATAACATTGTAAGAAAAATTAAATTGGCTGATAATATTGGGGTGGCAGGACATGATATAGAAACAAAATAAGATATTGGAATAAAGAATGCTGTCGTTGTCAAAACATTATATCCAAAATTCAACAAATGCAAAACAAAAAGTATTGATCTAATCGTTGTTTATTCTGCAGAATAATTAAAACTCGTAGAAGATATATATAGGTAAAACTGCACTAATGAAAAAAGATGAGCATACTCCTACTCCAATGCTTTTTAAACAAAACACGTGTGAATCAATCTATTATATTTTTCTACATATATACATCAATATTCACATAAATAGGTATCTAAATGAGATCATATGTTAATAGTGAAAATATATCATTTTACACTACGAATATTCAAGAGTTCGTCTCTTTTTCAAACTAATATTCTTATGATGCCATCTTTTCACCGTTTTTTTTAATCAATTTTCTTTCTACGCCTTCCATTTACAATATTAATGACTGAAATACTACACAGATGGTTGTGCAAAATTAGGTTTATTGGGAAGATTGATGTCGCCAAAATATTGCAAGTCACTATCGACATAATTTTTTTTTATAATAAACGTGTCCTGATTCTCATTATTCAGATAATGTATGAAATATATCATAGATCGGCTGGTCAACTTCTGTTATTAACTGGTTAGTATCCTTGTAACCGTGCCTATTTCATGAGATAATCCAACAAGCCTCTCTATGTATATGTGTTGTGTAATATTTTGGCAAATCAGAACGAAATACTGTTCAAATATCCCAAGCAACAAGGTCTCAGCATATTTATATTATGTCGGTAAATCACCAACAACCATCCACTCATATTTGTGTGCGTGTGTCTGTGTGTGTGTGTGTGTGTGTGTGTGTGTGTGTGTGTGTGCGTGTGTGTGTATGTGTGTGTGTGCGTGTGTGTGTGCGTGTACGGGAAAAAGGTGGAAAAGAGGGGGCAATTTTGTGTCTGGTTTTAGATTTGTTTGTATGGGTATCGAGTGTAGAGAGATGTATATCCGTTGTGAATGCTGCCTAGAGGAAACATAGCTAATTGTCTCATAAAATACGACCCACAATGTTTACTTTGCTGGTTGATGTATGCAGACAAAATCTATATGTGTTTGATTTTAATCCGGGACTTGTAAAGAATTTGAAAGCGGGAATTCGCTTGTATTATGAGCAAGTGTTTACTTCCTTGGAAAATAGGTTATGCTTGTTGCACTTACCTAACCTTTCACTAATTGCCGGATACCTTTACTCGTTCTAAATTCTATTACCCCTGAACATTATTTTTGTAAATATGTGTCTCTGTATCCAAGTTCACCATCACTAATAAATCATTCAATTTCATAGATGTGTGTGTAAATGTGCTCATGTATCTATGGTAGGAATGTACATTAGGATTTTCATTTCATGTATTTAAAAAATGATACCGTGAACGATATGAATGGATTGGATTATCCGAATTATAATCCAAATAAATCTTCTAAAAAAAATCATAGGAGAAAATGTCTTCTTTTATTTTCTTACATATATTGATATATGATTGGGAAAGACGTGAAAATTATCAGCTTTAAATTTCTCAGACGAGGAATGTTTTGGGTGTATTTTGTGATTGAGATTTAAAATAGACAATGGTTAGTACATGGATATAAAGACATTGGTTCTATAATCTAATTACGTTCAGTTCGGCACAAGAAAAGTGAATCATCAGCTTTTTAGCGTCCTCGTTTGACATAGATCCTCCCAGAAATGCCCAGACCTCTCTATTATTCTAGGCCTGTTGATTCTGTCTCACCATATTCGATTCTGCCGGCCACGGTTATGCATGTGATCTCTGGGAATCCACGTTTTGAGTCGTGATGTCCCCAGATTGTCTGACATTCTTGCAATATGACTAGCCTCATCAGCACTTGGGGTTTCTAATAGATTTATGATATCTCTGACTCCTGGGGTTTTTTTTTTTCTAATATATGTGATGTTGTGCATGATTCTTTCATGCACACGTTGCATGGTTCACAGTTTGACGGTTAGTCTTTTTGATAGGCTCCATAGGTGACTATCAGAAGGATGCATTGGTTGTATACCCTTAATTTTAAGACTAACGTTGAGTTTTGGTCCTATTTTGATTAATTCTACTATCAATCTGAGGACATTTAAAGTTGTATATTAAAGAATTTGAAGTATGTTTCCTGGCTGAGATGATTACGTTGTATTGGTTAATAAAACAAAAGTATGAAATGTGACATCCATGTGATTAGTCCCGCATAGATGCACACAGACAACATGAATATCTCACTGTCTTCATCTGCCTTGAGACACGTGGGATACAGAAAAGGATTTGGAAAAGAAAGCCGTGTATGAAGCTCAATCTTTTTGATACCGTATGGTTCTAAATATTTTCCATTCTCTCTCTCTCTCTTTCTCTCTCTCTCTCTCTATATATATATGTGTGTGTGTGTGTATGTATGTGTGTGTGTATATATATATGTGTGTATGCACGTGTGTGTGTGTGTATGCTTGTAATGTTGTAGTTGCAGAGCAACTCAATTAATTGCAGTAAACGATACAATTGATTCCAGAAGTCTGAAAAAAAAGGAGAGCGCAAATATTGTTTTTTCAAAAATCAAAAATGCACAAATATGATCATTTCAAGATATTTTCAACCGTAAACATAGGATATTGAATTATGTTCTGTGCTTTTAATTTGGAAAACAGAAATATAATTTCATTGTGAATTCGGAATCTCGTTAAAATTCACTTTGTCGCTAACCTTCGAACATTAGTTGAATAATTATATATACCATCCGGAGACAGGCAATTTTGTAATGGTGTTTGTATGTTTCGACATTTGGTAAGGGAAAAAAAGAGAAAAAAAAAACATGGGCAAATTTGATCGTATGGAGAGACATTTCTTTGCCACCAAATCTCCAAAGGAACTTAATTAAATCCACTGAGAAATATGAAATCATCTCCTTGAACTAGAGTCTGGATATGAAGACCTTAGCACAACTTATGCGATATTTGTGAAGCGGTAGTAAGAAGGAAATAAACCATGTTGTCACTCTCTTGGCTTTGATGCTGTTGCTTCAATGTGGAATATGGTCAATGAGTTGATTATCAGACCATTACTACAGAAAAGGATTGAATTTGAATAGGTGTCAACATATATATATATATATATATATATATATATATATATATATACACACAAATGTATATATATATATATATATATATATATACACACACACACACATATATATATATATATATACATATATATATATATATATATATATATATATATATATATATATATATATATATATAATATATATATATACATATATCCAACACGATGGATTTGCTATTGACACGATGAACACTAAATCAGGACGACGTATTCAACGTTTCACGTCTTCTGTTATATGTAATGACCCTATTGTTTGTTGGATAACCAAAGAAATCCCCGTTTAAAAAAATATTACATTGATTGATCCACCTCAAAACCAGTGGGAGGAATGAAGTTGCGACTGCAATAAAGAGATCTAGCACCAGAGCACTAGTAGGGTTGTGAAACTGTACCCCAAAAGAGACACTTCATATAGAAATAGTCAAGACCGTGCTGGAGGAAAGGATATGAATTTGAATGCTGTGTCAAGCAAGATGGACGATCTATGCTCGACGCAACAATTTTCTCTCTTGGAATGGTATTTAGATAATTACAAGGATACAAGAAAGAGTGCATGTCTGGAATATCAGTACGACTTTGCAACTTAAATTATCTTCCAGACATCTTTTGGCTGCCTGTTTAATAAGTCACACTGAAAGATTAAGCTATGCATTCGATCTGAAGGGGTTTATAAGCTACAGAAAGGCCTCACCTCACTATGGTGTTTGTGCACGGATGAGAGCTTCGCTTATTTCTAAAAACTTATGAATGAGCCATTATTGGGAATGTAAAACTACCTGCGAGACAGAGCCAGCCACTGAGGATTGGATAGTGCGTTGTTTAGAATACAGAATACTTCGAGTCTATTGATTAAGTGACCACAGCTATCAAGTAGAAAATTCGAAAAATTTGGCTTTGAAATGTATCCACCCTCCCCTGTGAGCAGTCGTTGACCAGAGAAGCGTCGGGAGTGGATATCCTTATTAACCGAATTAATGAACTACCTCAAACCAGACATCACGCTGGAAAAATTGTGTTCTCAGTTTGAAACGTAGAGAATCAACTATATAGGCTACCATTAACTCAGTGAAATATCTAATCATTTCTGAGGAAAATTCTTTCCAGAAATAAAAAAAGTGATAAAACTGGTGAAACTGCTTACAGCCCAAGGTACAAATGCCTGAAGAAAACGTGTGTTCAACACACTTTGCCGTTTGAAAACATCTGTAATCGACGCTTAAACAAAATATACTGAATCAGTCAAGTTAACCACCCACAAAAAAAACAATCGTTGAAAATACAACTGCAACATAGTCAAAATCTCCAAAACATGAATATGGGCAATACAAGAAATCCATGACCAAAAGCTTTTTGAAAAAGTCAAATTTAGTCATAGGATGGCCAAATTCCAACCCCAACGTTTGGAAATGTACGAGGAACAGAAAACCTTCTTATTTGCTAACTTCTCTTAACGTTTCATACTATGGATAATACTATAGCATAGATTTTTTCCAAAAAAAACACAAAATCATGTACAACACTTCTGCTTATTCTTTAAATCGATATTTTATTATAAATGTAAAATTGATAATTTTAGAGCAACATTTTCAGACAATGTCATACATATTAAATTGTATTCAATTTTTTTTCGATTGAACAGTTAACAATGAAACTGTTTTTTAGATGTGTTGATGAATATAATTTCAGCTTGATTTTGCCTGGAAGAAGTTTAAATATCATTATTGCTGGTCATTTCTTATTTCACTGTCAATTTAGTTCTAGACTTTTCATTTTTTTGCTTGATTTTGTTATATATGTTTAATCAGATTTCAAATCTTTAGAATAGTATTGTTCTATAGAAAATAAAATTTCTCTAGCTTCATATTATGACAAATTACGTTTAAACAGTGTTTCCATCCATCATCATCATCATCATCATCATCATCAGTTTTTTTTACGCCCGTCGTTGGATATAGACCTTCCACAGGATTTGCCACACTTCTCATGTCGCAGGGCTACTACTTTCTAAAATTGTCAAGCTTGTCTCTCCATCTAATATTCTGCCGGCTTCGGTTGCGCATGTGATCTCGGGGGATCCATGTCGTGAGTCGTGATGTCCATCGGTTGTCTGCCATTCTTGCAACATGGCCATCCCTCTGCCATTAGAGATTTTTAATGGATTCTATGATGTCCCTGACTCTTGTCTTTTCTCGGATGTACTGTGCTGTCTTGTGGTCTCTCCATGTGAGGCCCAGCATTATTCTTTTATGTGCACGTTGCATGGTTTTCAATTTACGGGTCTGTCTGTTTCATATTTCAGCTCCATAAGTGACTATTGGTAGGATGCATTGGTTATACCCCTTCTTCTTTACGATTAATGGGATCTTCATATTTCTGAAGGTTGAGCTAGCTCAGCCAAAGTCTTGCCATTTTAGTGTGATTCTTCGCTTGATTTCTTCTTCTTTTGATAGTCTCATGGAGATTCGTTGTCCCAGGTAGATGTAGTGGTCTACTTCCTTTTTAGTCTCCGATTTTGATCTTAGTGTTTTTATCTCCGGTGTAGTTGTTGCACATGATGTTCGTCCTGCTGAAGTTCATGGGTAGGCTGACTTTCTTGCTCTCTTCATTTAGTTCGTCAATCATTAGTTGGAAGTCGTGTATGTTTTGTGCGAAAAGGGCTATGTCGTGTGCAAATCTGAGGTTGCTCAGATACTTGCCATCTAACTTCCTTCAATTACAAAATGTATTCGGAAAAGACTCGGCACTTTAGTGCAAATTGTTAAAACTCACAGTTTATTCATGAGATTTGGCATATAGTTTTCAAACCATATACTCTACCTGGGAAGTATCGGGGTTGAATAGCCTGGTGTTGAAGCCGCCTCTGCTAGAGCTGCTTTATCAGCGTTGCTCAAATCAATGAAATGTTCATAATCTCAGATTTGAACGTCTTTGTTGTAGATTTTCCGACGGTAGCCATTGTTTTCCGATACGGACATCCTTTTGATATTGTATTCCATGTATAATTCTTTATGTTTTCTTATTTACGATAAGGAAAATGGGTCTGTGACTTTTTCATTACTAGTTCATGTCGTTACTCTTGAACTCTTTTCATCTCATTGAAAACGCTATTTTAGCAAGTAAGAATGATTATGGGATTCATAGTTGTGTAGCATGTAAATATTGTGAGGATTGGAGGTAGCCATACAATGACCAAGCAATCGCCTTTGTCTGCTGAAATCCTAATGTAGGTGACTCCCGTCTTGCCATCTATTTCGAACCATCGTCAATATTGATGATGCCACTTTATTTAGTGTCCCAACCATACTGAATAAATCATATTCATGATACAGCAAACATTCATTCTGTCCCAAACAGGTACACATTCGTTATGTACGTTCATCTGTTCAAATACAGGATGTCTCTCTGCTAACCCCCATACGATCCAAAAACATACCGCCGGGTCGACCATTTTAAAGTATTGGAAAGATGTTAAATCACGATATAATAGAATTGGGACGGTTTTTTTTGTAGCAGCAGGCATTCTTGAAGTCCCCACGTTGTTTGAATCACGCACGATTTTAGCGATTTATCAGGGTACAATGAGTAATTTGATATTCTGACATACCAAACTGAATTCATTGGATGCACAGCTGATTATATGCAAGATAATTGTATGTACTGTAAAGTAAAAATATTCCATTATATAAAACGGCCTTTTGGAGAATTCAGTGTACTGTAGAGAATGAGCAATTAAACAGATGGCACTGCATTTGCTGTTATCTTGAAATCCATGATTTGAGTGGAGCATAAGCAAAATTAATCGAAATGAATTCGAAAAGAAAAAAAAAGATACACAAAAAATTAAATGGTTTGTAATGGGAATGTGTGTTTGTGAAAGAGAGGAGTGAGAAGAAAACTGAAGTAAAATCAGGAAAAAAATTCAAGGGATATGTACTGATGGGGAAAATACGATGGTGACTTAATAACGGAAATAAATGCTGTAAGTAACATGAAATCCGTCGGAGTTAATATGCAATAAATATCTTCCACTGTGAACCTTTTCAAATTAAATTGTTGCAATGCTTTTTCCAATAAACTTTTCCAATTACCTGCTTTTTCAGGCAAACTTAACCAGCATGGAGGGAATATTATATTTCACTTTCATAGAAATATTTCCTTCTTGATGATTCATTCAAAACAGAATCATACGCAAAACTTTATCTTTTGCATAGTTAGAGGATGGCTAATATATTGAAAGTAGTAATTCATCAAACCAAATAAATGATACTAATATCAAATGCAAGCCACATTTTCTTCACGAAGATATACTTGATATAACTTCCAGCCTGAACATACACTACACCCGTCTGTCACTGAGTCAGGAGCAGATAAATGTCTATATTTCATATGTTCAAAATATCGGATTTTGACCTGGTCTGCTTTCTAACATTTTACTAACCTTTTTCTTTCTTTAGAAAGTAATATATTCTAGAATTAATATCAATCTGAACACGAATATTAGATAATCAAATATATTCCCCTTAACTCAACTTGATAATGTATCGTTGGAAAAAACTGCTTTTCTAAACAGGAAATGAAATTTGAATTTTATTACGCATATCATATTAGATATTTAAACTATTGATTCGTATATGTGCCGGGATAAATATGGATAAAGCTCAAGTCATTCATTCAACGTTGAAAATTAATATATACTCAAAAGAACTCAAAATTACAGAGGCTTCTAGATTCAGCACACACACACACATACACACACACTCTCAATCTCACACATTCAATATCGGTACATAGTGATGATGCCTTTTCTAAACCGAAATCAGGCTAGTAAATATATTTTAAACTATTAAAGTGGTAATGCTTGACAGTGCAGAAATAAGAAGAATAATATAAACGTCGGTTATATCTCACTTTTATCAATTAATAGATAAACTTTCTGCAATTCGACTAGTTAACAGCTTCTTCAGAAGTATACACTGCGGAACGTGATAGTGTTACACATTGAGAATGAATAAACAGGCATCAGTTGATCGATTATGTCTAGAAAGTTGAAAAAGCCAGATGTGAGACTCGGCAGCATCAGCAAGAGGAGGTTAAGTGGAGTTTTTCCTAATGAATTAGATTGCTGTGTTTGTTTCTAGTTTATTGGAGTATTGTTACGTGTTTTTGTTCGGATTATGTGTGAGTGTATTTTATTTGAACTCGTTGAACTGGATGAAATACACTCAAATAATAACGGCACCTTCTCAAGAAAAACATACATAAAAACACACATATAACAGCGAATCCTACCTATGAATAAATTATACCAGTCACGACTTTATGGCCAATTATACCCATTAAAAAACGCACACTCTCATATACAAACATACAAACCACACAGCCACGGAAACAACGACACATGCACATACACATAAGCACAACTATACACATATACATAACAGCCATTTGTACAATGGCATCGCCAATTAAAAGATAACGAGTTGATATTTGTGTTTTCAATGATTCACGCTTGAGTTCCGAAGTTCAGCATATTTTGATCTAATCTGCTCACAAATTGATTTTATTGTTGAGAAAAATTGAGAGGACGCAATCAATGATTCTTTCATGAGGGGAAACACTTTTTGATTGAGTTCTAGACAAAAAAATATCGTTCTTGTAATCAACTTATGTTATGAGAAATATAAAAATTTGAAAGTTGAAAAAGCTTTTCTTTTTTTTTTCCAATCTGTATTTTTTTGCACTTTTTTTTGCACTGCGATGTAAACCATTATCATCATCCGTCTTTGAATGTCAGTCGTGGACTTTCCTCAGGATCCACCACATTCTATTATCATGGGCTTTGCGGGGCAAGTCTTTTCTGAATTTGTCAAGTTCATCTCTCTATCTTATATCTTATCAACCTTGGTTTAGCATGTGATTTCTAGGGATCCATGTTGTGAGTCGTGATGTCCATCAGTTTTCTTTCATTTTTGCAACATGACCAGCCAATTGCCATTTGAGTTTTCTAATGGATTTAATGATTTCTCTGACCCCCATTTTCTTTCTGATATATTGTGCTGTCTTGTGATCTCTCTATGTGAGGTTGGGCATGATTCTTTCATGTGCACGTTGTATGGCTCCCAGTGTGACAGTCAGTTTTTTTGATAGGTTCTCATACACAAAACTGTGATTGCATAAATCCCCAATCAGATGCTTATCATAAAGTACAACTGACTTAAAAAGGTGTAAAATATTTTGAAAAAGGTATTAAAATAGGATTACATATTTTTTTAACTTGTGCTTCAATAAAATTACAGTCGATAGATGATTGTTTTGGCTCTTACGAAATGCTCGAATATCATTCACATCTGATAAATCTATACATAGAAATGATGAGTGGAATCGTCTTGTGTAATACTTTTAAAACAGGGTTGATTATCACATTACTGGAATGGAAAAGAGAAATGTGTTTCAAAATCTGTGAAAATATTGATAAAACTTTACAAAATATAAAAATGGGCAGTGAAAGCGAAAATGTGTCTCAAAGGATAGGAAACCATCATAGCATTAGGGATACGCAAAGATACGAGATGAAAGTTAGAAAGGGGAAAGTGTTGCACAAATCGTGAGAGAGAAGTATTTGCAGTAGAAAAAATCAAAAAATGATTTGTAGAGAACGAGGAAGAAACAACAAAATAAAAATAAACTCGTGATTATCGGAATAAAAAAGAATAAAAAAAGAAAACTAATTTCCTTCAAAAGAAGCTTTAGTTTTCTCATTCGTTTTCTGTTTTTGTTTTTTATGTCTTCTACTAACGATTAAGCAGATTTTTTTCGTTGTCGGGGACGATTCGGCACGCCCTGTTTTTTATGTGCTCTTCGGCACAAAACATATAAAACTTTCAAAGCAAGCACAATAACCATCTATGGATCTTTATGCTTTCCAGTAAATTTAGGAAAGACATCAGTTTTCTTCATAAAGTATTAAAAAAATGTCGTGTGTGCTGTTATCAGGCTATTTGCAGTATCCAATGTGTTACTTACGTGATCTAAACGGGAATCTTCTGTATTTTTAATATTATTTGGCTTCTCATCCGGCATAAAATCTCCTGAAAATGACTGAATCAATAACTACAGGTTCCCCTTGAAGAATTCAGCAGGAATTGAAGACGTGATATACGTGACTTTTGAGTTAACTTTATTGTTTTCACAACTTTTCTTTCAATGTGAATAGAGAAGTATGTTATTGAAAACGTCTTTTAGAAATGAGTAATTTTATTCTAACATACCTTTACATATAGGCATAATACATACTCATAGATGTACACACACACATACACATATTTATTTACAAACATGTATGTAAAACTATAAATTAATTTTACCATTTTGATTCTTTTAAAACTAGCTGTCTGATAGTACACAGAGAATATGCCATTTGTCCTAGAAAGCATAAATAGAATAAACAAATAAACGAATGAGCA
Source organism: Thysanoteuthis rhombus (assembly GCA_963457665.1). Classification (NCBI taxonomy): domain Eukaryota; kingdom Metazoa; phylum Mollusca; class Cephalopoda; order Oegopsida; family Thysanoteuthidae; genus Thysanoteuthis; species Thysanoteuthis major. Next base: position 50,165,316 of record OY735223.1, read on the forward strand.
GCAACCTATCGGTCGTACGTTTGATTTCTGTACGTGTTTGCAGATAGTACTTAGGTTAAACTCATCTCTATTCGTTACGTACATTTTTTTGTTATATATGGTTTCATCTTGATTTGGTAATAAGATAACGATTATATTTAGAGTTTGACGGAATTATTTGTAAAAAAAATACATATTTTCCTCGATTTCCCGATCTCACAAATGCACAGTACATTACATTCGACTATTTGAAGAGCCTTTATTTATTGGAAATGTTACCCACCTTGTTCTTTTGTAAGGTTATTGATTATTAGTATTCAGAATCCATCCATATGTATTCGTAGTATTTCCACCAAATATGTGTATCAACTCGGTTGGAATTACAGAAAATCACGAATCAATTCCAATATGATACGTAACAATAAACGCCCTCACCTGGCATTTTCTGTGTTTATTTTTAAAAAAAGTAAGACAGGCAGTATTCTTGGTTAAGAAAGATTGAATTATATTTTTTTCACATCATTATTAATGAATCCATGCGCTTGTATGGTACTCTTATTAACAAAATTGGGAACAAGAACTGTCATGTAAATGAACGCTCATTTCATAGACTTGCCGCTTGACTCTCCAAACTCCAAGTGAAACTTTTTTGGAATTCATCATGCCTTTTTTCTTTCCCTAATATTCTGTTCGAGGAAGTGCTTATTTTGTTTGCTGTCAGGTAACTACTGCAAATTAACGAAAACGTTTTCGGCTTCTGATGATAATTGGAACGATTTACAAAAGATTGTTTTGATCTCAACTGCACATGCTTTATGTTGCTATATCTTCCTGACTCGAGAAGAAACCTTCAGTACAAGAATAATGATTAATACTGAGATCTTCGTTTTTGTATCATCACTTTTCCTCTTAATCTTCCTCATGCTACTATACGTCTACATTTGCCGACTCATCTATTATCACAGTTAAATGGATATCGTAATAAATAATATAATTACAAGAAACGAGTACCGTTGAACGTTTCCAAGAAGTTTCAATTTCCATACAATTTTATTCAAAATACAGTCGACATTGTTGTGAGTGCCGCATCGCAGAGGCCAGGAGTTATTGTTTTATTGACCAGAAGTTTGTCCAACAAAGATAGATGGATCGAAATACGTTCACTAGAGACAAGTAGTGTTCAGTCCTGACCAAGAACTCTTTTTAAGAGCTGTTTCTGAATTATAAAATTTGCACTTGTGATAACTGAGGGTTGCATGTATAACATTCTGAGGATGAGAAATACTTGATTAAATTTCCAGAATGTCTTCATTGTAACTGAGAAGGAACAATTTAAGTAATTCCTTCTTCCGAAAGAACTTATTGGCAGGGCTGGGGTTTCTATAGAGAAAAAGGTTTGGCAGACTTACGTGAATAGGATTATTGACGATACCTTTGGAAAAAAAAGATATATTAAAAGTTTGGCAAAGTTAGGTAGCTGAACAAAAGACCTGTCTAGAAGCAGAAAATAAGCAACAGTGAGGATAACCAAATATTAACCTTTACAGAAAAAAACGTGAATGATGAGTTAGAAAGGGAAATTTATTGATGTTCTCACATCATAATTGATTATGAGTATCACTAAAATATGACTTTTTGTCATACACATTTTTATCAGTAACTGATACAGCTACAAAAGTCACTGGTTTGAAAGATGATTTCACATGAAAAAGTCAAACATACAATAGTAAAACCTACGGAACAGAAAGATGTTCCCCATAAATTTTTTTTTTTTTTTACTAGTGATCGGAGGTGAATTCTGGAAAAAAAAACTGCATTTTTACTCAGACAAATCAATAATTATTATTATCATGACCAATGTTACTTAAAAAGGCACACGAATGTACAGTATATAATCAAAAACGCGTTGGCTCACCCGTGCACATACACACACCCACATACATATACATAAACAAATTTCATGTTGGTGAAGTTATCAGAAATATTCCCCAAAAGATGCTAGTCACCATTAGATTTTGGAGAAATGAAGTTTCCTATTTCCTTATTTTCCTGAAATAATTTTACATATCTCAAAATAGATTTGATTTACTTTCACATTCTTTCAAACAAACATTTCCTTCAGGAAGATAATTGATTTGCAAAAAAGTGAAAAATCTAAAACTTTGAAAAAGTTGACGTTCAAAATTATTCATGTATAAGATATTATCTTCAGAGGAGTTATTTCTTGGAAGCCTCCTTTTTTTCCCATTGCTGTCAAAACATAAGTAACTATAGCAAATGCATTTCAACGAAAATGGAATTTCCATGGAGATAAAATAGTTCTCCGTATATCATTCAGAGATTGAAATGAGAAAGTATAGTGTTTATTTTTTCACTCGACCCACTTGTGAGCTAGGAATCCTTGTACAATGATGCCAAGAAATTTTGGCTGGGCATCAAAGCCTAAGTCAACGGATTTCCCAACTTTTCTTCTATTTGAAGATCCGCAGTTACTCTCAGTGTACGTACAAATCGATTTTTCCTTGAAATTCACAATCTCTTGGAAAGGTGCAATCCAAACAACAGCAATTATATAATCATTATTATCTGAAATAACAACTTCATAACTTGGGAATTCAGAAAAATAGTTTTAGTTAGTTTTTCTATAAAGTACTTTGCCTACTCTCAGAGAATACCTTGTTTGCTAGGATGACCTGAATACGGTAGGGTGATTACTACTCATAGCTATTGGACTTGGTGACAGCCAGATTTTTTTTAGTTAAATCCTTCGTATACAATGTGAAAGTTATATGACCATATCGAACAAACAAGTACAAGACGGATGATTGATTATGTTTTGATCACTTGTTCAAGCTGTCGATATAGCAAACAATATTAGGATAGTTTGTAATAACTTTTTTGGAAGAATGTATGTTAATTCCATTCTCTGTAAATATCATGTTTACATCTAAAAATTAACATAGTAACTAATTAGAGCTAAACTTAGCTAAAAGTTCCCTGCCCCCCATCAAAATATATATTTTGGAATTTATTTGTTTTTGTGATTATGTTGGTGTTTATTTACATCGTCGACATGTCACATGATATGCAGATTAAGTATACCGTAGAGGAAACCGTATTACTGAAAGAAGAATACGTGCTGTAAAAATTGCTATGTAGAGAAAACTGGAAATGCATAATTAACACTAGTTTATTATCATAATAGATGGCCTGGTAACTTGTCAGCAATAGTTTTGACTTTCATCATAGTAATCTGAGTACATCTCAAAATAAAAAAATTGCAAAACTTGCTTGTCTTCTATCAAAGTCTTTCTCGATTGAATTGGATATTGATTATTTTGCCTGGTCAGTGACACCTTTCATGTATCAAACACTGATTAAACATAAAAGCACTGTTTGGGAGAAAATGAAGGAAACCATAGCAAATTTACATTCATGGTTTTTCCTCGGGATGTGTTTCTGATAAACATAGCATATAATTCAATAACAGTTATCGAATCTCTTGATCAACTTCCCTTATCAATTAAGTGAAAAAAGGGCTTTAATTATTGGGAAACAATGCACTTAGTGATTGATTATAAGCATACAAGAACGAAAAACAAAATAAAAACAAATGGAATCCTTTATACTCACTCCTTCTCCCTCTCGCTTCCTCTCTCTCTCTCTCTCTCTCTCTCTCACACACACACACACACACACACACATTTACATACTCTCTATCTATCTATTTATCTATCTATCCGTGGTGTGTCTCATACGTATACACGTACACATTCATGTATATTTGTATGTATATGTTTGATTGAGCCAATTCACTGTTCGTAAAATATTCATGAAGTCATTTTTATTCGTTTTGAATTTATTTCAATTGATATTCATATTAATGCGTAGCAAATAAACTTCATAGATGTTTTGGGTTGAGGGCATTTGTATTTAAAAAAAGACTGGTTCTTTTGTCAGAAAGAAGTTAGACATTGCATATTTCAAGTTATGTTATTGGAATTTTCTTTGACCAATCGTTTTGTGTGTGTGTGTGTGTGTGTGTGTGTGTCTGTGTGTCTGTGTGTCTGTGTGTGTGTGAGGGTATTAAACTTCATCATGTTTTCTGAGACACAAAATGTTTTGCATCAAAGATTTTGCTTAGTGTTGTCAGAATGCACCGTATTGTTTTGTTCAACATAGCAGCTAATTCTGATCTCATATACATAGCAAGTAATTTAAAGTATTTGTATACATCTGTGATCCTCAGAGATTTATTCAAAAGTAACGTTCGATTTGAGAACGGCAACTCTGATTGCTTTTTCAAAGTTATCTATAGTACTTTTATGATTCGATTCAAATAGACAAATAATTTGAGGTTATTGTTTCAAGGACATGCACTAAGCTTCTGAACACAGATATCCACAATACACAATCATCAATACTTCCGTCCTCTGCCATATATCTATATCATTACGTAATATCATCAGTATATGTAGTTGTATGATATATATTATGAGCTTTTTCGTCAAAAGTGTCAAGCTATTTTAAGTTATACGTTCATTTGCTTAAGCAGTCATTCCAAGAGGGTTTTTTGTTTGATATTATCTTTAGAAATATGAAGAAGAAAATTCCCAATATGAGTTAGCACAACAAACTTGAGAGTTTACGAATATGCAGAACTATTTCTATTTTCTCCAAACAATATACAATGAATTGTGATATAATCATTTGGTGAGATGGGGAGTTACGTGAAAGACTTGAATCATTTTCTGAGATTCTCACTCAGAATAGTATCAACTCCTATATCCTTGAATGATCGCTTCTGCCAATGACGGTTTGTTCAGATATAAAAGAAAGATTCTGTTTTCTGTATAATCATGCATCTTATCAAAATGAAAAGTTGAGAGTGTCAATAATGTCGAGGTCTGTCTCAAACTATCGATTTTATCACCATATTCTAAGTGTTGCGTAATATATATAATCAATCATATGACAACACGTTTCTTCAACTAAGTGTATCCATAACCGTGATTCTTTTTTTTACGTAACAAAGGCGTCTGTCTTTATTGATATATGGATATTCATCCATTAGCCATAAGCGCTCTGGTAGTTTTGAATAAAACACAGATATTCGAAGCTTATGCCAAGACAAAAACTGATTGTTTATTTCTTCCATTGTTTGATATCCAAACGTCGTCAGAACAAAAGCATGTCTGTTTCTTTCGTAAAACGTTTGGCATGTTAGACTGGAGTTTTTGTGCGAATCGATTGATACATGAGAAGACTGGACTCTCATCACTGACCAAAAGTGAGAGAGATTTCTTCTTGGCAAATCTGAAACCAAAGAGTCTATCCATTTGACACACTGACTGATTGCAAATGCACACTCAATGATGAATTTATGTCCGATGCAGGGATATATATTTAGGCTCTAGCGTAGAGATGCGGCTATACCAAAAGGGAAATGATAATGCAGCAAAAACTGTAACTTTTTGACTTATCAGTTTGATTCATGATCAGATTCATAATGCAAGAACATGCCGTGTTCAGTGTTTCATGTGGGCACGTTTCAAGTTAAATTTGAGCTGAATGGTGAAAGGCAGATGGGTCAAGTCAGATGACCGATAAAGGAAAGACCCGGAGAGCTGGTGCTTTCAAATAATAATATTGGGATTGTACAAATTTTTAAAAAATCGCATAAAGATTTTTCGAATAAATCCAATTTTCAGTAATTCGTTCGACCAAGTATTACTTTTTGGAAAGGTTATTTTATTTGGGTTTGAGAAAATAAACAAATGGTGCATGGCTCAGACAGATACTCGACATTCCAGTTATGTGTGACAAGACGAACGCTGATGTGCAAAATACGAATTTAATCAGAAATGACTAGGAAAAGAAAAGTTTATTCAAACTGTGTTTCTGCTGAAGATACATTAAAGAAATTACAGTTATTCAGTGAGGGAGGTCCTAAAGTGATTATGATAAAATAAAGGAAAAAAATTGTAAGAAATACAAAGAACAACTTACCTGAATTTGAACATAACAGATCATTTATAATATTGTGTTGGCTTTTTGATATGAAGAACTCCAATTGAGAGACGAATATGCCTTCGTTGACTCTTCAAAGGCATTGATTTTGCGTGAGAATAATCTGCTTGGGTAAGTCTTTCCATTGTAAGAATTGACCAACTGATGGCAAATGCTGATATCAAATTAATACTCACTGGTTATTGCAGTTGATGAAAGTTTTCCTTGAACGGGTTAGTCTGATCAAAAGTGGTCGTCGATGTTAGAAGTCAACATATATAATCCCAAGTCTTCACATCAATACAATGAAGAGAGGGAGTAGATTAATGATGAATCGGATAAAAGTATTGTACGTGTACGTCTCAGACTGTGTGTTCATTGAGTGTCTGCGTGTTGCATGCACTTGTCAATGTACATGTGTGTGCGTATATCTGCCTACGTGTACGTTTTTCCAGGATTCAAAGCAGTTTTCAAATCAGAGCCTGTTTGATTCAAGGTCCAGTCATAGATGGATATGTATGTAACGATATATATATATATATATATATATATATATATATATATATATATATATATATATATATATATATGTGTGTATATATATATATATATATATATATATATATATATATATATATATATATATATATGAGAGAGAGAGAGAAGAAATATCGAAACTTCCATTAAAAAGCTTAATTGGTTGGTAGTATAGGAGTGTGTGTGTCTACAGGCACATCAATGTTCATGTGGATGTAACTTCAACTAAATCTTTCATATCTGAGATACGAATTATCAACAAAATAGGGCCAACAAAATGTATATTTCCACTGCGTATATTCAATTCAATACGTTAAATTATCGTTCAAATGAATTTCCTTTATGTTTGATATTTAAGAAACTATTGATCTGAACAAAACCATTGAGGAAGTTGTCCCGTTTCAATTGCATCCTGGAAAACTGGAGAAAAGATTATGCAAACGAATTTTTGGTCATGTTAGAGCATTTTTGAATTTGGCATTTCGTGACGAACAAATTAAAATGGAAAGAAGGAATCAATCTGGTTACTTAAACGATAAACACTGTCACGTGACTCGCATTTTTGGCAGCATGCTATGTTTGAGATGATGAATTATTCATAGAGAAAATAAGATGATCTATAAATGCTATTTCCCTCACTGATGTTAGGCCATGACCACTGAGAAAGCCCCATTTACCGCAGCAACAAATGTCAACTATGTAAGATGTAGGGGTTCAATTCAGCATGAATACCCATTGCAAATGGGACCCTTCACCAAAAACTTATTATTGAGAAGAGTTGTTTTTTTTTCAAATGCGATTTCTTAGACATGATAGAGGATAGATTTCAAAATCACATTCATTCGAGCTCCATTGGTGCAGTCTGAACGAATTTACTCACATTGATAGCCAGCCAGCCAGAGTGACTTAAAAATTGGCGAAACCTATGTGGGCAGTTTCGGTAATAGTTTTGGATGACAGTTTATGAATTCTTTTTATATGAATTTCCTTCACTGAATGGAAACTAATTTTAAAAGGAGAAGTGATGATAGATGTCAACTTTTTCCCCCATTGAGGTTCATTACAGTTGATTTGATTGCCATGATGCATATTTCTTATAAGATGCAAGCAAAGATTAAGCCCCGTTTTCAATGCGATGATACTTCCTGTCAAATTATTTTACTTTGGTGATCAATAGCTCAGCTTGGTCTAGCGTTCGACTGAAGTAGCGATCTATATTTCGAGGCTGAAACCCACCAGCTGAGTCTTGATGTTGAGTTTAATATTCATTACTCCACTAGTGATCATTCTTAGCATGCTCTTAATCGTAAGTCATTCTGCCTCAACCCAATGTAAAGAATTATATTTGTATGAATTAATTAAAAAATCTGAAATGCTCGATAAGCGCTTGCACCTAGCAGAAAACTTGAGAAATTATGAAATATGAAGGTAATCTCTGTGCCAAACATTTCAGTACCCTCATCTTTCTGTTAGTGTCTGTCATAAGACGGGGACCTACCCCGAGTTACACCAAACTTCTCCATCTGATCTCTTGGGATCAATGGTGTCAGCGGTTGCATTTTTGTAACATGTCAAGCCCATTACCAGTTGAGGTTTTTCAAGCTCTCTATGAGGAGTCAGTCTCCTATCTTTTCTGTAATATAATGTGGTGTCTCATGGTCTCTCAATAAAACTGAAAGAAGTGCTGGTGTATTAAGTAGATTTGCTGTTCCTTAATATCACTTTTAAACCGCCAGTTGATGCTAGTGTGTGTGTGTGTGTGTGTCATTGAGCGTCAAAGGATAGACTTGTATGCTATGTGTATGTTGTTCGTCCTCCACTATGAATTAAAACTATTTCAAATAAAGGCACCTCCTCAATAGATCTCCGATGAGATGCCTGTTGACGATTCACTTCCTCATATTATTTATATGCAAAAGAAGCCAAGGACTCCGGAGTGCAATCAAGCAAGTTATGAGATACAAGTCAGAAAAGGGTCAGGTGACCAGGCGTATGTGATTCGAACGTTTCTGATTAAAATTGGAAAGCTGTAGACTTCAGTCTGTTTTGATCAAAATATTGTTGTTTATTGATCCGTTCAACCAGACATTTGACCGAAGGCGTTTCCCATAATAAAATCGTTGATATTTCCAATGGGATGTCGTCTGCTTCATCACAGACAGCAGCATATTCTATAAGAAATATCAAAAGGCACATACAGTAAAAATTTTCTGTTTGTGATAAGTTTTCAACTGCCTTACCACAGCGGATTAGAATGTATTTTGAATGCATATACACATTCACCATCGTAGCTTTATCATCTGCTCTTATTATTGAGTGATATCTTTTTATGGAATTCTATTCCAACTTCAATCGAAATTATGTGCGCTTGAAGGAACGACCGTCTCGCCTGCATTTCTCAATGAAAGAAAAACCCAGTAACAATTCATAGGATACCATATTTTATTCAGACAGTTTTAAAATTGCACGTTCGAATTAATAAGCTGAAAGTTAACTCAATAAATGTGCAGACGGATTATTGTTCAAAGGAGAATTCAACTTTGATTCTTGTGAATTGCAAACCAGAAAAAGATTTTATCTCTCGCAATCGATTTCCTTACAGGTTATAATCAAATCTTGTTACAGGAAAGATATATAAATTTTACTGACTATTGAAATATGATACGTAAGAGCATGAAAATATTTCTATAGTATTCATTGCAAATTTTACTTGAAAATTTTAATCGATAAATCAATTTTAAAGAATCTATTGATTTTATCAGGGAAAGTAATTGCTCACGTTGTGTCATCAAGCTGAAGTATAATTCCTACTTATATTTCTAATAGTTTCATAACTTCATATGTGTAGCCTCTAACCAAGAGATTATGTAGCAACCCCATCCTGGTTTTCATTCTTAAAAATCATGCGATAATAAACATCAATATTTTTGCAGTACACCCGGCATATAATGTTTTTTGAGGTATTTTACCTCGGATTAAACTCGTGCAGCATTAAAGATATTGTATTTGGACAATTTCACATGTTGAGTTTTAGCATGCTGAAATCATTACTCTTATGTATGTTCAAACACCAACCTCTGGTTTCTCTAAGGAATACACAACTACTTTAGCCACAAGGTTGAAAATTATTTGATTAATTTCGGTTGGTCAACGGATGTAAAGTATTCCGAAAAAATCGCACTCACTATAGCAGTCATGTTCTTTGAGCTTGTTAACCACTATTTTTTGGCAAAGTACCAAAAGATTAGATATTCATCAACCTTACGTGAGCTAACTCTAACAATGGGCCATTCACATAAGATGAAATCCACAACAATAATAATTGACTGAAATGATAGCTTGTCAGCCATTGCTTGATAGTGGGACGTACATAATTTTGATCCTAACTGGTATGACTAACTAAATGATGGTATATCTTCGTAAAGTAACATCTTTATTTTATAACATTCATTATGTCCAATAATACAATTATCTCTTTGTGGTACAAATGTCATGTATACTTTATATTTTTTCAACCATAGTTTAAAGTCTCAATACACAAATGTGACGTAAGCCATTCCCTAAAAATATATTTTGTAATTCATTTCAGTTAGGCCCATATTAAAATCAATCAATCGATAAAGGAATATGTACGCATGATTCCAGACTGATGCTTTCCTAAAGACATCGACGAGAAATGGCTCAAGATTGTTGTTTGATTAACGGACTGTAAGCCTGAGTTCTTTCAAATATGAGGGTTCCTTTACATCCACGAATCACAACTCGTTGTTCTTTTTGCTTGGTATAATGTCAAATAATTGAAAATTTCAATGAGATAACATAACGAAATTCTTCAAATATGCCTATTTTTCAATAAAATTTGAATTTTTCTTCTAAAATCTACGATATACTATTACCCTAAAAAGCGGCTCAAGTGTACAGCACTTGGAATTAACCTCCCTCAAAAACGCTATTAATTTTCTCTACTCATTGGTAAAGCGATATTTATGAGACTTCATATGCCTAGATGCGCCAATTTAAGACATTCTTGAAGATTATTGAGGGTTTTTGTTGAATGATCCTGATTCAATGGAAGCATCAACATCTATTGTCTGCACATGCTTTCTTCTAAATTCACAACATTATTCATCAATTTTATCAAATATTTCAAATTTAATTATCTAACCGCAGCTGGTATGATGTCTCTTCTGTTCTGAAGTAGCAAATTGCAATATCATTTTTGTATCTTTCGTTATGATTAAAAGACTATGACAGCACAATGCAAAAGAAAGAATAATATGAATACAAAATAAGTTATTGGAAATCTTTTATTTTGTAATAATCATATATCAGTCGTATAAGATTTCCAGCATTTAAGATCATTGCTTTTATCTGGGCTGGAACTGTGTGAATCAATATGTCAGGCGAATGACGTATTTTCCTAAACTATAAGTCACATTCGTGGCAAATGGAGGATTTGACTGATTACAGAGAATCGACTGCTAAATCATTGCACTCCAGCGGCACGATTGCAAATTAAGTCCATTCGCATATAAAATCACCAATATTTATATAAACGTTCATACATATTATTATTAACACATTTTTTATAAGTACATGTGAGATATTGTATTGTTGTTCTAAAATGGTATATGTGTGAGATATTTGACATTGTTCATGTGAAATATAATAATCAAAAATAGCTTTTTTTTCAAAATCAGATTATAATGGAACTTGAATCATGAGAGAAAACATCTTCCAAGTTTTAGCAAAACTGAAGATGCAGAACTTTTGATTTGATTCAATCTGACACGTGCTGCCATCAATAAAAAAAAAGATGACAAATCTTCCATTCTGCGGAGTCAACTTTATTGTCTACTAAATCAATGGACGACTGGAAGTTACGTAATTAGAAACGTGGAGAGAGGTAAAAACCAAGATGGAACTCTACATCAGCAGAAGTTTATTCATTTACAGTGAGTGCAGAAACTATTGCTAGAATTCCGACTGGAGATTTCTGATTTGCGTACAAAACTCTTCAATATGCCAATATTTTTTTTCATTTTCCATTGATCAAATTGATGTAATTTTGATGTCATATAGATAAGATATTCCTTGCAATATATGTACTCTTCAGAAGAGGCACGAAATCCCCCGTCTGATTTTTTTATCATTTTTTCAGATGCGTTTATAGTATACTCTTCTTCTATTACTTGATAAAATTCATTACAGTTCACTATATATATTGCAATCTAGAGCCCCAGGGCCCCAATGCCTCAATGACTGGAGGTCAAACGAACTGACTGTTATTAACCGTATATGACAATTTTTGGGAAAGATCCAGTGATATTATCAAAGTTGTTCTTTCCTAGTTTGTTGAATTGCTTTGATCGAGCTATCTAGAAAGATATTGTTCTGGAAGGGAGGTTTAAAAAAACACTGCTAGGGTTCCATATTCATACAGCAGTTTTGTTTTTAAATCTTCGAAACGAATAAAACTGAAAATTCGAACAGGAGAAAATTTACACATAGTATCATATGGAAGAATGAGTAAAACTTGAAGAAACATTGAGGAATATTACATGAATTGCATTAAAGATATTGGAAAATGAATGACTGAAATTATACAGAAATATCTTTTAAAAGGTTTTAATTGTGTTTAGTATTCGACGCCGTTACTCTATTTTGACTGAATATATATATTTGTGAGTATTTTGTGTCTAAGTGCACGTGATTGTATGCGAGCGTATGTCTGTGTGAGAGTGTTTGCGTGGGTTTGAATGTAGAAAGCAATAATTGAATAAAGTAACAATGAAAGAATGAAGTGATTTTCATCCTTATCTCACATATCCACTTAATCACCAAAGATATTCCAGATATGAGCGTTATTCTTTCAAGAAACCAATTTATTTGCTTCATTTTCCAAGTAAGGACTAAAAGAATTGCAAATTGGGGTGTTGACATATTTTCCGCTCGGTAGAAATTTGCCAAAATCACGATGTCTTTTGACTTTCCAAACAATCTGCTGTTTTATTGACATTATTTCGATTTCACAGAAAATTTGACTAAATGTGCTGAATCGTGGCTTTTAACCTCAGATGATATTCATTCATATTTTTGAGCAGTTATCATCATGGGAATTTGAAGTTCCTTTAAGACTTGGAGACTTTTTTTCCTCCCATGATTCAAGCCACGTCGAAAAAAATTTTGATAATTTCTTCAATGCATTAACTGCCATCGGACAATTGAATATTGTTGGAACACTATAATTTGTTCTCCTCACTTAGGTTAATTGCTTAGAATTATTTTTCTCTCTCGCAACTCTTCTGGAGGAATTCCAATAGGCCAATTTAAATTCATTATTGAATTGCTCAGCATTGATCCGGGAGCATTTTTAATAATCTAATCTTTACTGAAACTGCATAATTTCATCAAATATTAAGGAATTACCCATCTATTTTAAAATGTCGATTATTACCTCCATACCAATCTAAATGATGTTCATTAGTCGTACAATTCTCTCAAGAGTATCGAAGACATATGCAAGTACTGACAATGTCTTTTGAAAAATCTTAATATAAGGGAAATACCTAAGTAACCTCAGCTTAGCAGGTGACATCATACATTTTTAAAACCCTTCATGATTTCTAAGTTTACTAGGTGAAACGAAGAGAGCAAGAAAAATGGACTCCAAATGAACTTCCATAAAACAAAGGGCACTCACAAGAGACATAATGAATACAAAGACACAACGATCCAAATCAGAAACGCCAACCTGAAAGAATATACAACTACATCCACCTAGGACAACAATTATTTATTAAACTCTCTGGCGGGAAAATCAAACGAATAATCACTTGATGAACAAGAAAACCCCATCAGTCTCAAAATTAAAGGTGAATAACCAATAGTCACATTGGGAACTGGTACCTGAAACGTAAAAAAAATTGACTTCACACCATGCAACGTACACATGGGATAACTATGCTTAACGTCAAATGAATAACGTAGATCATAAAAATGTACAAAATATCACAGAAAAAAAAGGAGTCGTATAATCCAAACGGCAATGGGCTGATCATTTTGTAAGAATGGTACACAACCGATGGACATCCAACCTTACTATACAGATCTCTGGAAATCATACAGGAAACTGTTGCTGGCAAAATATAAGATTGCGTGACGGAATAGATAAGTTCAGATTGTATTAGCACTGCGGCGTCTAGGATAGAGATTTCTTGCGAGTACCAGAAAAAAATCTATGTCCAACAACCGACGATAAAAGGCCGATTATGAGGATGATGATAACAAATTATATCAGCTTAGTCATATGAGACTAAATAAAATAAGTAATGAAGATTTTATTTCTGAAACTTTGCTAATTCTGAAAATATTTATTTGAAAAAGTATGATTGATTACTCATATCTTTACCTGAAGTTTTAGAGGAATGCTTCAGCCGTGTGAATTTTTAACCGTTGAAACTGATTAAACATACTAGATGCTTTAAGTCAGTGAAAATATCCTGCATTGACACTGTAGATTGGTAGGAGAAAAATTACCAGTTTTTATTTCGTAAAAGCAGATTGTAGCAGTGTTGTATGAGATAATTCATCCAATATGGGCATATCTTTATAGTTTCAAAGGCGATTTGAAAAAGTAAAAACTACAGAAATTAACCTTAGATGCCATTACTGGTGCAGAGGTAGGGGAGATAAGTACGTATGGATCGATTCAAAACTTATACGATTCTGAGAAATTCTGAGAAATTCTGAGAGAAACCAACGATGTTTTGGGGTCAATTATGCATTGATGTATCTGAAATATGTAATGACTTCTCTTGTTATCTATTATCTATACATTGACCATATACCATTATAATTCATTGAAAATTTTTCTGAATATTGTGTGGGCAGTAAAAGATTTTTTGAGATATTTTGAAGTTGTCAACATGTAAATAAAACGTAGGGGACATAATCACGCAAATATCCACTGAAAAAGTTCTGACTTATTTCATAATCCAAATTTCATAGCCCCAATTTTCACAAAAGACAGAAGACATTCAATTCAAAAACACCATCGTACATAGTAGCTATCTGTACATCATGCACAATATCCCCAGAAATTATGAATTGATTTCAAAGGAATTTTGTCTAGTGGAAGTCATGGAACTTTGAAGTGGATTTGTGCATAATCATTTGCCCTACTCCCAAACGAACTGTCTGTAATGGATAATAACTCCAGAGGCTCATTTTCTATTCCAATATGCCCAGAGGCTCACAATGAATTCCAATTAGATTTTGTCTGAGGTCCAGCAATAAGCTAGAGAAAAATTGAATGGCAGATCCAACGAAATTACCTCCTTTATGGTATAGCCGAGTTCACACAGAGGTTTCTCTTAGAGGAGTGTTCATAAAGTATGACTTTGAATAACTCAAAATGATTTGCTCTTGAACATTTTATTTTTGTAAATTCTAATCAGCATAACAATTTTTGTTAAATCATATGCAAAATACCATATTTCATGTTTCTGACTAGTGCATAACAGCCAAAATTCGCAATTATGAAAAATGGCCTTCAAGTTGTTTTGCAAAATTCAGTTGGTTTCTTTAGTCGACTGTATTCTCAAAGGGTTCTATTACAGTGCCAGGACTATATAGAGATGAATTTAATGTCTATTCAGCATATTAAAGCGTCCAAATTCTCCTACATGTTCCCAGCAATAACTTCATATGTATAGTTTTACCAGGAACTCAGTAACTGCAATTTTTTGAAGGGATCACAAGGGTGGTTTATTTTCTATCACAGTCATTGTAGACTTGTAATTTTAATCAGGCATCGGTAATCTATGGATGGTGGGCTACAAAGAAAACTTTATTTTAAATCTCACCGGGGGATATTTATTTTTGTTTCTGACCCATGTTTGTAATAAGGCTATCTGTTTGTCATGATACAAAGCAACCGAATGTTTAATTAAGAATAGAATTTGGTAACTCAAGAGAGACTGTATATGTGCCGCCGAGACAGACTCCAGGCTAAGAATACGCAGACTGTAAACAGACGTAGAAATGAGTGGTTTCCCTTTGAAGTCTGGTTCAACTACTTACGAGAACTTGTAGTATTTAATGGTAAAGTGGGCGTCAGATCTTGTTTCTTTTATTGATTATGTTCTAGCCCCAAGACTCGTTCAATCATTTGTTTAAACTTTCTTAAATTTCATCTAAATAAAGCAAAACTGCTGATACTTTTATATACGCCACGTATCGCATTTTACTTGATGTCACAGTTGAATACAAAACCACGACCCACAACACAGCTATTTGCTCTTTCTGTCTTTTCCATCTAAATCTCTAAAACTATTTCCATCCAGAATCTTCAGTCATAATTGCATTTTCCCTTCTGCTGGATACCTAAAGATCTTGGCAACATAACATATTTACCACTGCCAAAACTTGCTGTGTCATTCACCTGACACTACATGCCGTATGTTAAAAGGGCTTAATTGGAATGAATTGAAGATACATATGTATATATATAGCCATTCCTCTTATAGAAAAATCTATTATTTTTTCTTATGCTATCATTTATCTATTGATAAATTTGTAATCGATCTCCTTTGATGACAAGAGCATGCATCCGTTTTCTGCTGGTTCCAGTGAAGCTTTCGAAGATGACCTCCCAAGCAAGAAAAGCTGGGTAGGTCACCCTAGAATGAAAACGATATTCAATGTACCCCTACAACCCCATCAAAGACATTTAATTGAACGTCGTTTCAAATAGCGTCGTTGAGAAAGATAGGGCATTAATGTTAGCGCTCTGTGTGTTTCAAATCCCCTGAGGAAACTGCTTTTTTGTTAAACTATCAGAATTATATATGAGGACAAATATCGCAAAAGTTATGTATTTATTTTGATAGCAATTGTAAACCTTCCTTCAAGACTGAAAAATTAGTATGCAAGGGATTAAAATATACTCTAACTACAGCATAAGAAAATATTGTTTCATAAATTTTTCTCTGCATATCTATTTCTTGCGTTTTTTTATTCAAAAACCCAATTTTTCTGCGTAACTGCAATAAATTAACCATCAGCTTTGTGGAAGGTTCAGTTATGCTAAGTTCCCACGAATCAATATATACATTTATATATATATATATATATATATATATATATATATATATATATATATATATATATATATATATATACTCAAAGCGTGAAGATTTTCCAATGGCTTTTTACGTATTGGACATTCTGTTTTATCTGAAAAAACATTCCTAAAGAAAGGTATTAATTACAGGATTTTTTTAGCGATACTCAATAAGAATCTCTAATCGGTAATTGAAAAAGATAATTTATTTATGTCACAACTACTCTGCAGATAGAACCGAGCACTTTCTGACTAATACATTAATACATATATGCAAATTTGTTGTGTATCTTATCGTTGTTCTCTTCTCTGTGTGTGTGCATGTGTGTGTGCATCATTTGTGTGTTCATAAAAGAAAATCGTCTATGTATTGTCACTCTACTGTATTGTTTCAGACACTTGATTTCTGTGATATTCATCCTGCATAAATCATGTGAGACTTACCAACGCCATGAAGACAATCATGTCATTTGAATCGATATTTTCAGAGACTGACATGAGTTAAATATTATATTTATATAAAAATTATGATAATTTCATACTTTTCCAATATAACTGAGCCAACCGTTTCTACTTTTTGCGTCTTGTGCGAACAACCGATATTTCTCAACTCAGCTGTTGCCTTTATTAAAACTACTAAAATGGATACTGACTTTACAAGTAAATATCATGATTAAAAGTTCTACAATAGATGCTATAATTCATATACCTGGATCACTATCCTCGGAGATCTAATGCAGATCCAAGACCAGCAGAATGTGATATAGCCACATATGGACCTGCGACTAAAAAATTGATCCTCAAACTGAGAACCATACAACGTGCACATGTGAGAATCATGTTTTGCCTCATATGGAGGGATCATAAACCACAACAAAATGAATTATATATGAGAGAAAATACAGAAGTTTGATTGAATCCATTAGGAAACTCAAATGGCAATGGGCTGATAATGTTGCAAGAATGAGAGACAACCGCTGAACATCACAATCACAATGCTAAACTGTTGCCAGCAAAATATAAGATGGTGTGTCCAACTAGACGAGTTTATACAGTATTTGCTTTGCAACACCCATAATAGAGCTGTTTAGCGAATATCTGGGAAGATTTATGTCGAACTACGGATGCCCGATGGCGGCTGCTGCTGATAATGATGATTTGTCAATAATTGTACTTCTATAACATATTCTGTCCTCTCCAATCACCCTCGAGCAATAGGAAATATTTTGACAAAGCCAACATACGTGAGTAGAAAATTAGGACTAGACTCCCTCCTCCTGAGATGACCAGTACTTGCATCCTCCTGTTAAAATCTGTTTTAAGTCATCGTCTAGCCGACCAACCAAACCATGGACAACTCATACTTTATTTTACCCAACCACTAAAAACCATGCTATCTCTTATTTACAAGCTGCATCAGGAGTCATTATCTTATTTTTTGAAAAAACATTGTCATTTTCCTTTTTCCAAAATTCTCTTTTATACATCAAAAGTAACACTGATATCTCGTTTTTGACTCAATACGGACAAATATGGACCAATTTGGACCGTCGAAAAGATAGCAATTTAACTGCTTTTTTCGTGACGTGTATTCAGCACACGAGAAAAGGCTGAAACGTACCTAATCAACAGCTCAGTAACAAACCAATCCGAAGAAATATTTCGTCAGTAAATAGAATTATTGGCTTGAGAGACACCATCTATTATATATCTGGGATGAGAAAAAAGTAAGACAACGCATAAAATGAATCAATAAACAGCAATACATTTACTTCTGGTTACTTCTCTATCATGTGATAGCAATAACCTAATCTCTGTATTATTTTGTTTATATTTTCGCTTCGTTTGTCTGGAAGGCATGGAAGATATTTGAGAAACCGGAGAAGAGAAAAAAAATCAACTCTATCAGAAATTAATGTTTCAGGAGATAGAGAATTATCGGGAATTTTTCTGTCTGCTTCTCCTTTTGTTATTTCTTGATATATAAATGTTTTCATGTACTCAGTTAAACTGGAATTAAACACTACCAAACTGGTCCTAACAATTTTAACTGATAACATAACTACTTATTTATGAATTTTAAAAAAATTGTAATCAATATACCAGCTTAATTCCGATATTTCATTTTTTTACATTCTGTTACGTCTGAGCATTTAGAGCAGATTACTAACACAACGGTATGTATATGCTCATAATTTCGTAAATACCAACCTTTACGTTAGTCAGTGTTTGGAGCCAAGTAAAAACCTAGATTTTCAATCTTCCATTCATTTTTTCATTCCATTATATTTGGTAATATCGATTATTATACTTTATGACCACTTTCTATGTCCATCTTAAATCTATCATTTGCTTTTTAGCGCAATTCTATGATCAAGCTGATTACGTACGGGTGGTGAGCAAACATCTTTGATCGGGAAGTAAAGAATAAGCCTGGCGGGATTCTAAGTACCGTAGCCTGGTCTGCTTTGCCAATTAAGTCTAAAACTGTTAATTAAAATTAAAAGTCTAAATAACACCTTCGAACCTGACTTACGTTTCCAATCGGCGGTCATGTTACTTAGTATTTTGGTAATTAATTTCTCAATACATCTTTCTGTTTTTAATTATATTTTCTTATTTCATCAGATGAAGTATCAAAAATTATCATTATTTTAAATTTTTATGATTTTTTTTTTGTCTTAATGTGTATAATTTCTTTTTGAATCGGACTGGTTAGCCTCTGACAGCGAGCAAATAGCGTTGATTGGAAAATGAAGAAAGCCTTGGCGGTATCTGGATATACATAAAACATTACCTTGGTGAGATACCCGTAATCAAGTTCAATCTATGAAATCGCATATCTGACTGCAAATACCAATTGGATTATAAACGTTGAAAATTTTAATGCATTTGGAAAGAATTCTTATGTTCACAGACATTTACGGCTGTTAAATTATGTTGTCTTTATCAGATGAAATATTGTTTGCCTCTTATAATTCAAAAATATCATATGTTTTATCTTAGTTATAGTTGCTTTCCATCATAGCTGTTCACACTAAAAATTCATTGATATCAGTAAACAACACAGATCGGATATAAAGATTAATAAAAGATTTGTCATTTCTACTCGGCCAAAACTCAGTCTTTATTGCTAATCAGCGTTGTTTTCTGACGGCTGTAGAGTGGCCGCTTGTATAGTATTGATGAAAAGCAACTAAATTAAAGATGAAATAAATACCAGGCAAAAATGATTCACGTTAGATTTGTATATATTATATTAGAGGTAGACAAATCTAAAGTAAAAGACTGTTTCTAATCTATTTAAGATGTTTGATCTCTAGTTTTGAAACCTCCTGAACACCCCCAATAAATTATTGCATGAAGACGATTATTTTATTCAAGTATTCATTTCATATCGACATCAGTAAAATTGAATGCAAAGTAAAATTACGAAAATCTTTTTTAGTGAAGTACAGTGTTCGATTAATGACTTAGAGTCTGAAGATTCTTGGGGCGTTCATCTTTAGTGTAATTTTCAGCTTTTGTTGCGCTGCTAAAGAATCGATCTTTTTCTCTATTCAGTGCTCGATCACTATCAGGACATCCTACTGTTCCACACGATTGTGTTTCAATTTTTCATTCGAAACTCGATCGAAGGTACTTTCATTTTTTTCAAGATTCTTGCAGTTATATCTTCTGATATATTCCTTAACAAAACACTTGCATTACGTCCTTTAAAAGACAAGACTTAACAAGAAACCTGCGGCAACTCGTTGGATTGAGAAATACCGAAAAAGAAAGATGCAACAAACATGTTGTCATGATGAGGCTTATATTCAGAAATATTCTCAAAGTATAGGGTCATGTTTTTTTTCTTTTTTTTCTTTTTTTTCTGTACATTCTATTTTTGACTGTGGCTTTTGTTTCAAGTTTTATGGATATTAGGAAAGTTTTTCACAATACTTGGATAGAAAAACACTCTTACATTTTGAAATTACAAAAGTTATTGTATCACAAAGATATTTTCCCATCCTTTCTACGGCCCTTGATTTAATTTAGGCATTTCATTATGAAGGGTTGCCTCCAAGTTTGATAAGAAAAATATTTCAGTATTTCACAAAACTGACCTCAAAATACTAAGGATAAGGTAAGTTTTCTCTTCTGCCAATGAAAGATTGTTTTCTCTTCGAATGCATCACACGAAATATTATGAGACTTTCAGATCAAGGCATTGTTTTATGTTCAAGAACATCATAAAATAGTTTGAATTTCACCGTAATTCATATATTGAGAATAATGCGTATTATTCCGAAAAATTAATTGGAAAGCATTCTCAACATAAACCACACGGTTTGTTATATACAGGTAAAGTTTTAATTGCTTTCTGCTGGCTGCCTCAACGGAGAGAATTATCTTCATTTGAAAAGGACTCACGAATATCTTATCATATTGATTCCTTCTATATGCAGAATTCGTATTGTGCCAAAACCATGTCTACCGGAAACAAGATTTCAACTTCTTGGGTCGTACGAATATACAGAAGATACTATGTTTATAAATTGGATGAAATTCTTTTCAGACTCGTTATCTTCTACCGCTGAAGTCAAATATGCTATCAGACCGTCACCAACTGCGGAGCTACGTGTTGCCAGCTTTCTTTTAAAAACGTACTTTTCCATTTTTGATATTTTTTACAGGTGCCATCCCCCAGGTTGATCTATTCTGCTTTATACATATTGAACTGAGATTTGCTGATCACTTAGAATTGCAACAACTTCAATATTATATCGTTCAAAGTCACTTTGTCACAACAGAGTCAAGAGAAAAAAGATATAAATATACGATAACATAGATATATACAAATAACAACCTTCACCAAATTGCTAACATTATCATATTTTAATGGTATGTCCAAAGTAATTTGATGAACAATCATTATTCTCTAATCGACTTGTGGTATTTTCAAGGAGGAAATTGATAATATGAACTGGTTGTACACTCCTTTTGCAATAGTCATCATCATCATCATCATCAGTCTTCTATCGTTGGACAAAGACGGTTCCAAGGATTTGCCAATCCTCTTTATCATGGGCATCGTGGAGCCAATAATTTCTGCACTTGTCCAGTCAATTTTTCAATCTTGTACTGTGCCGGCTTTGCTTTCAAACATGATCTCTTGAAATCCATATTGCTAGTTGATATGTCCAACGGTTGTCTACCATTCATAGAACAGGATCAGTCCATTGCCATTTCAGTTATTCAATGTATTCTATGATTTCTTGGTATCCATGTTTCTAGTTGCAATCTACATCGGCTACCTACCATTCTTGCAACAGGGAAAGCCCGTTGTCATTCAATTTTTCGAATGGAATCTAAAATGCCTCTGTCCCCTGTTCTTTCCCTAATATATTGTGCAGTATTACTGGCCTCGAATGTTTCTTGCAGCCACATATAAGCTTATTATACTGATATTTCTCCCCTTTTCCCTATCTTCCGTCTTTTTTCATATTCATTTTCATTTTTTTTTTTCAAGTTCTTGAATATTTGTAGCATTCCTTCGTTGTATTGCAACCACTTGCTGAGATTCCTGATTTCCCAAAGGAATATGAATGGGATAGCAGGTACCTCTAATTGATGGACAATTTGAAACATTTCATTAACCCTTCCTCAATTATTCTCGTATGCGTTGTGATATGTAGATTAGGCTGAAGTCATCCTACAGCACCAATGAGAATGTACAGCTCACAAAAATTTGAACAAAGAAATATAACATTGATACTGTTACAAAATTACCATAGGAAGTTGAAACTGACGATCTGGTCTACTCTATCATGAAACTTTAACTTTGCTGGCTGCATTCATAAGCCCATTACTCTTTTCACAACAGAACTCATTTCATTCCAATCATCTCCTCAGTCTATAGGCACTAGAAATACACTATGGAAATTATCACTTGGAAGCAAAATACTGATTCTTTCAAATACTCGTAAATAGTACTATATATTTATGTGTGTGTGTGTGTGTGTGTGTGTGTGTGTGTGTTTCATTGTATCTCTCTCATTTTCCCTCTTTATATACTTTATATATTTCAATTCATATTCGTGTATATATTTACTCTATTCAGAGTCACTATCCTGTCAGCTCATATAAAATTTTGACAAACTAGTGCCTAGTTTATTTTGCAGGGTTGATTAGCCTATGTCCATGAGTATTTGCAATGGACAAAATATATATATATATATATATATATATATATATATATATATATATATATATATATATTACATTTAGTCAAAATTTGGAATAGAATCCTTGAAAAAGAATATAAAGAAAACTGTGTGTTTGCAACTGATGGGTACATTGCAAGTTGAGTTAGTAGGCCCTTTATATTAGTATACAATGAGGCAGAAGAACAACAGAAGACCATTAAAATAACAAAATTATCTTCAAATAATTTTTTGGTGTAATTATTTTTTTTTTATTGTTCTTCTCCCACCTTCCAATTTCCTAAAATGCGTCATCGAGGTCTCCACTCGAATCAATCAACTTGTCTTACCTGTAGGTTATCATATTCAAATGATATGACTTTTACCTCAAATACATTCGTCTTTGGTATAGAATATCACATATATAAGACTATATTGATCACAGATGTAAATACTAGCAAGAGGGTGAACTTCCCCAATCAGATTGTACCAAATATCCCCACTGGTAAGGTAGGTTGGCACATTTTTTTTCTCAATGTTTAAATAATGATATATGATTCAAACGACCCAGCTAAAGGAAGTCTTGAAAAACTATATCTACATATATGCGTTTTAATAATTCAATTTCACGGGAAATGACAGCTATCCAGGTTAGAATTGTACCAACTAGCTCCGATAATTATGTAGATAATCTAATCACTCCTACATCTACCATGAGGTCGCCAGTTTATCCAGTGATTATTCGTCTCTATTATCACTTACATCTTCAAAACCTAGCTATCTTAACTGTTTATTGGTTGAATATTATTACCGTCAATATTTGAGAGCTGAATTGATTTGGTTCAGTTGTCTACCAAACAGAATTTTCGCTCATTTATTTAAACAGGAAGATAAGAGCACCTCCAGGGCATCGGCTGGAGAAACATTTGCAATATGTAAACGCAGATAGTATTGTCTGTTCATATGGCAACTACTGGAGGAGGTGTCTTGAGTTACATTCATTTATTTCTTTTTCACTCCTGTCATCACAATAATTGCTATTTTTCTTCGTTCTTCCGTTATGTGTCTTGATTTCCTCTTATGTATTATGTACAAGAATTGTCTGTTACAGACTTTGTTCTTACAGCAAGTATAGCCATGATAAATTCACATTTCCATTTTTTCTCTTATCAGAGAATATGTAACTGAGTAACAACAACTATCTAGATACAATAAATATCCCACATTAAAGACGTGCCACAGAATAAAACTAAAGTGCCTATCAGCATCAGTGCATCAAAGAGTTATTTCAATAGTAGAACCACTCTTATCAGCCTCCTTAAAAGAGTTGGTCCGTATGGGAGAAAGTTTCGAAAAATATTGCATGTGCAAAATCATATGCAATATGGAAAAACTTATAGCTATCATCTTATAGCTTGAATTGAAGATCACGAAAAGCTATAAGTGAAGGGAATGTCATGCCACATTATGTATGCAGAGATAAAATCACACGTTGTCTTCCTTTCGATGAGATTTAAATAATTAAGAGAGTGGGTCATTGGGGAATTCCTTTGCGTACAAATTAGAATCACTCAGATGAATTTTTGGCAGTGATCAAATTAACTGATCCAATAGTTATATTAGTGACCACTATTCGGTCCCCTATTTTAGAAAAATGTCTATCCTCTTAAAGAGTATACACCTGACAAACATCGAATAATGGATCGACAGGAACGTTATAGTAACAACTCAGGAACACGAAGAAGCAGTCAAATTATTCGGAGAAGTTTTGGAATGTCCGAGACTTCAATTTTGAATTTATATACAATGCCAGGTCTAATCATTCCATGTTTATCATTTCTCAGGCTTGTTAATTTTTCCTTTCGATAATATTTGTCATTCTGTTTTCTTTTCATTGATTCCAACGTATAGCTTCATATCAACATCCCAATGTCAGTTATACATAAAAATGATAAGATTATTACAATCATCCGTTTTAGTGTCCCCTGTTTTAGAATACAAAATATTTATGGAAGAATGAACCCTATAGATACAATAACGTAGAAACGTGCAAATTGGTAATAAGATATTTTCACTAGCATAATGATTACCATGTAATGTTCAATAATCAGCGCATTTCGTTCATGTTTATCTTACAAGATTTGTGATATAATTTCTGATCCGACAATGTAGCTATTATATTGCACCATAATTGTCGAGGAGTTTCATTTTATCATTTTGAATCAGTTCTTCGCATCAACGCCATTCTTTCTTTCTTAAATGATTGTGTTGGTTGATGTTTCTTCCTACTCAAGTCTCCATTTGACAGAATAAATATCATTGATGCCTTCATTTTCGTCATGGTTGGAGTGTTCTATTCCATGGTTTATGAGCCCCGATCAGAACCACCTCATTTGTTGATGATCAGGATTATGCATATCTCCTCAGGTCTGTCTAATCTATGTTGCTTGGAATAACAGATTTCTCACATCCTTTTCATGGTAAGGTGCAGGATCACTATACAGACCTGGTTTTACTAAAAAAAAATGTGTTTGAATAGAAACACAAATTCTAATGCTGTAGTCTGATTCAGATATAAAGCATAATCCATGATTAATAAACATATTCTATCCATGTATGCATTCTTAGTCGGTCTGACAGGAAAATACATTTTCGAAGTAAATAAAGAAAATAGGATGTATTTTTCAATTACTTACTGAAAACAATTGAGTGTTCAACAGGAGTGTAGAAATAACCTTACTTACGGAAAAGCAATCGGCGGGATGAATTGGGATACCTTTACAATAGTGCATCCAAGAAAAACATGATTCAACTTATCGGATCCCATCGATGGGCACAGTAGCAGTCCCATAAAACAATCGATGCGAGACAAAGCATCTCCAACTAAAAAACCTTGGCTCTCTCTACTTGCTTAACTGCAAGAGAAGGACATGAAGCCAAATAGAGTGGACTGATTTCGACTTCGAGAAACCACCACCGCAGGCCAGAGAGGGGATCTTCCCTTTATACCCATGGGAGACATATATGACAACAATAAAATAAAACTTTCTTTAATAAAAAATATATATATATAATAGAATCCATTTACCATTTGATAATTTATGAGAATCCACAATGGTCCACATTTTTCTAATTATGTTATAAGTACAAGCATATCTTGAAATGTTTTAACTATTCGATACGGCTAGAACATAAATCTATCGAAGATGGATAACATTCTTTTACAAATAAATACCAAGTGAGCATCGGAATTAGAATATAAATGTTGCCACCTAGAACGTTTAAACAAATACTAATCAACCCTGAATCCTAAATCATCTGAACTATTTTGAAACTGTTTGCTTAAACAGTTAATGTTTCCTTGAGGATATGATATACCATGGAAATTATTATTCAATGAATGCTTTTCATTGAACCATATTTACTCTGAAATATACTATTCTTAATTTCACATCTGCGTTCAGATAATCTTAGTAACTCAATGATATCACACGGGAATTGTTGAATATGACAACGAAGAGAACTTATACTACTACAATCAAACTGTTTATGTCAATGGCAATTATATTATCCGTCTAATATATATAATTTTCTCGATTTAAAATCCTTTCTCTAAATGAGAATTCAAGTTTACCTCCAATGTAATGCACGGTATAATTATAACCAAATTTATTCCAAACAGACTGTCTATGTGACTTTATATGTGAGAGAAAATCGATTTAGAAAATGTCAAATATACTCCAGGAATTAGAAATCCTTAAAAGAACGGTAAATGAATGTACTTTTACTCTTTTATTTTTTATTTCCATTAATGGATTCCTTTCTTTTTTGTGAACAGCTGTGCCAAAATCGCTCTCGGTCATTTTAAACGAACAAAATGACTCGCAGAAAAGTTTTCAATAATAGCTGTTCATGTAAATTGGATACAATTAAGAATTCAGTCCAGCACTTCATGCCTAATGTGTGAATTATTGAAATCAACAAAAGCTATTGTAAACTTTGGAATAATGGGAAGAACTTTTGAGGCATCATTATCTGCACAAGTGAACATGCAAAGAGCTGCATCTTTTTTTTTTCATAAAGTTTTTTTTATATATATTAGTCGTTTGCACATAAATCAGTTTACGTTTATTAAACATCACCTGATTATGAGAAATAGGAATTTTAAAAAAAGAATTCTCTTTCATTCTATGTCCAAAAAAGCAAAACATCATACCTTTGGTTAGCAAACAATGGAATTCACTTTCGAAAGATTTAGCAAAAGTTTTATTTTGGCAGAGACCTCGAATGAATGAACGTTTTGTCAACAAAAGGTACGTTCAAACTACAAAACTACATATCCTTGAATGCAAATAGTTTCATTTTCGATCGTCCCCATTTGCAACACGTAAGTACATTTCAAATCCAGTCCAATCCGAAAGTATTCGACGAAAAAGCTGAAAGAAACGGCAAAAAGCCAAGTTGACAAATATTACTTTGTCAAAAATGTAGTCAACGAATTCGCTGCTCGGTGAAAGTAACGTCGGCTGAATGTGTGTCGCTGATAGGTCATCTGATGAAAGGACCGGACACATTTATTAATCATATTTTTTCATGGTAAATAATTATTTACTGAATGTATAACTTATATTTTTGTCCGTCAATGATCAATGAGCTTTCTTGCCCAAAATGTTTTGTATATTTGAATCCGTGTATCAGTTAATATTCTCACCCTATCTTCCATTTATTTTATTCAAGTGCACCAGTTTCAGGAAATAATCCGAACACAATTTATTTATGAGATAAAATTGTGTTCACATGTTTTAATTCCTAATGGTATGCATTTACATTACGACTGAATGCATAAATCTGATCAGTTTGAATCTCAGCTTATTGTGGCTTTCTCTGCTCAGCACATGACACGTTATTGAATATTTGTTTAATTAATAAAGGGGTTAAAACATCTACAGCCTACATTAAACGCGTTGAAGCTATTAAATTACTTGTGTTAGCTATCGTTTTTATTACATTATCTTCATCAGTCTATTAGCTTCCATCGTTTGACGTGCATATCCCCCAGGATTTGCTAGATCCCTCCATCGTAGGCATCGTTGAGCAAATGTTTTTCTTAATTTGTCTACTTTGCCTTGCCATCTCATGTTGTGTCGACTCTGATTTTGCATGTGATCTATGGAGATCAGCATCGTGAGATATGATGTCCGGCAGTTGTCTTCCATCCTAAAAACATAACCAGCATTTTGTCATTTGATTTTTTAATGGATTCTATGATTCTTGAAGGCAACCAGTATATTGTGCTATTTTGTGATTCCATGCAATGTCAGTCAGGTTTTTCGTACGTGCATGTCACATGGTTCTTCAAAGAAGGGTTAGTCTAATGATTACATTCCATGTTTAAGCTTTATATGGGACTATCGGGAGATTAATTGATTGTATAGACATTTTGAGGACCAGTGGATTTGTTTTTGTTCTTGAAGTCGAGCTTGCTCCTCTGAAAATTTGCCAACCTAGTATGATTCTTTGCTTAATCTCACTTTCTTTTAGATTTTCATGGAGATCTTTTGCCCTATGTTGATATTGTGGTCTACTTTTTCTAGTTATGTATTTTCGATTTTGATCGTTGTGTCTTCGTTCCCAACCCTTTTTTTTTTTGTTCATAACGTTTGTTTTATTGAATATCATGTGGTAAACAACTTTTTGGTTGGTTCATTCAGTTTGTCTAGCATTATTCAAGATGTCTGCAGATCTGAAGTTGCTTGAGTATTCGCCGTCCATTCTGATTTCTTCAATTCCTTAGTCTAGGATTTGAAACTACCAAGTAAAATGATCTCTCTCTCTCTCTCTCTCTCCTTGGATCATACACTCAAAGGAGTCCGGTCAATGGATCCAAAGCTTCATTTCTATGCTCAAGTCGAAGAATGATCGTATAGACTGAGGGGAGCAAATGCAATATGTATGATATTGAAACAGGGAAAATATCTCTCATTCAAACACGAATTCCTGAATCTACTCTGGAATTCTGTTACTTTTTCTCACTGTATATCATTCCTTTCCATGGATTTTCATTGAAATTCAAACTGAATTTATGAAGATATAGTGGATAAGAGAGAATATAAAAATGTACGAAGAAAAAAGCAGTGATCTTTCAATCAAAAAACATCTTTTGGCCAATTCCAAAATTTACCAGACTCATATATGCCCTATTACTTATTTTTCGACGGACCTTTATCAACATACATTGGAAAATTTGTGAGACATCATGATAATAGATGTAAGTGGGAAAAAAGCAAAAATATCCCTAATTCAAAAACGAATTCCTTAAACCTCTCCAAAATCACTTTTAATCAATCCTTCACCGCAATTTGGTTTATCTTTCGAAAAATTTAAGTCAAAAACATCCAAAACTTTCAGAGATATTTTGAGAGAAAAAAAGGACAAATAAAACAATTGCGAAAAGAAACGGAAATAGATATATTTTTTGTACTTTCTCATATTAGCTCCTCTCAGTTCTCACGATATCTTGAAAGATTTCCATCAATTTTAATTGAATTTCCTAGAAAAATATGGCATGTGATACAGAAGATATGCTCAAATTTAGGGTTTTATCCAGGGATTTATCTATGATTCAGGGATGTTTCGCCTTTTCTGTCTTTATAAATTTCTATATTCGCTCTTGCCTATCAATATGATATCCCCAGAATTTCATACTTGACTTCAAAGAAATTTCTTGGTACAATGAGATACATGATATGATTAAGTTTTGTGAGGGACACTTGAATTTTCTTTCAATTGAGAGATATTTTCCATTTTATTTTTCACATTTTTCTATATAAGTTATACATATATTTTGATAGTGTTCTCTCGAAGGGTGTCAAACAAGACAGATAAGATAGGATTCGGAAATCTTTTTGGATTGAAGGATATTTTACAAGATAGGTCTGAGAAAATTTATTTTAACATTGCTAGTTGAGCTGTTAGCAGCAAAAGGAAAATATTGAGCAGAAGAAGACGTAAATGAAGGTCCGGATGGAGTTTATATTAACTGAACATGATACAGCTGTAGAATTTGATCTTTGATGTATTTTTCAAATGTGTTTGTTGCATCTGGAAATCACTAACAATGGCTTGAAAAAATTGGAATTTTTTTTTCTTCTTCTTCTATACATTCTGAAGAACAACAACTTTTAATAAAATGGCTTTTAACACAACAATTTGACGGAGTTACGATTCAACTCGAGCTACATTTCAAAATTTTCAACCTGCAAAAGTTCAACGAACAGAAATAGGATGTGAAATGTAAAGGGATTTCTCAATTATGATGAGACAAATCTCATCAATCAATAATATCTGAACAAATTACCTGCGTGAAAATATGAAACCGAAGAAACATGCAACAAATCAATTGCTAATTAGTTCATGAGGTCTGGAAAGTCAATATTTGATTGGCAGCATCTTGTCCAAAGCATTTTGGTCATTCAACTGACCAGCAAGAGAAGAAATTCCATCTATAGTCCATAATCATCCATTAATGGTCAAACGAGGTACACGACAGAACCAATTCATCGACAGAATACAGAGTTATGGCTTTTGGCCTTTCACACTTCCAAACTAAATCGATTTTGTCAAGTCAGCGACACAATATACTGTGATGGTTCTCACAAAACCAGACATAGTAAAAGAGAACATGCTTCTGCTAAACTACATTTATCCGCAACAAAGTATCCAGTCATTTGATATTAACGATGGTAACGATGACTAAGTTCACTACCGGAAATTCACTCAGGGAACTTTGTACACTTACCGTAGTGCTCCTAACACTTTCTGCAACAGTCAGCAAGGTCTTTTTTTTCAAGGTCCCCATTATCTACATTGTTTGAATTAAATTCCTTCCAAATTCTGAAGAAGTCATTGATTGGATGCCAAGTAACATCGAAAAATGATTGGTTTATGGAAACTAGGTATGGATTAAGGGAAGGAATAAGAGGACATATTTTCAACAACATCATTAATCATGCCAAAAGAAAAATCAAACCTAAAAAATTGACAGTCGTCGGAAAGACGAATACCAGGATCAGTTTATCCCAAGTACATTTAATTGGTGAAATTTATACGGCACTGAATGGCCTTCCACTGTAATTACGTATACAACGGCAACTTTAAAATATTTTGAAGAAGTACTAACATGTGTTTTGAGGGGTTTTATCAACTTGACAAACTAAAATTGTATTTGTTTACAATATTATGTTCAAAGTCATTAGAGTCCTGGAGATAAGATTATAACGTTGGAGAAGTACATTTCCTCATGCCTAGCATTTATATGAAATAGTTTTCATTGCTATAATACAAAATGGAAAGCAGACTTCCATATATATGTGTGTGTGTGTTTGTGTGTGTGTGTTTGTGTGTGTGTGCGTGTGTGTGTGTGCGTGTGTGTGTGTGCGTGCGTAATCGCTTCTTTTCAAAAAAGTGAATGATTTGGTATAAAATAGCAGCCATGTACACTATATAATGATAATGTCCACGAGATAAAAAAAACTTACATGTCTTATGAAACGGCCTTAAATCATGAAATAAACCTTTACATTAAAACTATAAACTATATGAATTATACTAAAACTCCAAACTATTTAAACTATATGAACATTCTTTTAGAATGGTTACTGTTTTATCAAGCCTGCGGAAGACTCATTCCAACAAAACCGTTTTTTAAAATCCCCAAAAAGGTTACATGGAAAAGAACTGATGATTTAAACAACAAAAAAAAACGGATGTACTACCATGATATCTAATTATGTGTGAAACATAGGAAAAACACGGAAAAAATTACAGGAATTACATTAAGAGATTGTAGCAAATATTTGACTGAAATGATACAAACTTTGGACAAAGGTTTTTTTCTTTTTTTTTATATATATATATGTATCTAGTCTTTAAAGCTGTAAAAGTTTCAGGAATACGTATATGTCTCTATGTGTGTATGAGTGTGTGAGTGTGTTTGTGTGTGAATTCTGGGAACATATATATATATATATATATATATATATATATATATATATATATATATATATATATATATATATATACTGAATCAGAAATAGTTTTAGTCGTCATAGTAAGATTATTTCTTTATGCACTATGTATTTCATGTGAGCAAGTTTTTGCTCACATACGCTTATGAAAATAAGCTTGGGGTGAGGAAGTATATTATGCAATTGCAGAGCTAACAATTTGGACGTTTTTCGTCTCTGTGCTTATTATCTTGCATGACATATAATGATATCCGAAACAGGTAATTATGCTCTTACTGTTCAAACATACTCAAGATAAATCCCTGAAGAAATATTTCCTTCAGTCTTGAAAACAATTATTTATTTGTCTTTTTTTTTCGACTTTAAACGATATCATTATTATGATTCTATTTTAATGATATTTCAAAGGGTTGAAGCTTATTCATTTTATTTAAAACTTATGTTATTTAGTGAAAGAATTCAAGAATAAGATAACATCTCTCAGTCTTGAGTATTTTGTGTCTTGAAATATTTCTTCTAACTGTATATTTCAAACAAACTTCAACAAAATACTTTCACTTGATTGGTCCAGATGTTGGAAAAAACGAAAATAATTCTGCAGTAATCTAATTGTTGACAGGTGAAAAAATGTTCGAGGCTTTCAATGAACTAATCTGATGTAGACACGATGTTTAGCCCCGAGCAGATACTGCACAAAAGTGAGAAAGGGGCAGTAGGAGGCGTGAATTTATCTATCTGCGTAATATGTCGAACTTACGCGTCCATAATCTGTGCTTATACCTATAAATCTATGTAATATATTTACTCAGTGAGATTAGATACTTTGAAGACCGAAACAGATTGCTTTCTCATTGGAAAATACACAGCTGTCTATACCACTCCGATTGAACTTAACTGTAAAGTTATTATTGGAACAAAAATGGAGAAACTAGCAAAGAACTCTTAAATTTGCAATAACCTAAACTATTATAAATAACATGTGGAGGCAACAGTGACAATTCTGCTCTAAACTGGTAGGAATTGATATTTGAAATGAATCAAAGGCTGTACAGCAACCGATTATTATCATTCTTGTTGAGGATGTTCCGTTATTTTCATTATTGTGACTGAATATATATATATATATATATATATATATATATATATATATATATATATATATGAGTTTTCAGTAAATTACTTCGGAGTATTCCCTTGCTAAAATCCCATTGTATAACTCAAGTGAACATTCTTATAAGATAACATAATTTGTGATTCAAATCTGGCTTATACTGGAGAACTAACAACGACTTACAGTTTTGAAAGAAGGTTTCATAATTTTGAACCAGTCTGATTCAATATCTTGAATGCTGAAAATAATAGTGGATGGTGAGATGATGTGATTCGTGACCAGAGAGTATATTTTTCAGAAGAAAACCTTGTTATATGTTCCACACGAATGCATGATGTTGTGGGTGATGTCAATCTATTTAAATTGGACGAATAATTTTCTGTAGGAAAAAATGTCGATTATAATGACATCTAAATAAAACGCAAACTAAGACACAGATACAGAGATAAAGCAGTAAAGGTTTTATTAATCACATTAATGCAAAATCGGGAGTGTGAAGTAAATAACTACCAATTTTTGTTCAGCCTGATTCAAATGAGACACTTTCTGTCGTATTTTAATGGCAATTGACCACAAAAACCGCTTGCAAACCGTCGCTTCTCAGAAGGCAAACAGATCTTTAAAACAAGAATGGTTTGAGTTTCAATGCTATTAATGTAAACATGAAACCATCATGAACGGAACTGTTCCTGGAAAAATATCATTCCTTGCTGTGGAGTCATGAAATAAGGAGAGGGAGATTCTATTAGCTATGTTATGTCACAAAAGAACCTTTTCTTTGGTCATTCCAAACAAAACAGCAACCGATTACTATCATTCTTGTTGAGGATGTTTCGTTATTTTCATAATTGTGACTGAATATATATATATATATATATATATATATATATATATATATATATATATATATATATATATATATATATATATATATATATGAGCATAAAAGCTCATCTCTTTTCATGTCAAATATTTGAAAGCGCACTTGAGATCAAGATTGAGCTTTGTGTATTGTTATAGCATTGATAAACAATAAAACATTTCACTTCAAAGAAAAATACACAAAGAGTAATGGTTTGGACGGAAAGAGCTTTAGGGTAAAGTTTGATTTGAATATATAAAGAAATTAAATGAAATAATATTCTCATTATAATACTTGATTTTTATTTTCTTCAGTATATATGAATAACTCCACTCGCACTTACGTCATTAAAGTAACTGTATTTATCCCCTCTGGTTACATTTAATTTAATGAGCTAAATAGCTTCCGTTAATGTGAACTTATTTTCTTCGAATGCTCTCATTGCCTATCACTCTTTCTTCGAAATGTTAGATTGTAATTACTCCATTACACTTCGGAGTCATTACTGTTTAAGTCATACAAACCACCTCCTCATTACTATATTATATATATCGATCAATTGCTATTTTTCCTTTAAAAAGAATTTTGTGCTTTACGATGAAAGGTGAGCCAACAAGTTGAAGTAACTGGTGCTCACATATTCATGTTCAGGGGGAATCTCCAAAACAACTGTAAATATGAAAATTCAATTTTTTAAAATGATGTGAGTATTAAATCAACCAAAACATATTAATATTCCCATGTCTCAATCGAAACAAAACAGTAATAAACAATAGTTTAGACGATAAGTCAGGTTGATAACATATCAAAACATCATCTGCTGGTTATTTCGGAATTTTAGAGTATGCAACATTTAACTTTCTAATGTGGAGTCATTTTTCCTCGAGTATAAGACTTTCTTTGTTAGAGTATGATGAAAACTACGTTTTCACAACCTCGGTTATACTCATGCTGAATATTCATTTGACTGACTGAATGCATCCATGTACATTTAGATCTCCTAAGGGGTCGCACATATTTCTCCTATATATACCCCAGAGCTGGTTGATCATTTGTCATTATTGAAATGTTGCGTATTATCAAAATTCAAAGTGTACAACAGAGCAATAACTGTTTCAAACTGTACATCAATCTCAAAAGAGAACACCTGCTGCAAAATAAGCAGTAGATACTTTAGCTTGTTTCATTGTTTAGTTTTTAAAAAATTATGGTGTAAAGAGGGGGTTAAATTGTAATATCTGTTCGAATCATCATTTTCTTTCATAGTACATGGTCTTAAACAATTTCTTTGATATCTTAATTTCAGAAACGTTCAGAAATTCATTGATTTGTTCTACATCACATGATCTCAAACGATTTCTTTCATATCTTAAGTTCAGAAACGTTCAGAAATCCATTGATTTGTTCTATATCACATGATCTCAAACGATTTCTTTCAAATCTTAATTTCAGAGACGTTCAGAAATTCATCGATTCCATCTACATTACTTGATCCTAAACAATTTCTTCGATATATTGATTTCAGCAACGTTGAGAAATTCATCAATTTCTTCTCTCTTAAATAATCTCTCCTGTGTCTCAATTTCAGTAACGTTCAAAGATCCATTGATTCCTTTTACAATCATCATCATCAGTCTCTCAACGTCCATCGTTGGACATGGACCTTCCCAAGGATTCGCCACACTTCTCTATCATGGGCGTTGCGGGGCCAGTACTTTCTAAATTTGTCTAGCTCGTCCCTCCATCTAATATTCTACCGAAGCCGGCAGAATATTAGATGGAGGGACGAGCTAGGATCTTTGGGGATCCATGTTGTGAGTTGTGATGTCGAGAGGTTGTCTGCAATTCTTGCAACATGGCCAGCCAACTGCCATTTGAGATTTTTGATGGATTCAATGATGCTCCCAACTCCTGTTTTTTTCCCGGATATACTGTGCTGTCTTGTGGTCCCTCCATGTGAGGCCCAGCATAATTCTTTCATGTGCACGTTGCGTGGTTCTCAATTTGTAGATCTTTCACTCTTGGCTAAGTTCCATGTTTAAGCTCCATAAGTGACTATCCGGAGGATGCATTGGTTGTATACGCTTCTTTTTAGGATCGATGGATCTTCTTGTTTTGGAAGGTTGAACTTGCTCTGCCAATTGCTTGCCATCGTAGTGCGATTATCCGCTTGATTTCTTCTTTTGAGGGTCTGTCATGAACTTCAGCAAGACGAATATCATGTGCAACAACCACATCGGAGATGAAAACACATATGATTACCATGCATAAATCCTATACAAAACTCAGAGATACTGTTATAGTGTACATTGAAATTCCTAACGCCAAAAAAGTCTATAGATGAATAGAAGTCTGGAGAAAGATTATGACATTCTGAAGCTAAATATATCGTGAAAAAATATTGAATTAGTGTTTGCTAAACATTATGTAAAGAAAGTAACTGTCACATAATAATGTTAAGGGAACTTACGTTTTATTTAATTATCATAATGTCCTGTTGGGATTGTTGATACTAAACAAATAAAGAGTCCGTTGTCCGTCCACTGAAGCGATAACATAGTTAATGTTAGACACATAAACAACGTTATCTTCTTTGCAGACTTTATATCAAGTAACAATGATTTAAGTTGATTTGACTCTATTTCACCATACTGTGTATCGATTAACTTCATTAGGTTCTTGTAAATATCACTTTGGTGTGAGAAATACGTGTTGAGTTCTATTCTACAAGATTCTATCTTTGTTCTGTAATCTTCAGGTGACAGAATGATATTCGAGAATCATGTAAATAAAAAAGCAGTATTCATCTTTTTGAACATTTATTCTTCATGGAAGATAGATTAATGAGATAATAAATCTAAACAAACAATAACTAAAGGTAAAGTAAAGATTACAGAAGATTACGTGAAAAAGCGAAAAAAACAATTTCAATCAGAATTATTTTTGATATTCGTATATCTCAATAAATCAACAAGGGCAAGAAATATTGAAATTGACATCACGTATATATAACCCTGAGAGTTTTGACAATCACAAATGTTATTTCCTACGTAGAGAACAAAAACCACCAAGATGCAAGAAGATGGAGTTGAAAAAAATGGAAATTTATTTCCGTCGTGATTATCATCATAAATGTTTGATCAATATAAGGTATATCATGTATATAGCGAATTCTGAACACTCAATGACCCTCAAGCAAAAAGGACAGCAGTTATATACATGTATATGAAATTTAGGTTCCATGTTATTATAACCTGAAATCCCCCAAACAGTTATGAGGTAAACAAGTGATCCTCCTTACAAAAGAGAAAGCTCTCCGGTATCATAGTTACAAATAAAACATAAAAATCACGGAAGGAAATTTTATGAACTGATACTGGCAGATAAGCATCAGAAGTGACACAAAATATTTTTTTAATTTTATTCTGATGAGTTCGGTTTTCAAAGCTGTAAAGTATTCTAGGATATATATATATATATATATGTGTGTGTGTGTGTGTGTGTGTGTGTGTGAGGGCTTTTTCATCTGAGATTACATCTGATCAGATATAACTTCTGAAGTAAAGTATGTGAATTATAACCGTCTCTTGGGCTTGGTGTGTGTTAACCAATGTCAACATGTATTCTATTCTATAACTTCATTCAGATACGAAATACAGCCATATATAGACTAGTAAGAATGCAGCTGGAGACAAATTTGGGACTGACACAATTACACGATATTCGAATTAAAAAGATAACCACGCCAACTAAAAATTCTATTTAAAAAAAAAAAACAAAAAACAACAGATTATAGTAAAAAGACATTCAGTATACAAGAGACTAAATAAAAAATATATACGTCCCAATATTACTGAGCCAAAAAAAAACGTGGAAGTTATGTACCCACGACTACTCGTAATGTATCACTGATACAAGGTGTCATATCAAACAAATAGTATTTGCAAGGAGTTCCACTTGAAGTGGATTTTTCAATTCATCTATCTACATTTATATATATATATATATATATATATATATATATATATATATATATATATATATATATATATCATTGTTTGTGTATTTGATCATAAAGTCCACATGTTTTTCATGAAAGAAATGAGATTTATGATAACAAAGAATGATTGTGAAATCTTTGTAAGTGAATTTGGTTTCATTTTTAGGAAGTATTACCCATCCAGATGAAGAGGCTATGATAACCATTCCGGTTGCTATCCCTTATGTAAAAACTTCAGACTGAAAAAATGATGAGTTTGAATATATAAAAACTTTCATTCAAGATTATTGATACGAAGTTCCTCGGAAAAATGGAGGAATCTAAGCTGTGAAAGGGCTTTTGCAAATGAAAAAAAATTAATGAAAACGAGGTCATTTCGCTGGTAGAATGATGTGGGCAATTTTCAGTGAATCACAGGGAACTTTAGTCACCTAGGAGATGAACTGAGTCATGAAGCCAATTCCTCAATTTTTGGGGAAACAAGTTGTACAATTATCAATTTTTCATCAAATTAATGACACCTGTTTCAAAGAGAATTGTGTTATCCAAATATATGATAACATTACTAAAGATTACATTGATTTTCATCGAATAATCCATGTCAAATGCAATAATGATTATATTTGTCCTTGTGCACGTTCGAGTGCGCGTGTGTCTGCGTAGGTGTAGCCTCTGGTGAATATATCAACCCACATTTTCTTCGGTCTCTTCACTAAGAGACGAAAACAACTCATTATTTCCTATGACTATATCAATAAATACACAACTTTCTTTTATATCCATGAAAAACTTTTTATCAGGCTCATTTTATGAGGTAATTTTCAATGTGGGTGTGCCGTACAATGTTTGGTAAATATAAATATTTTGCTTGGAGCTGGTTGCAAGGTTTTCTGATTGAAAACAATAAAAAAATGTTATTTATACTACTCCCCTCATAAATGATATTAACGCCAACACACCCATCTCAAGGAATCCAACAAAGCCAAGCGATTCCTGTACTCTTGAGTAAGTCATTAGCTGTATCCCTAACGATAGGCGAGGCAATGTGCTGAGACTGTCCCAAAAATAATGAGATTAGCTAATGATGAGTATGCTTACACTTCTGTTATATCTTAGCCATACATAGATACAGCTCACGTGCCTCATCATGGAACATTGATTAGAAATCTAGACTCCTTGATCAACACTTTTATACTGAGATCGATCCTTAGTGTATGGCTAACATTCCCCTTACCTCTGCTTTTATATGTTCAACCCAAGCCTGGAAAAATGAGCCCAAAACCTGCGGGTAGCTATTAGATTACCTTTAATTTCGAATGGTCACAGCATAATGTTACACCTTTCGTAATACTTGTGTACTTGTGTAGTACTTAGTTTGTTGATATGCGAGAAAATCATGTACTAAAATAAGGTATTGTTGTGTAGAGAAAATTAGCCTTAAGCCACGGACTCATAAGAAAAAAATCAGCATCAAGCAACGTACTTATTGACGTATCAACGTACAATTTGAACTTGCGTATGGTTTAACGAATGACCACACACGTTCTATCTGTGTAGGAATTAACCATTTATTGTTTCTATGTCGTAAAGATCTTTTTAAAAGTCATCATGTTTGCTTATATCCTCCATTTCTATGAAGTGAACATTTAATCAAAGATTCAGGAATTTTGTCAGATGAAATCTAATTAATTAAGTAAAAGGTAAACTGAACTCTATTGAATTGCTTCATTAATGTGCCCTATGTTCCATCTAAATATCTTCATTTCGATTCTGAGTAAACTCATGAGACTCGATAGAACGAACAGAAGTGAATAAATAATTATATTGTTAATTGCACGTGTTCTTTTTTTTTTCCAAATACTTACAAAGTAGATAAAAAGGACTCCTCAACAACTTATATACATCCAGCTACTTGATTACCAGGTATTCGATTGATGAAAGATATTTTTGATTTTGGATTCTCGAATAAGATGGAACACTCGAGTGCCAAGGCTTATACAATGAAGTTAGAAAGGTAAAATACAGAATGTATCAAAGATAAAGAAGTAAATATTGAGGATCATACTGTAGAAAATGGAAGGGGCATTAAACGCTTTTCTATGAAAACCATAAATCATCTGAAGATTGTGTACCTTTGCCAGCACCATTGTAACAGAAATGGAATGGAAATCAGTTCATATATAGCTCCAATGCAGGGTAATGTCTTTTATCAAATATCAGATATGAAACATATCAATTTATGTATGCCGTACTTTGTAGCAACGACCATGTACTCAGCTTGCTTGAAATATTTTCTGCAAAAGAAAATGGGAAATATATTCTGTAACGTGAATCTTTAATTAAAAAAGTGCAATTTCCTAGTTAATTAGTTTAATGTAAATTTCATTTGAAAGTAATCACTAGACTTCATTGTACAGTACACTTTATATTTGCCTAATTTCTAATTGAATGAGTAATTGTCTTTATATATGGGGAACTCATTTTGATCGACTGAGGAAGCAAATTGAGAAAAAAAACAACTACAAACATCTTCCTCTGTAGAATAAAGATTAATGAAAGAGACGATATTAAATCGATATTGAGATAAGAACAATCTCTATTCAAAATCTTTTACTGGGCTCATTCAGAGTTACCTGTACAACTGAAAAATGAACCACCCAAGTAAATCAAGTCAGAAATAAAATTCCCTCTGGAAGATGGAGAGATTAGTTGAGTTTTTACGATTTAGTAATACAAATAGAAAATGAATCAACTTTTTATCAGAGAGAAAGATTACGTAAACATCAAATAGTATCTTAGCATCTTTGAATAGTTTCATTCGAGTATTGATCGCGAAAAAAAAACTCTTTTAACTTTGAAATTATTTTCAGATTTGAATCAAACGTCAACCGAAAATATTGATGGATGAAACTTAAGCTTGAACGAACGAGCAAACGAACTAAAAAACACAAAGCCAGTCGGAAGAAAAAAGATTAAGGAAAGAAAAAAAGTCTATAGAATGAGCAAAATAAAGAAAAAAAGGTTATCATACGGAGTGCTGTTTGCTGGATAGTGTCTCCTTCCGAGACAGACTTTTTTCCCCAAACTTTGATCCCTACAAGAATGATAAAATAAATGCTAAACAATTCTGTACTTTAGCCAGGCTATTTCCACGCAAATATCCCTGGATTCATAAATTCCATGAATTTTCAGTGTCTTATTTCAATTTTTGAGACATATGTTTCAATACTATTCTGATATAATATTATAATGATGTATATTCTTTGAATGTCATTTTGTACTTCGGAAAGAGATGCCAAACCGAATGGAAGTAGAATACTGATGGCCAAAATTGTGTTCAATCACCAAAGTCTCGTGCCATCAGGAATATTAAGGTGGTTCTGGACGATAATGACTAGAGCTAGTGGTTGAACGGTGGAACAGCGATAAAATTAATTTGAAATGTTTGAAATCTGCCTTTGCATTGGGCTTACCTCAGGCCACAGTGGAATAAAACCAGGATTTTATTTAAAATTTCTTCCTCCAGCATTAGTTTTCTATATGACTAAAATGAAATAAGTGAAAGTAATGAAAATCTTAACGCATTAGTTTTATAGAAACAGTACTCATGCTATCTCAGCCCATTCAAAAGGGTATTAAAATAGAATCTGCACTATGGAGAATTGATGTAGACTAGCAGAAGAGAGTAGCGTTTGATTACATTTCTTGGGAAAAGTAAAGTTGTTTTTGTTTTTTTTCTCGTGAATAACTTTGAAAGAGTATCACGTTAAAACAGTTGTTGCTTCGACCAAACGATGTTTTTTCTTTGTTTTTAGAGAGTGATTATGGGAGAGTAGTTTGACTACGTCCTTCATCAACCATCTTATCACCTATTCATCACCATGACATGCCAATGACGATACATTTCACAAAAATATCTGGAAATATAACAGAACGTGTGAACAATTGAATTTAGGATTCCCTGAATACAGTTGTGAGAAATTAACCTTATTGGCCTGATTGGCTTTAATTCTTATTCCAAAATCTCATGTTCGGAATTGAAATGCCATCCTACGTAATTTCTTGAAAACGGTTATATATTTTCTGTAATCAAGTACCCAAAAACCCGTATAAAAATATTCATCATTATAGATCCAGTGGTTTGAAAGTTCAATATTTTTGCACGTTTACATATGGTTATTTCCATACAAAACTGGAAAAGTTTGAATCAACTGTAAAATACTATTTCCTAATTCCTGTGGTTTTGTAAACTTTACAACCAAATTACATTGCCAATACTTCCAACATCATTTTGGTAAATTTAAAGAGAACTTGGAAACTTATTCAGGCAAGGGACGGCTCTATTACCACCAGATACTTATAACGAGAACATGAATATATTCGGTTGCATTGTGCATAAATAACAGTGAAATCGTAAAACTATAAAAAAAACTAATTGCATCCAAAACATCTGTTGTTGGACAACCTTCCCAAAGTTTTGGTGGATGTCCTAATCTTGAGCGTTGTAGAGCCATTGCTTTTTCTAATTCCTTTAATTTGTCTCTTCATCTTGTATTCTGCTGGTTTTAGTAACGCATGTGATCTTCTGGGAACCATGTTGTGAGTTGCGTTGTCCATCAGTTGTCCGCCATTCTTACTGATGTAACTGACTCTTGTCCCCCGTAATACATTGTGTTGTATGCTTCGCCGTTGGAGATTCAGTCCTTCAGACAAATTCCAAGGTTTAGCTCCGTCTGTGACTATTGGAAGAATCCATTCGTTGTATACTTGTATTTTTAGGAATAATGGGTGTTCCTTGTTCTTCAAAGTTGTGCTTGTTCTTCCAGAGGCTTGCCATCTAAGAGCAATGGTTCACTTTATTTTCACGTCTTTCCAGGGATCCTATGTAGATTAAGAATCTAAAGTGGATGTAGTTGTCTACTTTTTTTTAGTTCTGTGTTTTATATCAAACTCTTCGAAGCCTGCCCCGAAATGATCTTCCAAAACCCAGACTGGGAAGATAGAGGAATCAGAATGGACGGCGAATATCTGAGCAACATCAGATATGCTTCCGTTTAACTTAGTGAAGAAAAAAGATAATTGAGGTTTATATATTTTTCAATAATACTTTTTAGAGGTAAATGGAAATTTCTGTGTTTTACAATAGGAAATAGGTAAATTTCAAAATATAGCTGATCCGGAGGCAAAACATGGATTTAAAGGGAAAATAGCTATTTTTGATATTTTTTGCTAATTGGCAATTGCTCAATGTTTTTGGGTTTTATTCAATAGCTTTGATTTTGCAAAAGTCTCCTTAACATTCTGTTATATTCTCTTAAAAATCATCAACATCAGATTAAAAATAAGTTATACGATTTCATGATTCTCGGGAATGGTACATTTGGTGTTTATCAATATTCACTCTGTTATCGTTTACTAATTAGGGTATGTGGTATTCATTTTACGATGTGCCATGGCATGAAGGAACCACAATACAAGTTGAACTTCAGAATGGTATATGTCGACATCTTTTTCATGATTGAAGAGGATTCTCTTATTCCTGAAACCTACATCCTTTTTACCTAACATCAAACTCTGATAATCCTGACAAACCATCCTCTATTGCATCATCCAAGAAAAAACATTGGATAATAACATCAAACATCAAGAAAACCAAGTGTCAATTCGATGAACAAAGTTTGGAAGGAGTTACTATAGAAAAAAAAAGATTGACCAATGTTTGCAAGATAATTAAATTTGATCCTTTCTTTTCAACCTCTTTTTGATAACGAAAGAGGCGCTGGCTAAATAAACAAAGCAGCATCAATTGAGTTAATTCAGGAATTTTTATTTCATTAATCCTTCCAGACCTGGCAATCTTCAACTCACTTCATAAATCTTCAATCTAAAGTTCAAAAACTTTCCTTTTCTTTGTTTCCTTTACCTGCAGGTTTCTGGAATCTTTTTTCAGATAATCTCATATTATCATTATTGATGGTGAATCTGTCTTCTTCTCTCTCGTGAATATGTGTGACTGACTGGGTTGAAAACATACATGAATCATGAAAAGTAGAATGACAATCGTAGAGAAAAGAAATATTTTTCTACAATGTCTTCTTCCGGCGATCAGTGCGATATATGTAAACTTTAAAATATCAGATACGTACTCCGTCCCAGAAAAAGATGTTGATTAGCTCCATAATTCACGCCGACAAAGATAGGTAAATTTTCATATTCATAAAGTCAACGATGCCTATATCCACCAAAAAATTATTTTGTAAATACACATCTACCAA
Source organism: Thysanoteuthis rhombus (assembly GCA_963457665.1). Taxonomy (NCBI): domain Eukaryota; kingdom Metazoa; phylum Mollusca; class Cephalopoda; order Oegopsida; family Thysanoteuthidae; genus Thysanoteuthis; species Thysanoteuthis major. The sequence continues at coordinate 50,209,429 of OY735223.1, forward strand.
GGCTGGAGATTGAATGTTATTACCAAGCTTTCTTTACGTTTCAGTCAAAAAATTTCAGACTCTACTTGTGGTGTAGTAGGTTATGATGTCATTTCGCCAGCCACTTATGACATATATATATATATATATATATATATATATATATATATATATATATATATAGAGAGAGAGAGAGAGAGAGAGAGAGAGAGAGAGAGAGAGAGACTTAATCACTAGCTAGACTTTCTCTCACACAGCAGGATGCTTCCAGGAGCCTTTATGAAATCTTTTACCAACAAGGCAAAGCTCCTGATAGTGGACTCTGGTTCCACATGGAAATTATATGCAAATAAATTTATCATTATGTTCATGTTTGCCCATTCAAATGAGCCAAAAGGGTGCATAGTAGCTGATCATATTGATTGAAGGAGAACATCAAAATCCTTCCCGAATCACCCAGCTGAAGAAACTTTCTCAGCTTACTTGATCACTACGATTCTTTGGGTGATAGCACTGAGTTCTCTCACTTCGTTTTGTAGTCGACCAAAAGTCTTTTTTATCTTCTTTTATGTGTTGTTTTTGACCTTATTTGATTTCGCACCTGGAATAGGTACATGCCAACTCTTCCGTACATTATAGGCGTAAATATATCGACTGTCTTTTCTCTATCATTATGTGTTGCAATATATGTACCAAAACCTTTAATCTCCTCTTTTACCTTTTTTATTTATTTTTTTTTTTTTATTTTTTTTTTTTTGTGTGTCTCATGGACTCAGATTAAAGCTCTTTTAGATGTCGGCTCCTCTCAGGAGAAAAAAGTTCAGTGACAATAAGAAATCGTGTGTTAAGACAAGATACAAGATGATAGGATTCAAAAACACGTGGTTTTGATATAGAAATTCAAAGAAGTAGATTGGCTGTTCGATTAAAAAAAAAAAAAAAAGATAGTTTAAAAGCGGCCGGGTTCAATAGACGGAAAAAAATTGAAGCTGGTGGGCTGGCGATAGAAAAAAACAAAGACGAAAAATAGAATGCAATGAAAACTTCTGGCGAGACAAATGTGACAGTAGACACACGTAATGAGACTCTGATGTTAGTAGGGTCAAAGCGGTAAGCGATAAAATCAATTAAGTGAAAACGGGAAAGAAAAAGGTGTGGAAGACGTTAATCACATGACAAAAGACCATGGACTAAAAACCAACCAGAAAGAGCATACCTGTTTCAACACTGTAGACTGACTAAGAACTGAATTGAAATAAGGTATTAAAGGATAAGGAACAAAGTTATAATTGCATAAATATTGAGTAACTTGGTGAGAATTTTTAATTCAGCCTTCTTATTAACTTTTTGTAAATTTTCCTGCGAAAAGCATTGGGAACGTTTCTGGGATATTGTGCGAGCATACAGGAGGAGGAGAGACAGGGAAGCAAGGGCGAATACATAAACCTTTTCAACACTTTTGGGGAGAAGGTGGAATTATGTGTGGGAAAGAGGGAGACAAAAGAAAATATTTAGAATGGAGCAATCCTGTGGGGAAAAAGGAAAATACACGATAAAGATCCAAAAAATGAATTGACACTCAAACAAATAATAGAACTAGGTTTAGATAGAAAAATAGCCAGAATGAAATAAAGTTGAAGACTTGGCACAAAGAACTTGTAATTTTTTTTATAATGGCAATAATCCGTTTGATTAGAAAACGAACTGCATCAATAATGAATCTTGTTATATAATTAGCAACGTGAATACATTAAAGAAAGGCTAAGCATTGTGTGATTAATGGATACTTATCTCCCAAACCAAACCTGAATCTACTGCATTATATTCAATAGCGTGGTAAAATCGAACTTCTCTCAGACTCTTTTGATCTACCGTGCAGTCAAAAGTAGTCATACGTTTTGATCTAAGGAAACTCTATCAATAATTTGGCCGCTGGTTTTCTCTCCAGAGTAAGAGATCAAAATCTCGACAAGAAAATTAATCTTTCTACATCCTTGTTATAGACGAAGATCACTGGTCGGTCCGTTGAACCGAAATTATCACATAAGGGGAATTAAAGATTAAGTAATCACTTCATTATTTAGCGACTTTGACAGAGAACTATATATATATATATATATATATATATATATATATATATATATATATATATATATATATATATATATAATGCAAATAAAGATTAAGAAGCTAGGGAGCAGCATATATACTCAGAGAATATTTCCACGGTATTTATAGCCTCATTGCCTTTGTCAGACAAAGAGGACGTATTCCCTGTCTGACTCATATGATTATAGTTGAAATGACTTTTCTTCACTTCAGTCACTCTTCCTCATCATCCTGCATTATAAGTCCAAAATGTGTAAAATCTCTCTACTATAACGAAAACAAATCGATTTTTTTTACATTATCTTATTAAAAGGATCAGTGGTTTAGGGAAAAAAATTAGAGGCTGCTATCGGATATTCTATCAAATGATACCTCAGGCATGTCATCAAACTTTATTCCTTGAATCGGATAATAGTTTTTCTAAAGGGAACAAATTGCAACAACGTTTGATCTATGGAAGATTCATTTGGAAAAACCCTTCATTTATAGAATCATAAAAGCAACAAAACTCATCCAGATCTGTAGATATTGCTGCAAAGCTGCATGGCAGGTATTGCTTAGAAATGTATGCCAGTTTTGTTTTTGTTTTTTTCGCTCCTTAACAACTTTCGAAGTGAGAATAATTCATTTATTTTCAGCGTACTTATTCAATGTTATGTGAAACAGAAGACAATTTTTCAATCAAATGTGTAATATGAAGAAGAATGTAGCTTTTCTCTGAATATCATCGCATTTAATGAGATAATTCATCGGATAACAAGCATTTGGAAAGGACACTAACATATCAATAGTGGCAATATGCTGCATTTGTCGGTTACGAAACAGCGTATTATTTGCCTTTTTCGTTACTGCTGACAACTACATTTTGGAAAATATACATGAAAAGGCAGAGTGTTAGCAGGAATTGTTAATTGCGCATACTTCATGACAAGATGAAAGTAAAAATAAAACGTGATTACTGCACTCACAGGATGACTGTATATTCTGTTCCCTGGAAGGTAAAAACAGCAATGCTTTTGTATTATGAGGTGAACAATTCACGATATATGACAAGTATTTCAACGGAAGAATTTACAACGTAGCTGGAGGTTTCATATAGCATGAACATAAGGTCAATCACCTACCATATGTTGAGAGGTTTGTCTCGTCTTCAACAACTTGTATGATTTCGTATTTCTTTGAACCACTTATATCTTCACATTATATATTATCAAGAAGAATCCATAAAGTCATATAAGTAAAGAGGATACCTTGTTAAATAATACTGATTGAAAGATTGTGAATCTCTTTTTTGATGTAATGAACGGATTTGATAAGATATTTCTCCCACGAAGGTGAATGGTTAATGTAAGATAGAAGGAAATAAATCTGTGAAGAGAATACGATTCGCCTAATCTCTTCAAAAGCAATTTCATTTGTAAAAAGTTGAAGGAACTATTGTTTAGAAGTTTCATTTTTCCTTTTGCCAATTTGTTTTTTTCTCTACTGATCTGGAGTGATTTGTTTTCTGATTTCATTCCTGGCCAGACTTTTGTCTCTTCCAATCTTCATTTCCCGATAAAAGACTTTGATCAAACCCCTTGATAATGTTTCATTTAAGTCTTAGAACAGTGAGCACATTTTTTGCCTTTAATTAACAACGCTTCTAGATTGAAAACAAACAACAACAATAACAAAACAATTGGCAAACAACAGATAACAATTATTGTCGGGCGACCATTAATAATGAAAAAAAATGTGTTTCTAATTATCACGGGGTTTAATCAGAGACAAAAAATGTCTTACTTTAAAGAGAAAACCAATAAAACATTGCATTGTTATTTGTGCTTTATTCTGTTTTCCATGTACGCCATCCTTCAATAAAAAAAAGAGATTTCAACCTGCATATTTTTTTGATTCATGTATGTAAGAGTGAACATTTTGCAGACGAAGATCACACACTTTTTTCTCGAAATATTTATATATCACCATAGTTATCCACTTACTGATTTTTACATTATTTGTGTTTTTCTCTCCTTAACATCAACCATATGTATTATTCAATTTCTATACATGTGGCACAGCCGACAGAAAAAGTTTTTTGTATCAGCATCAAAGTCCCTGGCAACTCTTCTCTCCATGAAATCCAGGGGAAAATGCTTACAGGCACTTCATCCATATTGAGGAAAACACTATCATCTGTTGTATTCTAATGTAAACTGCAACACAAATGAAGAGAACATTACAACACAAATAAACCTACAACACAGGAAACAGCAAGACACAAAATAAGTCTTCAACACAAAAAGATGTACATCACTTTCACCTTCTTTTACAAAGAGTTTTTAGTGACGACTCTGCAAAAGATTGTTGAAAATAGCGATCGACAGATGTTAATGATATTATAATTACACCTGATATCCGATATTTGGTAGAGTGTCGCAGCCATACAAATCGTTCATCAATCATAGCTCAACAATATCCTCAGTAGGTCAACGTAGGCAAACTGAGTCTAACTTCACGACCATTTTTTCCTATCCGCTGAACAGCTTCCTTCACGACTTGATACTGGAACCAGGCAGCAACTCTTTACTCCAGATGAAACCTGAACAAATATGTAACTCTCTCTCTCTCTCTCTCTCTCTCTCTCTCTCTCTCTCTCTCTCTCTCTCTCTCTCTCTCTCTCTCTCTGTAGATATCTCTCAATAGTTGTTGCTGGAGAGAGGTGTATCCAAGCAAATGTAGTATTATCGATATTAAATGTGAGTGATAAAAAAAAGACCTAGATGAGAAAAAGACATTGCTGGGAGTAAGATAGTCAATATAAGACAAACCACTCAACTTCCTCATACCATTGTTGTACAGTCTGTAAAAATAACAGGATAGATAGAAGTTATAAACTAGTATGGGTATTAGACAGAATTTGGTGATAGAAGAAAGGAATTCCTGTTTTTTTGTTGTTGAAAACTTGACCACAAATCATTTCAAAAATTGGTGGCAAGAGATATCCACTTTGTCAATTTTTACGCTATTTAAGGAGAAAAGGGATAAGCTGTATGTAAATGATAAACAAAGTTTTAATTAATTCTAAAAATTAGGACCGATTTCTAAAAATAGTCATCCGGTTGTACCTGCAACATTATCACCTATAAAATATTTTTAGAAATATATGTCACTTGATTTACGATATGAATACATTCTCAAATTTCTTCATCTTTGTGAACTAAATACATCAATGCATAATATGAATGTGTATCTGATATTATCTCTGTGTGTGTGAGTTGTTGTGTGCCAGGACGTGGGACATATGTTATTAAAAAACTGACTTTTATCTGCAAAATAGGCTTATTTCAAGGGATATTCCATGTTTCAACCTGAATTCTACGCACATAATGCTTATCCTGAATACATAACAACAGTTTGTGTTCATACAGCTTTCGTTGGAAATTGACTCGGTTAATGAGTAAAATTTTTTTCAGTTTATCAGTATAATCAGGGGACATTTAGCCATTTTGTAGCAGTTTCATCCATGGACGCAACCTGAGCTACATCGTTAAACAAAATATTTTCATATCTTAACATACATTTTTCACTTGAAGCATAAAGAAACCACAATTTACGCTTAAGATTTCTTTTCAATTATAAGGGATTGAGTTGAATTTTTAAATTTTGCAAAATGTTCAGTCTTTATTCGCTCTTTTCTTTAATGTTGATAAATGAGGATATTTCTTCGGGGATTTTTTTGTGTCCGTGTTTTTGTAAAGTAAACTACAGGGTTGCCTATGTGGTTGTAAACGGGGACGAATTCATCCAAAAACTAATCCTATATTAAATAAGGGAAGCCCAAAAAGTGTAGATGAGAAGGAGGATATTTTTAAAACCTTTAAAATCTAACAAAAGAAAACTGCAGCCATTTGAATAGAAACAAATCAAAACGTATTTATCGAATGAGCAACGATCCTCACCCTCATGGAGTCCATTTTTGAGCAATGATAATAAATCCAGAGATGACTTCATCGATCTTTTGTTTTTTGTTTTTTGTTTGTTTTTTCCTTTAATTCAATGCTGAAATCTCAACATCTTAAATGTGAACGTTTGACTAATCGCACTGATAAAGTGTACTCTTTGGGAGTTTAACAACAAACAAATGAGCATATTTTATTCAACCGGGGTAGCATATAAACCTTTAGACAAGGTCAGAAAATATCGGCACCGTGAAGCTCAGGAAAGAGAAAACTGACAAGTCTTGGGTAACGGCTACGTCCAACTACAGAGGTGAAAATCTGCTGACGATGATGATAATGATGATTATGATGATGATGGAGACAGTAATGATGATCAAGTGACACAAAAGTTGGAACTTAATTGATTCTGTTAAATAAATAAGATGAATTATGCCACGATCGAAAAACAATAAACTATCAAGTAATTCTTATCTTTTTTTTTCAGAAAATGCATAATTAGAAATGCCGTTACCTTTAATTATTATGAGACATCAAAGTGAACACTAATGTTCATCTCATGTCCGAACAGAAAATGCTCAGTTTTTTCAATAACGTCCGAATGAAAGCTTCGTGCGATTGTAAGTAATAATTATTTTTCTAAACCAGAGAGACAATTAGTACGTGCGAAATTGAACAAGTAATGCTAAATACCAATACACTTGCATATTGATTCCTGTAATTATTCGATGGTAGCTTCATGTAGAAAATAACAAAAAGGCAAACTGCTTGCTAAAGAGTGTAAATTGAGGAAAGATTAAAAGACGAGCATTCAATGGTTGATTTGTGAGAGATGGAGAGATAATTGCTGGGTCTTTGTAGCAATATTACATTATCGAACGAAGCGAAATAGTAATATGTAAAAGTGACATCCAAATGTTTGATCATTAATTTGTATTCAGTCGATCTCTTTCCCCTTTTCTATCAATCTCAGTCTTATATAATGTAGTATATATTCATATATCTATATCTTTGTATATATATATATATATATATACATACATATATATATATATAGATATATACATATATATATATATATATATATATATATATATATATATATATATATATATATATATATATATATATATATGTATATATATATATATATATATATATATATATATATGCATTCTTGTATGCGTGGATAACATTGTATGGAAGCAAATCAATCGTGTGTTCCAACAACTTGCCAAGTCATAACAAATGAAAAGTATAAATACTTGATTAATGGGATTCATTACTATCACATTATTTTCATTTCATAATACTGTTGGATTCATGGAATATACTACCTTCGATATATATATATATATATATATATATATATATATATATATATATATATATATATGTATATATATATGTATATATATATATATATATATATATATATATATATACATATATATATATACATACGTATATGTATATATATGTATATATATATATGCACTAGTGTGAGAGTCAAGAAAAATACCCAGCAGTTTTTAAAGGTCTAGAATCAGCTACATGGACTTTATATAACTTAGCAACCAGTCCGACAGTATCTTCCTGTGCATGTGTGAATCTCCTGTTGGATTTCTCAGTCGGTCCTGGGACACCAGTGGTGTATAGTATAAGTGGCACAGTAGTTGAGTGAGTTACTCATGGAATATCCATCAAAGTTTGAATGGATGGAAGGGAGCTCTGCATTACTTGGTTCTTCCAGCCTTCCTGAGGCCCATGTTTTACTACCAGTGCAAGCTGAAATCGCAGTTGGAAGGGACAGAATTTGCAGATATGATTAAGCTAATGTCCTGAGAGAGATGATTACAATCTGGAAAAAAAAAGATCTCTGTCGACTGATTTTAAAAGAGAAAATTGCTTTGTTTTAGTGTGCGGACAGTACTTGGAAAAGGACTGAGGGGTCATTTTCCTTAGGTGAGCTTTTTATGTTTATATTGGATGGACAGATCTCTTGCACATATATATATATATATATATATATATATATATATATATATATATATATATATATATATATATATATATATATGTGTGTGTGTGTGTGTGTGTAAGCAGGTGAAGTAATACATTTGGAGTATATTGATGGAAAATATCATTTATCTTACAACATTATTATTTTTTTGTGATATAATATCTTTTTTGTAAAAAATCAAAATAATGTAGTATTATACGCTCAAATTTCAGACATCAATCTCTTACTTTCAGAGGTAAAAATATTAAATTTGTTTTTTATACTATGATTTATGCATGTATCATCGTTTTTAGCTTATATGCGCATCGTAGTTGCTGGTGGTTTGGTAATTGTTAGTGAAACCAACTTCTGATTTGTTAGCCCTGTCAGATCTCCACTCTCCTTATGAAACATGATATTCCCCAAAGCTCACCCATTTAGGTACTAACTAGGCTCGATGAATTTCGGTGATTTCATGAATAACTTTGAATCGAATTGGATTTAGCTCTTACCTGTTAGCCTCGGTGGAATGTTCCTCAATCTGAATCCTTGGGAGTACATAGCAGAGAGGTATTAAGTGCCATTTTAAATGTCTTTGATATGATACGGTGTTGTGCCTTGGCGATCGTTGTTTTGCCAAGATAGTTCATACAGCTTGTCACTCATAGAACGTGACAAGCATGGTGAATAGGGGAATAACAATAAGAGCTCCAACCTTTCACATCACAAGTCATAAAATGATTTCAGTTGTAAATCATGCCATATGTCATATCAACTAATATATATTCCTTTATGATTGATGATAATTGCAAACTGATTTCATTTTACTGTTGCGTCAAGTTGTTGCCAATGTGTTGTAACGGACGGAAATTCCCACAGGTTTTCTTTCTCTTTAGACGCTTAAGAATGATTATGCCTGTTTGCTCTGCCCATAGAGAATTTCTCTGCATGAATATATTTATTTGAAGCTCCAGAATAAGAGACGAACTCCTTCTCTAAGGGAAATTATGTATCAACTCCGTCTATTTTTTTAACATCATCTCTTATGTAAAAGTGGTGGTAAAATTAATTGATTGAAGATGCTACAAATATTGTTCGGACCATAAGTATATTCATCAAAAAAAAATAATAAAAACTAAAAAAAAAACATATCTGGTTGGTCAAAAAAGGATGACCTGACGTGACCAACCAAAGTAGGCTTCTACGTTTTTCAAAAAAATTGTAAGAAGGGATAATCGAGAAATGTTACACTTCAACTCATTATTTGGACTTTTTATCGGGAACACAAAGTTCAATGTCGCCATAAACAAACTGGGGAACCAATTTGTCATCATCATCATCATCATCATCATCATCATCATCAGTTTTTTAATGTTCGTCGTTGGACTTACACCTTCCCCTGGATCCACCACATTTCTCTTCTATAGGCGTCGCGGAGCTAGTATTTTCAGAATTTGTCCAGTCCATCTCTACATCTCCATGAAAGCTTCAAAAGAAGACAAAAAACAAAAAAAAAATCACTCGAGGTCGGCAAGGTTTTGGTAGAGCAATCTCAACCTTCTATAACAAGAAAATTTAAATAATTTTCAGAAGTATATACACCAATCCCAATAGTCACCTATTGAGTTGAAACATAGGACCTATTCAAAAGATTATCATCAAGCTTAAAACCATGCAACGCTCACAAGGACGAGTTGTGCATAACTGCACATTGAGAGATCACAAGATAGATCAACCTGCTAAAGAAAAGACAGGAGTCATAGATATAATGGAAACTATTAGAAAAAAAGGAAATGGCAGTGGACAGGTCATACTGCAAGAATTTCACACGACTGCTATCATCCCGACTTACAACTTTCAGGCGGGGAAAATATGAGAAGGCCAGACGAATGAATAAAAATAGGAAAGTATTAGCTCTGCGATGCACATGGTAGAAATGACTGTCGTATGTTGGGAAAGTTCTGTCCAACAACGGAAGCTAGGATGTTGTTGATAATGATTATTATCATTATTCATAGACTAATATTTTTTCGTTTATTCCTCAATTGTTCGGTCTCAATTTGCTTTATAAAGGTTCTGTATGGTCTTTTAATTGTTATGTAAAAGTTATGTATTCCCAAAGATGAACATCGACCTGTCAATATTGATAGAATAAAATCGATTGATTTTTTCATATATTTGATACCCTCATAGTTACGATACATTTAATTTCACATTATACACTACACATATTCTTATATGTATAGCGTATAACGTAAAAACATTTGTTGGTAACGCCTGCTGCTTGATTTATTCGTACAAACGATTCATCCTCGCACTAGAAGAATTCAGTGACCATGTCAACATACAATTCCTGTTAGTGCTGACTTATAGAAAAACTGTCGCAGATCTCTAGTGTCATATCCCCTATCCACCATGTTTTGGCTCCTGCTGGTTCGGTAGACTGCGTTTGGTTGGACTCTCAATTAGTTTCTAACCATCCTGCAGGTTATTTTTTCTAATATGATAATTAGTTGCCCTCCCGGTTCCCCAGCTACTCCTTAATTTCGTCTACACATCACTTCCGGCTTTGCACATATTTTCCGTTTGTACTTGTTTCCTCCAGGGTCCCTAACCCTATCTTCACTGAATTACATGAACTGCCAGTCGAAGTAACTGTAAAATATATGCATGTATAAAACTTATAGGTATAATGAATATAAATATAAGTATATAATACATACTTTTTGCCTTTGCTCTGATAGCTAAAAATGGATTCAAATAGTTAAAGCAACTACTGGAATGATAACAATCATTCAAAAGTTATGCAATGTATGAATGATATGTATTCTTGACTCATGATAATCGATGCTGTTTTTTCATCCGACGGATTCAAATAATATTGTGAGTAATTTGTTTTATTATAAACAGAGGGAACTGAAAGAAGTGAAGACGGCGAGACTCTAATGAGAATTGCAGGAGTTTAAGCTGATACATGATTTCAGAATACAAAACAGATTTCTGGTGACAGAGATGATAATTCTGAATAAAATCAACAATTACAGCTATTACGTTCAATCAATGGATCAAATAAACAAAAGTGGCCATTGCGTTTTGAACTTGCTGAGATGAACAAAAGACACAGCCATTGTGAATCCGTATCCGATAAGTGTGTATGAATTTAAATGAAATACTATTTTAATCATTCCTTTATCAGTTTTCTTGAATTTCAACCACTATTATTGAAAGAAGTAGCTACCTTGGATATATTTAGCTGTTATGATTTGGTACAAATGACAGAATCTCATTTAAATCAAATGAAAACAGATGGTACAAGAACAACTCCGTCGGTGTGAGACTAAATCTACAAACATTCACACATAAATAAACCATAACACGATTAGTTATTTGAGACGTTCTGTCCTCCATATCTGTCCTCCATATCATCTGAATCTTTGATAATGTCGATGGCAATTAGATCATTGGAGCTTAATTCGTTCTGATTGATTATCTTACACTAAAATAATTATTTGTGCAGTCACAACATTATATATTGTAATAGTTCCATTTTACAGTATGTACTACTCTCACAGTTCGGCTGTAATCAGATTTATGAAACCAAGTAGTTATTACAAACAAGCTTTTAACAAAAAACTAATGTTGAGTTGAAGAAATAACTTTATTTGATTTTAGTCAGATAGCATCCAAATCAACAGAGTATAGTTATGTTATTCTTGCCAGAATCCCCACATGATTGTAATTCTGTTATCAAGAGTCTGTTCAGCCCTTGTTAAAGCATGAATGAATGCATGAATATATTTCAACTGATAAGATCGTTTTTATTTATTCTTTTCACATATATTGTGTCATTTTACGATACTATCAACATGTAAATGTGACACATTTTAGTATGTTTTAGCTTGCGATATCAAGACTTGTGGATGTCAAATACTTGTAAGGTAAACTGAATTGCTATATTCAAATGATTTTATGTTGTCGGTGTGTGATTATTACTAGGGAAGACTCCCTATAAACTTGTCCATAATAGTTCAATATTAATGAATTTTTCAAAGTCAACCATGGATATATATAAATACATGCGTGTGTGTGTGTGTGTGTGTGTGTGTGTGTGTGCTATAGAAAATATCTTTGGAAACACCTCCTGCCAATACACAGTTAATATATCACAGGCCCTAAACAACGTATTTAGAATAAGCAATTGAAGAAAAATCACGATTTGTGAGGCGAGTGATAAATTAACCCTGCAATTGCAGGAGATCATTTCAGTTACGTTTCAATATATCACAACACAATTTATAATCATTCGGTCATATCGTATACATCTGTTTCTTAAAACATTAATGCTGCATTGAAAGGAACGAAAAAAACAAGAATAAACGAGATGGGAATTCGGTGTGGGAACAGTTATTCGGGCCTTTGTATCAATTGCGGCTGTTCAGCTCAATGGTAAGAACAATGCTACGTTGAAGATGCTACCCTATCAATCGCAGGTTTGGACCTTTCAACAGCGGCAACTTATTTAATTACTTATTTTATTTACATAAATTATGTCAAGTGATACATTGACCTTGTAATAACGAAAGATCATTTCAAATATGTTTATCAATGATATAAGACAATTTATAATCAAATTATATGTATTTGAAGTTTTACTTAATGTTGAATGTATTCAGCACTTTATGGAATGAATCAATCAAACATAGGATATGGAATTACTGTTTTGTATATATATATATATATATATATATATATATATATATATATATATATGTATATATATGTATATATATATATATCATTATAATATGTTGAAAAGTATTTGGAATGATCCCTCCATTGAGTTAAACGGGTATGGAAACAAGTATTTGGGGCCTTTGCATTTCCGATGACATTTAAGATCAATGTCAAGTACATCACTATGTTACAGCGGGCAACGTACAAAGTAAGAGTGTGAGAGAGAAAGAGAGATTCATTTACAAGCAAAACAATCTTTAAACGCAAAATAAAATCACAGCGTGCACTATATCTGGCTCCAATAAGTCTACGTGATACATTTTATAGATGAATGGAAAAATTTCAAAACATAATCTCTTTGCATCATCTTATCCTATGATTGAATTATTTTTTTATTTTGTAATGAGGATGTCATCTACTCTCCAGAATGACTCTGTTACGTCAATAAAGTGAATTAAGCATCTTACGATTGGGGACTTCCATATCAGCCGGTAGTACACGAAGTCTTGGTCCTAAAATAATTGTTTTGATTCGTAAGATTTGTTTTCAAAGCCTTCAAATTGTCTATGCCGGTAAAATTAAAGAAGCTTCAGTCATAATGGTAACAGGATTGCAAAGTTATATTTCCAAGAAAGTTACTTGAAAGAATTCACCCGTGGGATGCAGTTTTATAATATATTTCTAGGCCGTTCTAATTCCTGTGGTTCGTGCAATTACGTGTATAATGCACAACCGAGAAGGCAATCCACGCTGCCATTGTACTTCTTGGATGTTTTACGTTTGGAAAATTCTACTATTTTCAAACTTGTTCCAAATACCTTTTGTAATATATTATTAAAAAGGCTTTTACATTATAGGAGGTCAGATGTCTGATTTCAATCGGCCATTACCCAAGAGTTTTTTTTTTTTTAATTGAGCAGATGATACAGTCATTTTATTCTCTTCACTGCATTCCAGTATCTCAACTACCGGGTATTAGTCCATCACGGCTGCAATAAGTATTATATATCCAATTGTAACTCTGGTATGTTCCTTTCAAAAGCTTTATATTTCCTGTAATGACGATTGAAAACTTATGAATACCATCTTGCATACCATTCGTTCTGACTGAGAGAACAACATTGAAAATATATTTGAAATTGGAACATACATCACAGCTGTGTGCGTTTATTCGATAGCATATGTGTGTATATATGTATGTATTTATGAATGGATAGATGGATGTATAAATGGTGCCCTTATTTGAAATTAGTAAATTTACATCAAGAATCAATGAAAACAACCCATAAATATTTCCCATTTGAAAATGATGCATACAAATTATATAACGACATTATATTACATAGATATGTACAGACTGAGATAGAAAAATACATAGATAGATTAACATATAATTTAATAGATGTGATCAAATTAAGCAGCTGGAAATATAATTCTGCTCATCCCGTACGGTTTCATGTTGATACGTTCAAGCTCATTCGGAGCGAAGAAACAAATGATTTATAAAAAATATCTTAGTCAACGTTAACGCCCATATCTAGATACATGTGCACAAGGATTAACATTATGAGAGAAAGTGAGACAACTATTGACAATCAAGAAAATTATTAAATAAATGAAAGGAATTAGGGGAAAATAAGTACAGTAATCCGGAGTTAGATGTCGCCTAGCGTTTCCAAGAAGTCTAATCATGTTTTCAAATTGCATAAAAGAACTCCCAGTTGAAAGCAAAGAGATGGAGGCTCATAATTTTGTTATCATCTCTTCAAATATGCTTATCACAATTTGCTCTTCTACTGCAAAAATCCTTATTGAGCAGATATGAGATGAAACATGGCAGTTTTCAGTGTCGTTAAAAATTCGTTTGTATGAATATTTGGATGGGAATTATGCCGTATAAGACTTTGTAACAGTGAGTGGTCACCAATAAAGCAAAATTAAACGTTTTTTCGATTTCTTTTTTGTTGTTGCTTGATATCGATACATAGATTTAACTATCAGTCTGTTCATATCTATCTTTTCAGCTATCTTTTATTGTGTAGATATCCGAATATCCTGTATTTCCAAACACATCATAAAAACCTCGGAAGATTAAGTTTAGAAGCCTGTAAAAATAATACCACGAAGTAGACAGAGAACTTCATATCCGACAATTTTTTTTTATCTAATAAAAACTTTATCTAGACCTCTCTGGCAATGAAGAATCGGTTTTACAGAAACTTAACTAAGCTTGGTCTCTGTCGAATAACAGACCAAAAGAAGGATGCAGAATATTCATGAATGAGAAATGACCATAAAGCGGCCAATATGACTGTTCTTGATCGAAATAAAACATGTGTCTGAAATATTGGTCGCTTGGCTCGTATTATTTCCGGACAGACTAGGAAAACCTAATGGCTTGGATACACTGAAATATTAGAATTTTGATCGTTTATCGAGAGGTGCTCTAACTGACGTTAAGATCTACTTTTGCTTAACGGGAAATTATTTTCCTCCGATGGCTTTATTTATTATCGATATCAATATTTTGAAGAAGGGGTGAAAACTAGTCTCTTTGAGTTTCCTCCTAGTCCCTGTTCTTGCTTCTTCCAACTCTTTTCAACTTTCTCTTCTCATCTTTCCTATCTCTCTATATCCAGGCTTATCTCCAGCTCTTATCATCACCGTTACGTTCAGGGTAAGAGCTGAAGACAAGTTTGGATATTCAATTACATCACCAGCGCTAAACGAAAGACTTCTGTTTACAGGAACATTAACTTATCTTACGATTTTGCCTCTGTTATAAGGGGAAATGGAACGTTGCCAAAAATCGTTCTACGTCTTCGTGTTTTATGATCTGGGAGACGTCAAACATTACCTCGAATACATTTAAACACCGTGGAAATTTTTGACAAGTGCTAAAAGATAGCGATGTCTCTTTTTCCATCAATCAAAAGACTAAAAATGTTTGATGAACAAAAGCTTTTGTATTCTAACCGGAAAATACATAACATTATTTCCTACTTTCACTGAAGCAATTCTTTTAAGCACATCTTTAAATATGTTCTAGAATATATATACCGCTCACTATTCAGGGTTGAAGACTCTTTAAGTTAGGTAACTTGTTCATTGTAAGCTTATGCAATGCTCTTCCATAACAATAGAGCAATCTGGTGGATGGGGAGTATTAGCTGAATGAATATATCGCATTATTTTCAGCATTACTGACTGTCCAGGTCCGTGGTGCAGAGGCAGGATATCGGCCTCCGGGTTTGAAGCAGAGATTTCGATCCTGCCTCGTGATACTGGATGGGAAAATGGATAGTCTATAGCCACACTGAAAGATTGTAATACAACGTAACGGCTGTCGATAGATGACACAATATATATATATATATATATATATATATATATATATATATATATATATATATATAATATGGAAAGTTTGTTGACGTAATAATTAATGTGAATTAAATATCGAGGGCGTATCGGTTCCATCCTTAATTCTACGATGCATTTTCCTTGCGGCTGCAGACGTAAGATAACCAGAGAACCATGGAATAAACAGCTTCAAATCTGCTGTTCAAACTTCCTGGCTGCTTACACAATGGAACATGGTCTGTGCAAGTAAAATCCGAGACATAATGTCTTTGTTTTGCAATGTTTATTGCAAATAAGAGGGGAAAAGATTGAGCAAAAAAAAACTTTAATGCGGATAAGTAATTACCACATTAGCAAGTAGTCTAGACATGAGGTGAATCGTTTATTAAGACCTCGGGTACACATTTCTACAAGTCGCCAGGGTTTAGAAAGCATCACTATGAAAATCAGAAGCAGACGCCATTAAGGCCCAGACAATCAACACAGTAGCAGACGGCCATTCATTTGAAGTGCATTAAATTATACACTTGGCTTACAGTAATAATCTGATGTTTACAGTTATCATCAGTCTCCAACGTTATGCTGTATTGTCTATAAAAAATAATAAGCAAAAACTCCCGTTTGGTTGATTGTTCGATATCACAAGAAATAAGTGCACCATCCAATAGTCAGCAATGTCGAATGGTTTGAATTTATTGAAGGCCTTTCGAAAAGAATGAGAAATGAAAATGTCCCTCTTAAGCATATTCTCTCTACTTCATGGTTCGTTGTGATTGCAATGAACTACGACCTTAGAACGTGGTGTGATAGTTCTTGTATATACTAATCGGAGTGATGTCTTTTCTGTGCTGACTGCCCACTGTTTCTGTCACTAATATTACAAAGAAGGGAATAGGGAATTCCTGTTCAAAGGTCAAACGTTTTCAATGGCTGGTTATTATAGAGATATTCATGAATTAACCACATGGTAAAAACATCGAACGTCTGCAAAAGCTAAAATTACTGCAAACACGTGGTTTTCGAACCCCTATTCAAAGTAAAAACAGAGAGAAAGGTGCAGATTATTTCTTCTCGAAAGAAATCTTACAAATGGAAAATGATACAAGTGAAATGGGTGGCATATGTAGGTTTATCGATTGGTTACGTCAGTTGGGCTTGTATGTATTCAAGAAAATGTTATTTTCTTTGTTCAACACGGATAGGGGTTACAAAACGCGTATATGTAAAGTAAATTAGCCCGTTACTAGGGGGATGAATAATCTGCATATCTTGATTTACTAAAATGAACTGATTCGGTATATTAACGATTCTTTTTCACTCACTAACTTTGGTGGGTGAGAAGTATGCCTATTTTCTTTTCTTATGAATTATACACATGAAAGGCATCATAGAATGAACTGATCAAAACGCTGTAGTAACAGCATCAACGCCATGACAAAATAGTTCAATTGTTTGAGCAAAACTCAAATTTTCATAACTCTTCTCAAAGTAGTAAACTTTAGGTTATTCTTGTCACTCTATTTTATTCACGGCAGTATTGTGTCTATGAACTATGGACTTTTGAAAGAATAATATCTGATTCACGACATCTGGGAATTCCTTTGCGTTGAAATTATACTGGTGACCATACAGAAAGTAATGCTATACGAGATACAAGTACGCAATAGTCAGTATTAGATTTATTACAAACTGTCAAACCAAACTTTCGACATCAACATAGGTTTCATCAATTTTCTAGTTGCTCTGTATGGTCAGTTGACTATGATTTTGCAGCTTGACTTAATATTGGTTATGTCCCTTCGTTTGCTTCGGGCAGCGTATATATTAGTCTATTGATTCGTCTTACAGAATGTGACAGAAGTAATTTATAATTTGTTAACCCTTTTATCAATTTTTTAATTGATCTTGTCCACCATTGCATACTTCCAACGGACTTTGCCACGTGATCGTTTCTGTTGAGTGACTAAGTAAATCAGTTTTAGGAAGTAATCAATACTGGCTGAACTGAAATGTAACTATTTTTTTATGCTTTCTGTGGTATTGACAACATCGAACACTTTGGCTATTATGTCTTTGTTCCTCCCCGTACCGATCGATTGTCCTTTTTCAAAGCCAACTGAACGCTGAAGTATTTGGCACAACTTATGTCAAATATGATCCAATAAAATCAAAAGGTTGACTCAGACATTCAAATCGGAAGACAAAAAATATGTTATTGGTGGAAATTGATGCTGAAGACCTACGAAGAACATCCCCTTGTACTTAGCAATTTACACCAATTCTTTGCCTCTTGCAGAAAAGCCGGAAACTTAGTCCATTTTTTTTCAGTTTAACCTGCTGATAACAAAAGTACCGTCGATTCGTAACCTCTTTAAAATTAAAATAAATTGATTCAGTTAGAAGGAAACGTAGGTGCATCTATAACCTGATAACATGAGCCGGAGACATTTATATACATTTTGACCAGTTCAATCAAATCAAATTTGGGAAATGAGGTAACTGCATTCAACTACTACCACTATCCCTAGAGCAAGTAATGCAGCCATGACGGATTGTATTCCTCGAATGCTCATGTACCATCTATTTTTGCACTCAGATTAACACGTTTCACCCGAATATCTGAATATCTGAATATGGGAATGATCACAGAAATGTTGATTCGCTTTTTTCAACAACAACCTCCCATAGTCATCAGCGTCAGCACCAGAGGCCGTTTAGTGTCCGTCATTGGACCTTTCCAAGGATTTGCAAGACCTCTTCATAGTTCAATTTCATTTCCATTTTTTTTTTTTTTTTTGATGGTTCGCTTCAAATCCCATCGAGTACCTCCTGGGAAATCTCTCAACTGGTTATTTCGTGGCTGATATACCTTGTTCATTGTTTTGGGTTCCTCGTTAAGAAGATTAGACGTTTCTGTATAATTATTGAGCATGTCCGATTAGTCCCTATTCATTGAAAGGTATCTATTTATCACGAGCTTACCGGCATAAAATTTCTGTATTTTCCCATGAGATTCCTATTTTCTTGTAACAGGTCACTGGTAATGTTTCGTTTTCTCTTTGGCTTACACATGTCGGCAACTTCATTCATTGAAATTATTATGTTGTTGTTGAGATCGTTGATGTTTTTTTCTGATCCGGTCGGAAGTTTATATCTGTTATTCAGTTCGTACAGTATGGCATGGATGGGATCCTATTGTAAGTAGTTGCAGTTTTATATAGTACACTTTCCTGCATTATTTCTTGGTCTTAATTTGCATCTTGCATCTTACCATTCTGCGATTGCTTTCTAAATTGACTTAATTTAGGACCTAATATCTTAGATAACGTCACTGTCGGTCATGATATTGTCGATTTCGTTCTTGGCCCCATGATGGAGGCTCATCCAAGTCCATGAAGGTTCATGTTTTTTTACCTGTTTGCAACTGCAAAA
Organism: Thysanoteuthis rhombus; assembly: GCA_963457665.1. Classification (NCBI taxonomy): domain Eukaryota; kingdom Metazoa; phylum Mollusca; class Cephalopoda; order Oegopsida; family Thysanoteuthidae; genus Thysanoteuthis; species Thysanoteuthis major. The sequence continues at coordinate 50,228,989 of OY735223.1, forward strand.
TTTACTAATTCTTCTCTTTTTTTTCCGGATTTTTTCTATTGTAACTTGCCAATGCAACTTCAATCATCTTGACAAACCTGAGTGTTGAGGTCTCCTGTAATAATTTTGATGTATGTTTTTGGATCTGGGAGTTAACGTCGTCGGCAAGATTGTCCACCTCCTTGTTGGCTGATTCCGATACTTATATGATTTTTTTTGAAAGCTGTAAACTGTATTTGACTATGCTATCTGAGAAAGGATAAAATCTTGTGACGTTTTCTTTAGTTTTTTTATGAATTACAAAATACACTCTGTTTTATTTTCCTGATCAAATAGCTGTATATCTGTGAAAAAAAGGTATCCTGACGTTGCAAGTGTCAATCTATAGAGTTGTTTGCTCGGTTGTGTTATTGGTGTTGTGTTATTTTGGGATTGGTCGCCCTTTTGGGCACATCACCATCCCTCCAGAGCAAGTGAAGTAAATGGGCCTTAAGGAACCGCTGACGCAGCAGGAACAGTTGTTTTCCCGCGGTGTTTAGATAATCCCCTTTTAAGCACTTAACCTCACCCAATTCGGTGGTTTGGCTTCAACTGGTCATTCAGAGAAGCCTGAGATCTCCACTGACTCTTGTCATCTACTGCACCCCCTCTTTGCGGAAGGAAAATAGAATGTACGCTCTGCTATAGGGGATAAAGATGAAGGCGTCATGATTGTTCAGTGTATGTGTCATAGACTGTATTATGACCCGAAATTTCTAATACGTAGGTACTTTCCAACCTTCTTTTACCCCCTCCCGAAATCGATTGATAATTTGGCATTCTTTCGGAATAGGAACTGAAAAAATGTTTAGTGGTTGGAATATTTCTTCACGTTTGAACGGTCATCGACCTTGATAATAATAACTGCTTCAACTACTTTGGATCAATAGGTTAATGGTATGAATTTCGTCAGACATTCAATCTCAGAGCAAAGAAGAGGAGATCCTTTATAAAACCTCCCACTGCCCCCGAACATAATATGTTCCCCTTCACTAAGCAGTAGATTTCGTTGATATCAAATATCTGGAGGATATTGAAGTTGTTTGGGGAGGTACTGCGTGAGATTGAGGAAAAACTAATTCAACTTTCATCTAAAACTGTAGACATTGGTAAGAAATTGAAATACAGCTTTCACAAACTTTGATTTTTAATTGATTAGTACGGCACACGACTAAATACAATTTGTTTTATTACTTGCGTCATGGAGATGTGGTTTCAATGTTGAAATACATGATATAAACAAGAGTCGATGCTAAAGCATTATTACCTCAAATGCAAAACGTCTGATCACTACTTCATGATATTTCCATACTATCGTTTTGCCATTCCAGGATTGAAATGCAAGATGAAAATGCAGCATTATGATTTATATTTCTTCTTACGTTCACAACTTTCAGGTCATTTTGAATGAGATAAGGAATTAAACGATACTTTCATAACATGAAATCTGAATTGACTGACCAGACGAATATATCTACGTGCTGAGTGATTTACTTGAAGGCAATGTTTTACATAATCTTATCTGAAACGAGTGGTGCCTTAGATTCATAGGTGATAAGTCATAAAGCTAGAAATATTTCTTAATTGCTTTATTGACATCAGCAGCCGCCTATGTTTATCCCCTACAATCAAATTACGTCCAACTTATAATTTTAAAATCTCGTGATTCTGAACTCAATTAACCTTCGTGGACACCTCTGAATCTCCCTAAAATTATCAACTCATAAACTTTTGAGGATGACTCATCAATTGGCCTTTATATATATTCAAATATTTTATCATTTTACTTCGTCGCAATACTCTCAGACATAAGTGTGCTAATACATAAATCCCTTATAACATGGTTCAGCTTTGCTACTTATTGATTCTAGATTTTTGTCTACTCCCGTGAAATTAAACCGGAATAATCAAGTTGATCGATTATACCGAAAGAATATTACGTTAAAAACTATATGACTTTATGATATAATTACAATGATTATCGATGAAATATTACTGATCTTGATTGATGAAGACTAAGAACTTGTGTCATCCTTTTAGAGTCAATAATTTCTAAGAAGACTTGAACACCCGACTGAAAGATACTAAAAGATTCATCTATTTTATCATGGGGATAACGCACAGGTAAAACAGATGGATGAATCTTGTGTTCACAAGTTAAGATGTAAAATACGGAACGAGATCTTGTACTCTTTACAAACACAAACGACTTCAAAATCATGAATACTTTCTTCCAAAAGAAACCCAATAGAAAATGGATTTGGAAGACCTCCAACCATGAAACCAAGAACGAAATGAACTACATCCTAATGGACAAAAGCCACACCATCATCCATACTAAAGTCCTCAACCAAGTGAACATAGAAGTGACCACAAAATGGTACGATATAAGATGCAAATGAACACCAATAAAGAACACAAAAAACGTTGTACACGAAACTGCAACTGCTGAACGTACCTTAAAAAATCACCCGATCTTTCAAGCTAGATTTGAAAAAAAGATGTAAATTCTGAAGTGAACAACACTAACATGAACAGCAACATCAACAAATTCCACAGAAAAATAACAGCTTTTCTAATAGAGACTGCCAGTATATTTAAACCAAAGGGCATAGAAATCATTAAAAATCTCCGACAAAACCAGGAAAATCATTGAAATTGCAAAAACCACAATACGATGACAGCAACAGATGAAAACATTGAGGAGACCAAATTGAACAAAACAATCCAAACGGAAGTCAGAGGAGACAAAAGTAAGTGCAAGAAAGAAAACATCAGAAGAACTTTCGAGTGACGTCGTAGCTTCAAAACAATAAACAAAGCTTTCAGTAGAAGACAGAAACACAAAAATAGCATACTCAATGAAAATGGAGACCTAACAACAGACAGGATTGTCTGACACATCCAAGAATTCCAGCACAAATCCTACTCTTCAAGACATGGATTACAAAATGTCGAACAAGATACGCAAAACGTAAGCAATCAGTTTAAAGACTTCACAGAGAAGTTTTCGAAGACTGAGACATTGCAATCATAATGCTTCTACATAAAGAAGGAACTCTGGGAGACTGGAACAACTACAGACCTATAAGCGTGCTCAACTGCATCTACTGACTTTTCATAAAAATAATCAACAACCGGATCACTAAAACACTAGATGAAAACCAACCACGGGAACAAAATGCTCGACCATAGACTATTTCCATTTAATAGATCAGCTTGAAGGAAAAGCAGTAGAATAGAAATTGTTACTTGCTGTAGCAATTATAGAAGGCATTTCACTCCATGGAAATCCTTAAAGTCATGAAGGCCATCACTCTACAATGTGTGAACCCTGTATATCTCAGAATTCTGCAACATATATACAGTCACAAAAACCCCTTTATCGGGCAACATGAGGACTCTGAGCCCTTCCAGCACCAAAATCAGGCTCAGCCTTACATGGAAAGATCACAAGCTAGTATATTAGGTATGAAAACAGGAATCCAATACATCACAGAATCAAGAAGAAAAGTCAAATGGCAATCAGCTAGTCATGTTACAAGAATGGAAGGCAACCAAGTTGAATGGAAGACACCACGATTCACAACAATGATCCCCAGAGATCACATGCAAAACTGAGGCCGGCTGGATACGAAATGGGGAGACAAACTAGATAAATTCAAAGAGTACTGGCTCTGTAAAACCCACGGGTCAGATGTTTGGCGAATCCTTGGGAGGTGTATGTCCAACAACAGACGATAAGAGATTGATGATGATGATGATGATGATGATGATGATGATGATGATGATGATGATGATGATGATGATTGCGTTAGAATAAAGTGCAGAATATCTTATCAAAACAACTTTTTCACAGAAAGGAATATAGGCACAAATGGTCCACGTTCGACTAATTGGGCGACTATCTCTCCTGATTTCGTTAATATAAGACAATTTCTTGCAAGGCACGGGAGAATCAGAGTAACAGGTTATATGAACTGACTTTAACGACATTCAGGTGGTACCTCATAATCTTCATGATTAGTGAATTATTCAATGATGATGATCAAGTCTGAGGTAATTTTAGAATATACAATAATTTTCCACATAGGTAAACAGTAACATCGTGAGATTGCCGGTGACAAAGAGTTTATTCTACTATTGATACGTGAGTATAAATAAAAAATATGTGAAACTCGCCAGTCTTGTCTACGAATTTATCAATTAATCTATTTATCAATCTCTATCTTTGTATTATTAAATCTTGAATCGTTACTTATAGATACAAATCTGTTTTACGAAGGAGTTAATTCACTTTTGGAGGACAATATCCTATTTCATCAAATAGAGCTTTGAACACAGACGGACTCTGGCTGTCAGGCGAACTTTCTTAGTCCTGGAAAAAATATCATTTGAAAGTCAAATAAATACGTATAATCATATTGTTTATATAAAAAGTAAAATTCATGAAGAATATTCAAAGGAAACACAAGGTAGTAATGGTATCAAACAATAAACAAATAGATATCCGGTATTTATCTTTTTTCTCATTCAAATTTTACAATCTTTCGTCGGTGTTTTTTTGAGCGACCATAGTCAGTATCATCGTCAACAACTTGTTAGATCCGCCGGTGCTTTGTATATCAGGAATCATGGACCAGTAATTTCTGAATTTATCTAGCTCCTCGCACCATTTTAAATTTTATCAGCCAGAGCCTCACACCTGATCTTTTGGTATCGAAGTCGTAAATCATGATGTCTAGCGGTTGTCAGACATCCTTGCAAGATGTGCACCCATTGCCATTTGAGTTTTTTTATCAGTTTCCTTCATGTTTCTCTGTTTAGTCCTTTGATATCTCCATGTGAGTTTGAACAGGATTCCCTCACGTGCACGGTGCATGGTTCTCTGTCTTTGGGTCAATCTTTTGGTTAAGTTCAATGTTTCAGCTCTATATCTGACTATCAGAAGTAAACATTGTTTTACCTTTCATTTCATTGTTTTCAAAAAACAAACTTGGTCTAATTAAGATTTGCCCACCCAAGGTGATTCTTAACTTGATTTTTTGTATTTTTTTGATGACTTCATTGGAACATGCCATTTTTTGGTAGATGGTTCTATCTACTTCCTTCCAGATCTGCATTTCAATATCGATGGTTGTGTCTTTGTCCCCAACTTGTTTGTTGTATATGATATTTGATTTGCTGAAGTTGATGTGTTGGCTGACCTCTTTGATTTCGTCTGACATCATTCGGAGATTGTGACGGTTCTTTTGCAAAGACAACAAAGTTGTCAGCAAATCTGAAGTTATTTAGGTATTTCTATCGATCTGGATCCTCCGTGTTCCCATTCTAAGTTCCAGATGATCATCTCAACACAAGCTATGAAAAATTTGGGTGAGCTGCAATCACCTCGTTCTACACTTTTTTTCTAGTTCACAGGATTCGGATTTTTTTAGTTGGTCCAATAAAAGAACTGCTGTATTGCTTGATATGTTGGTAGATATGTTAACTAATACCTATTTCGCGCTGCGTATTTTATTTTTTTTACTAGATATCGCTGTATTTCCAGGGGAGTCGGATCGTGGTACTTCATACTTGTTTTGAATCGGTAATAGTATGCAGCATAGGATCAAAACGTCCTCTTAGGCAAAATTTTGATCTGAAATATTCCCTGTATAATGATCCCGCTGAGTTATTGATATTCACTACTGGAATTGCAACAGAGAAAAAGAGGGGGATCGTAGTGAATGATTTGCTGTGTGTAATCAAACTGTTTCTCTTCATTAAACTACGGACTCGGTATATGGTGATAATTTCAGGCTCTCAAGATAATGGCGGTATCTAATTGTTTTCATTACCACAGTAGATGATTATTTTGATGTTCAACAAAGTAATGACTAAAAAATGAATAATATGTAATGACGTATATATTTCATTTCGGGGATTTATTTGTGGTTGAGATAATCATGTATTTCCCAGTATGCAAAGCGTCGACGTTTGAGTCCGGGTGATTATCAAAATGCAAAGAATCAATTGCCATTATGCGGGAAAAGTTTTTGGTGATCCCAAACCAAACAATCATGATTTTGGTAAGTTCGGCGTAGGTTTTGGTGGAAGGTACATTAAATTTGGGTGTATTTTAGTGGATGATGGTGTCCCCTGCCTCTGTAACAGCCCACTGCTAAAGAAGATGGGATGACGGTAAACTAGAAAGCAAGTGACCTTTTTTTTCAGGAAACGTTTTATATCCCCAGTATATCAGGACTGAGTTCTATTACTTCTATCCGATTGTTGACTACAGGATGCAAATAGTTACTGAATTTGGATATTTCGTTTACGTTACCCATTGAAATTCGTTTGAAGTGAGCGTCTTATAATTTCACATCTAAAGCAGGAAAAAAATTAAAACGTCTTTCAACCAAAAATCAACAAAATGCAGATTCAGTTAAAATGCAGAGACTGTCGTGTTTTGCTTCCCTGGAGAAAAACACCCAGATCCACTGAGTTATACTTTGAATTCAATTGTTACAAGAGATTTAAATCTGGGTCAGATGCTTGTACTCTAAAAATATATTACATCAGCCCTCAAATGGTGACAGAAGAATTACCACTGTATGATTTCCCGTTTTTTTTTTTTTGTTTATTTTCGTGTTATTTTTGCAACAAAAGATAACCACATTCACTTTTAACATTAGGACGTAGTTTGAAAAAATTTAACACGGCATAATGTTGCACGTTTTTCTCCTGATCTGCAGTGAATAGAACTTTGGACAAAATAGATCCACATTTTAACGTTTTATGCCTGACGCATACAAAAACACTGATGAAAATTAGTTCTAAAGTCATTTCTCCATTAGTTAATAGGAGACACATGTTGATGCCGTTTATTTTTAAACACCTGTCCCTGACTTGGGCTGTGTTTTCCTAATGACAAAACTAATAAAGTGTCATTTGAAGTTATTAGATTGAATGCAGCTTAGTTCATTTCAAAATATTGGCGTATAATAACTTCTTTTTCTTTTTAATGATGCACGTATCATTATCAACATCTTTATTTTAGCAATATTCGTCACAGCACATTCAACAGGAAAAACCTAACTGTTAATAGATTGATCGATGTTTCATGAACATCAAGTTTAATGTCTTAACCTCGCAAGGAATAATAGAGTAAATCACAAAATATAGCGAGAGGGTGAGAGGAGAGGGTAGGAAAAGAGATGAATCGATGTATAAAGATATAATATTGACGTATGACAGGTGGACATAAAACACGGCCGATATGAGATATGTTAACGAAGAGAAAAGAAGAAAGTATGGAGTGAATATAATTGCTAAGTGAATTCTGACAGGATGTGAATTATTTTCTTTCGATTGCTAACAATAAGATGGAAAAGTGAAATCATGACAGGGTTTGGAATATATTCGGCTCGTGAAGGGCAAATTCACTATCAATTTGCACAGTTTGACACAACTTGGCAGAGGGGGATAGCAAAGACAGAAATTCTTTGCCAGCTGAATATGGCAACGAATACTTATTCGGTGATGTTTAGGTCAATTTTTTTCTCTTGAGGATTCCACGGACATTTGTTGTCCATGGTGTATGTTGTAGTCTACTTTTTCTAGCTTTGTGTTTTCAATTTCTATTTCTTTGTTTTGAGGAAGTCAATTTGAAGGCCGAATTTCTCACTTTTTTGTTCAGTTAAGGTAGAATCAGTTATAAGTCCTGGAGTTTCCCTGCAAAAAGGACGATATTGCCTGCAGATACGGTAGTACTTAGGTATTCCCCATCTATTCTAATGTCTTTGTTTTCTCGGTCTAGCTCTCTGAAGATCATCTCAAGGCAGGCTCTAAAGAGATCAAGTGAGCTGTTATCACTTCGTTCTACCCATGAGAGAATCATGCTCAACTGCACATAGAGGGGCCAGTATATTAAAAGAAAAATGTCAGTATGAGACACCATAGAGACCGTTAGAAAACTGGTCATGTTGCGAGAATGACAGACGGCCAATGGTCATCATGACTCTCAACGTAGATCCCCAGAGATCAAATGCAGAATTTAAGCCGGCGGAATATAAGATGTCAAGACAAAGTGGATAGAAAATATTGGCCCCTGCAATGCCCACAATACAGGAGTGTGTTGAATCCTATGAAACGTCTATTTCCTACGGACGATAAAAGACTGATTATGATAATGATGATGATCATCATAATCATCATAATCATAATCATCATCATCATGAGATTATATTACTTCCTTGCACATGTCTAAAGATGCGGACATTGTCTATAGTGAATGACTAATGGAATGAGAAAATGAAGTAATACAGAAGAAAACTCCAAAATCCAATAAGCCAGAAAAATAATTTGGTGATGCTTCTTCGTGATCGCTTCAACCAGAAAAGAACGAAGACCCCCCGATGTTTTTTTTCTCTTTTTCACTCTTAGACAGTCAGCAAAGAAAGTGGTTGTCATGTTCGCTTGTCCCTGATAATCTTTTCATCTGCCTGAAGCCACAAAATCTAATACAGAGTCTGGAATGTCATTGTAAGTTATTACCAAAAAATATATTGAGTCAACTCCCTTAATGCGAAATGAGACGTAATAACCGAGCTCCTTCAAGAGCAAAAAAAATCTGCTCATGGGGACAGCAATACGTCCATGCTGTTAAACAAAAGTTGAATTCGTGGATAGAGTGTACAAGGAAAACGTCAATGACATAGGTAATTGAATGAATGAAATACACGAACACTCGTCATGTGGATTGATTACACATCATGTTTATATGACTTTGGCCATGGAATACGTATATAAAACGGCAACTGAGCGAGAGTATTCAGTGTTAGTATTTCCGTTCAGGTTTATCCTTCCTCCAATCGAAAGTGATCAGACAAGATGAGAGAAAATTATTTTGTCCCTTGTTTGATATGGGCAAATTCAAAAAAGAAATATAATCCTATGTTCCAACCTTCACTTTCTCCCCCACTCTCTCTCTCTCTCTCTCTCTCTCTCTCTCTCTCTCTCTCTCTCTCTCTATCTATCTATCTATCTATCTATCTATCTCTCATTCTGTATTATGGGTTCAAACAGATCGAGATCTCTCAACCATAATCAAAGCAAATTGAATCATATATTTCCTACATCCAACTACATCTGAGGAGAACTTGGAACAGAGAAAGTAGACAAACTGCTTTGAACATGTTATTTCATTACCAAGAAATGTATTCCAAGGTTTTATTTTCCTATTTCTAACCTAAAAATGACTATGATTAAGCTGTCTTTTGTTTCACTTAAGTTATTGAGAACAGATCTGGTGTTATCAACTTTCAAGCGTTGTCAACCATTATTAATTTTCAACTTTCATTCTTATCATTTTATACATCGTGATTCTTCGTTGCAACTGATTGGCTGCCAGTCTATAGCCATTAGTGAAGGGTACGGATCCAGCGTGAATGATAAGCTGAATGCAAGATTTGGACTTACCTCCCCTTACCTTGAGCTATTAGGATACTTTTGGTTGACAGAAGATCAGAACTAACCTCCAAACTTATCCTTTATCCTCCCCAATCATTCAACGCCATATTTGTTTTTGTTCTTGGGTACACTAATTCATTAATAGAAGCAAGATTGTTTTTTTGTTATTTACTGAAGCGTTTTCAATGATTATAATTTAGACTAGTAATCTTTCAATTTTAGTAGCTTTTCTTTGCAATTACGCAGACCCTACTCTTCGAAAAGCACATGACAAAAATGAATGAAAAAAATACATCAGAACTACATGGAGAATCTTCAACTCCTCACAAAAACTACAAGTGAGTTCTCTCTGAATAATGTTTCATTGTAGGAAATGAACTTAGTTTCTTCTCAGGCTTTCATTTTTCAGTTTTATTTTTCAAATGAAATAACCTTAAGAATCAATACAACCAATACATATTAGATTCGGTTTTTGCGTAGATTATGTCATGTGGTTGCTTGATAGGTCATACTGTAATATATGTATGTCTGACCTCGTCCGTCTGGGTCTAATGGGGAGATCTTGTTTCGACTGGTCCTATTGCGACAGATGATGCAAGAATCATTCCACGCTGAATACACTTGGACTGCATCTCTCAGGCTAGTATATACGATAAAAAGCCAACCCTTGATAAAGGAACGGAGAAAATACCAGTATTCACGATTTCAATGTATAAGAAAATGCCATGAAATTTCCAATTTAATCTCAGGTAGAACATTGTCAATTAACAATTTATAAATCAACAATCAACCTTTCGGGGCAAAATTCAAGATGCAACGTTTTAGTTCTGCAAAACATATTTCTACGTCTCACAATAAACACATGTACGAATAAAATAATACAAAAATGAGATAATGCGTTAGTAAGAGTCGCTGTCCTAAAAAAAAAAGAAGGAAGAACATCGTTCAACTCTTCTATATGCTAGGTTATATCAGTCAAAGGACGGAGATAATAGACAAAGTTTCCCACTTTAGTAATCTATTATATTCCTGCCGTAGACATATCATGAAAATACAATGATTCATGAGTATGAAATATTTAAGTGTACAGACGCCATGAAGGTGTTATCATTTACACAATATACATGGACTTGGACTTTCGAAAGTTTCACAGTTACATATTTTATGAGAAGATTACGGAATAGAAAACAGACTGCAATCCTATACTAGCTACCTAACTTCTGATGAAACAACTTATACAAATATATATATATATATATATATATATATATATATATATATATATATATATATCCCAAGACTCTTCAACGATCAGATTTTCAAGGGTACATTCGACTCATTTATTCTGATAAATGAATAAACGCAACAATTGTAAGTACGCACGACTGAATTTAATATCCGTTTGCATCTACTTGGTTTCTGTTGACTTACTAATTTTTAACAGAAAATCTTTACTGCAACAATGGGTTACTCACGTATTTCCCATTAGGGTTGGTTTTCGAACTCATTTTGAAGACAGTATTCTGAATGTTGGTTTACGAGGCTAAAGTTACCTCTACAAAGAATATGTACGTTATAGAATATTGTTAAAGATAATTAATCTTATTTCGCTGAACTAGGTAAGTTTTTAAACTGTACTAGATGAAAGATTTCAGTTTTTTAGCTATAAAGATGTGAAGACTTTTTCTTATCCCTTTGTAAAACTCTTAAATGCCAAAAGTGATTGTTACACATTTAATCTCTCTATCTAAATAATGCAGAAGATTATCTTACAGTTTTTAATACAAATAAAATTTGCTCCGGCTTTAATATCACTTTTGCCAAAAAGTATGATATTTTTATCTGTTTTGTAAATGGAACAGCCGGTTTTGAATCATTTTATGAACACACATGAACCCAAGATGTCTTTCAGTCTTGTGCACTATCTATTCACTGGAGTTTTATTTTCCAAATTCCTGTTTCACCAGTTACCACGGTGAACTGGAAGTGAAAAGCAGATTACTTGATGATAAGACCCGCATCAGCATTGTGTAATAGTATATAGAATATTGAATGTGAAAGATTAAAGTTCTCATCGATAAACTTACGTATATGTGAATGGAGGTTAGAGTGTATTTTTTTAATGTTCTTATAACATAAGTTGACATTTTCTATTTTTAATGTAATATGTATCGTTTGTGTAGGTATCTCACTGATTACGCTAGTTGAGTTGTACTGTGACCATGTAACCTACTCCATCAAACCAGGAAAAGACGTGTATAAGCATCCATGGTTAGTATTGAAGCATCTTATTTATCTGCACTCCTACAAGAGCTAAATGGGACATAAGGTCGTGGTTGATATGGGATCCCAGTTAGGGAGCTCATCAAAATTTGCTTCTGTCCCTGCAACTAATGATGCACAGGCGTCAGGGGAGAAGCCGGACCTATCCCTGCCCTGGGTTGAACTGCTTCATCGAGGCTGGGCCATGTAAATTGTTGATGCCTTTGGACGAATCTTAGGCTTATTCTGCCCAGTAATGCAGAACCTCAGTACTCCTTATTGGCTAAAGCGATGCACCGGCCTATATTATTCGAGACTAACTGATAGCAACCTCAAATCCACAGTGATATGAGAAATATTAAAACACAAACACCTGCTATAATATTGAAAATCTATCTTAGCCATGCCTAAATGAATCATTTGAGATCCTCAGTTTTGTCAATATAACAAAAAAAAAACAAAAACAGAATAATCAGATCAGATAATGTAATGGCAGCACCACTGAAAATTTCTATTAACGACCCAATCACCATAATTATCATATACTTGTAAAAAAAAATGAGACCACATGTAAAATAATCAAACTAACTATAAGGCCAAGTAAAATTGGGCCCTAACTCTGAGGAACAGATTCAAGTGAAGATAAAATATCCTCAGAGATGAAATGTACCACAAATTACTGATGGTGTAACAACATACTGATAAAGAGATCACCTTATATTCTGCTGATATATTATTTATAACCATCAACAAGTACAGTATCACCACTAAATAGAAAAGCAATGATCAACCGCTAAACAAGAGAAAAAGGAAAAAGTAAAGATATATAAATAGTCAGAGAAGAAGACCCTGCACTCTAGAAAAATAGCCCTGGATGTTCTAAATAAGGATCTAAAATAATCATTTGCCAGAAGAAGCCAAATTAAGCAGAAACATAAATGTGCTTGTGTAGCTATTCCTTCCGTTCATCATATTTTCATTTCTACTAAAAATCAACCTAATGTTTAATGCTGAATGTATGGAGCACATTATAGAATGAATTCATCACACATCAGATATTCTAACATATTATATCTCACTGCATTCCTTATTTTTAACACACACACACACACACACATATATATATATATATATATATATATATATATATATATATATATATATAATGTGCATATATTGTCTTAATGAAACAAATAAAAACAGATTTTATCCGTTATAGATGTTTAATCAAAGTGAATTCAGTAAATAGAGCTATTGTTATTTATTTTGCCGACGATTGCAGCGATTATAAAATGTTTACAACCATTGGGTAGACGTCCTTGTAAATATCATTATATTTATAAATATATATATACATACATAGATGAAAAAATATATGGTACGATCAAAAATTTCGATGAATTCGAATAGCCTGCATATCGGATATATTGTATGTGTGTGCGTGTATGTTGGTCTATGTGTGGGTTTAAGCATATGTATGTCAATGTGTTTGTGCGTATCAGAGTGCTTGAATAAGGTCGAGAATTAGTTTTTATATCTAATTCAATACTTGCACAACGCAATAATTATTTCTATACTTCTCCCCAACGTCTCACTCTATATATGTGCAAAAATACATATATACGTGCGTGCTTGTTATCATGCTGTTTCTGTTTTTATCGTCGAATACTTTCTATTTTTCAATAGCTAAAGTACCCTTTCTCATTATAATCTCATTCATGAAAAATTGTATCCAATGTGCGTCAAAAATTATTGCCCCAATGTCAGAGTTAAAGTTGCCCACGTTGGCCTTTCTGAGTGCCAAATAATCTTTACTGACTCCGGAAAGAATCTTCCATGTTGTATGTCACGTAAAGACCACAAAGTCATTATCGTTTCCTATCCAGATTCATTTGTCATTATGAGACATTATTGTCTTCACTAATGTTAATGATTTTTATTTCGAAACAAACCTCAAAAGCCATTAGACAATATACTTTCGACAACGACGAGTCTTAAAGGTATAATAAACATTATATATTCCTAGAAATATTCTTTTGGGGCTTGCTCATTCAATCGTTCATGTGAGAATTTTAAACTTGGCTGAGTAATTTAGTGATGCCTTTCCACTTAATGACTCAGATCAGTTTATTTATTGTCATTCTTTGAGAAGCGTGTTAATGTTCTTTTTCTATATTATGCAACTCTGTGTTGTTTTACACGCCGTGAGAGGATAAACCATGAAATCTACGAGAACGAACGAATTGAACGTTTAATCATCATTTACGTAGAAAGATACCGTGTTACTTGAATGATTATTTGATTTCTCACTCTAGCAGCAAATTTACTGTCATTATTCAGTAAGCTTACAAATACACATCTAACCATTCTTGACTTTAGAATTAAAGACATTTGTTTCTCTGATGAGAAACCACTGCTAGTCTAATATCACATTGATTCATTCCTATTAAATCATGCATTGTCAATATTTATCAACTTTTGGATTGTATCTAAATATCAATACCACTCATACAACTATCGTATGTAAAAACAATATAAAGATATCGCACTGATCGATTCAGGATGATTGAAAATGTCCAAGGCTTTGATTGAGTTTTTGGTGAACCGTAAAATCTATGGTAACCCAGTTGAGAGAGTTATTGCCAATCATAGGTAGTCTTCACGATGTGAAAGAGATATGAATTCTAGTCTCCCAATTGGCATATTCTTTTTATTTTGAGATCTTTGCTGTTCACTCACCATCGCAGACTATCAGTATACGTTGTTACGATGAACAGCAACGCAAATTGAGATTAGACCATTATTCTAATTTTCAGTCATTCATTGAGGGTTGTGGACGAAAGGTTTTTAGAGGTATATCCACACACACACACACACACACACACACACACACAAATATATATATATATATATATATATATATATATATCAATTTGTCTTCAAGTTCTGGGGCTCATTCAATGAATATCAATCGATAAGGTCAGTGATTTACCAAATATGGCACTGTGATTCTTTCATGATGAATTCACGCCTATTACGTATCCCAGAATCTGTGAACATTCCTCAAAATGATGAAATCATAGGATCTAATAATGGGTTTTGCAATGCAATTATGGACTTTTGACCCGTTAAGGAAACACGTAAGCCATACGTCGGACATCTTTCAGCCAAATTGATCTTTCTCGACCGAAAAGATTGTTCGTCACCATATCTAATTTTGTTGCACACCATCCTTTTTTTTTCTTCCCATTCTTTCTCTACGGCTTTAACTTGACCCAGTCCAAATGAGGCAATTTATATGCTGCCCTTTAGACATTTCGACCATTCTGATCGGCTGATAGCATCTACTCAACTAACGCCCAATCAATATTGCAACTCTCCTCATTGCACAGAGGCTCCAAAAATCCACAGTATAATCTTTCATCCAAATAAGTGGGGCCTTTGCTTTTTCTCTCTCATCATTGCACTTGAGTATCCCCTTGGTTTTCTCTCTTTTCTTATAGTTCAACTTGTAGCAGACTGTATGACGGACAAAGACTGCCTAGAAATTTTCAAGCCATTTAATATTATCGAAAAATAACCTACTTAGGAAAATTGAACTTCGGTTCCTTCAATTGTTCCTGCCTTAAACACTCATCACAGCGTCTATCACACCTTCTGAATGATGTTTTGTTACGCCTTCTTTTATCCAAACCACGGTCTTGAACGTCTTTTCGAAGAGCTAGATGTCACAGGGAATCGAAACTTGGAGTCTTGTTGATACTGAATTCTGCCAAAAAAACCTACTAGAGTAGTAAAGAATGGAAAGACATGGTCATTGTAAATGCAACAGTCACACATATGTAACAGAGACACAGTACAGTAGCTCAATGGCAGCACACTGTTGACTAAATAACCTGGAAAGAGATTTACTTTTTGCATCTTATAAGTTAGATTGATTGGTTTTAGAGTTACATCAAAGCTGCAACACTAGTTCCTAAGAAAATGAATCGTTGATTTCTTTAGTTATCATATTTTGAAAAAATATTTCTCAATTAAATTCATGGAAATTTGATTACCTGACAAATATTTGTGAGAAAGAGTTGAAATAAAAATGAGACCCAAAGATTGGTTAGTTATAGAAACTTAGTCAATGACCAAGGCTTCAGTGAAGAAGAGTAGAATTCTACATTTTTTCTTGGATTCCAAGTTTTGATTGAAAAAAAGAAGCAAACAAAATACTAAATAAATGATACTGTCTATTCTGGTGAAGGACAAGGGTTATAAGTGTATGTGTATAGTCTGTGGTACGCAAATGAATATACCTATTTAACAGACGTTAAGAAGGAGTGTAATACTATGAGGATCTTCGGAACCAAGTTCGACTGAATATTTTATATTCAAATAAATACTTTATTTCTGAAGATAATTCGTGCGAACACATTTGTATATATACTTAGATATGAGTATGCATATATTAAGCCATTACACACGATAGGGGAAAGGGATTGAAGCTTTAATTTGACAATAATCGCCCAACTCACAGGATTTTCAGACTGAGAGGAAAATAATGGTGTCGATTCAGACCCCCTGTCAGGAACAAGAAAAAAACGATTAAAGTTTTAAAAAGAAAGGAATCGAAAGGGAAAGGAAGAATAGAAGGAGTTGATGGACAAGAAAGAAAGCAAAACGTAAGAAATATATATTTTGTCGCATGAGAAAAGAAGGAAAAACAGAATGAGAAGAGAAAAGGAAGGTTATATCAACACCAATATTATGTATAGATAGAAAAAAAAGTATAGGATTACACAGCGGAAGTGATACAGAAAGGAAATCTCCGACTATAAGTTAGGGTCCCCCAAGCTCTTGTCAGACAGAAAGAGGCAGGTTACCCAAGGTCGGCACAGTAGAACGGTTGGTTCACCAGTCAACCCCTGTCCCTCTTTTTAGATACACATTTTCTGTGTCCGTCTGTCTGTCTGTCTCACTCGTCTTTCTGTCTCTTTATGAAGTGCACCCTTTTTCTCCCTTCCCTGGGGAATGCTGACCGAAATGTTGAGGGCTGCCAGGTATTTCCAGTGCTGTTTTTACGTTACTAAAATGAATCACTTCGGGGCGTATGTGAATTCTGTGCAAGACTGTAAATCGATTATTATGTCGGTTATTAGTCTTTAAATGAGCCTAGATTTGCGTTACTACTTGGGAAGAGCTAATCTCGTCCATCTCATTGTAAACTGAACATTCAATCAAATTAAATCTCCAGTAAATACTACGTATATATCGGCTGTTCTAATTCATCCATTCATTTTGTGCAATATTCATCAGAAGATACGCATCAAGAATGTTGCAGAGGACGAATGGGTATGCAGGAAAAGTTCGAGAACCCATTCACTTTTTTTTTTTAGATAACTTTGATTATTATCATCCGGGATCACAAAGACAAATTGGTTTGAGACATAACCATCTGTTTACGTCAAATCATCAATCAAGCATAAATTGCTTTCATAAACGATAAACTGATAATTCTTCGTTAATCTTGCTTCAATGTTTATAAACCAATGAAGAATCAACTCAATTTGAATACCACGTAAAACTCGTGGCAACTATAAAATTTGCTGTGTAAGGTGCTTTGATCTAAACAGTAAATTATCCCCTTTTAATACCAAAGGAATTTGAGTTCATCTTATTCGCCCTTGTTTCTTATTTAGCTAAAAAATCTCAATATGGGACTCTAGTCTAGCATAACGTTAGTTTATGGTCTCGTGCTAGACTAGGTGTAGTCATGAAAAAAGGGAATTATATAGAGAAAGTAGTGTGTATGGTTTCAAAACATACTTCTCAGCTAAAAAAAAAATTATTAACATTCATCATTCCTGGCGTTTAATTCTTTATCCACCTACCTATGACTTCTTTTCACTTGATGCAGCGCTATAGAATTCTTGATTTCTTTAGTAAGAAATAGGAATTGCACCCCCTATGGATGAAGTAAAATAAAGTTCATAATAATCGGTATATAAATGGTACAAAGTCACTGAGTTTGCTTTCTAGACGTTTATCGATTAGGTTACAACAATTCTAAATGTCAGACGTTCTGAGGAATGCTGATGAGTAATTCGACAAAATCTTCCTGATGTACTGATTTGATTCTGACGCCACAAATGTCAACGTTAATTGCACACATTTCAAATGTTTACCCGACAAAAGTCTTCATTAATGCAAATGATAAATTCTATTAGGCCAAACTCAAAAAACATTAACAAAGATGAATTGTCAAACGCGTAAAAGTGAAAGTTCTCCGATGCAACCTGTCGGATAAAAAGCTGAGGCACTTTTTATTACCGTCAAATCTAATACAACAACATCTGTGAAGTTTTTGATTTTCAATCTTCTCAACTAAACTGAATTGTTGATCGCCTAGATATATTCAACAATTAAAGCAATGAACGAAATAAAATCTATATGAATGCAAGTTGATTTATAATTCTTGAAATATAAAAACTGAAGACTGAGTATTCATGAAAGTGTTGTACTCATGTCATCATATTCATCTGTCTATATGCCACTCTCCTTAGTGCAGCTTTTAATCACTCCCTTTTTAATTTTATCAACTTCAATGATGCCAAAAGTGAAGCAAGTTATATAGCAAGGCAATTTGAGAAAAGAAACAAACACAGATGTGGACAATCTGAGAGAGTAAGTGTTTAATCTTTACACAAATTATTCTTACGTTTTTGTATCCTTGAACAGTGCAGGGAAATAGTTTTAGGAAGAAAAATATATATTGAAGCAAAATAAACAGAAGGAATAAGAAGTGATGGATTGAAAAGCCAGATGTCAGAGCCATTGACATTGACTGTGATGATTCTAGTGATCAGATGTGTAGTGATGTTTAAAGGTTGCAATTTGGTGTGGAACATTTTCTTCCGTTCTTTGTGGGTGCTTACTTACATTATACATCGTACCGTTCTGTTGTCGCTATCTACATTGACTTGATTCAGAACTTGGATGTCCTTGACGATATTGTTTTTGTCCGTTAGGATGTAGTCTATTTTGTTTTTTTTTTCGTGATTGGGGCTCTCCAAAATACATTCCCTATTGGGTTTTTTTCTCAAAGAAGGTGTTAATGATTCAGAATTTGTTAGCCGTTACAAGTTTTACAAGATCTTCTCCTCCCTCGTTCCGTACTTTGTATCCAAATTTGCCAACGCAATGTTCATGAAGATGATTCGGTAAAAAAATTCGTATTTCAAATGTTTGTTCCTGTGAAAAAATAGCCAAAGTTATTTTTCTTGTCTCTTCACTTGTTTTTCTGTTTATTCGGTTTTTTTTTATTTTTTTGTTTGTTTTGTTTTTTAATTTTCCTGGACAAGACGATGACATATGGTTCCCAATATTGCATTTTGTTTTCCACGAATGAGTGTCCATTTCAACGCTTATTAAAGGTCGACAATTCATCTTCTGAAGTATGGCAAGTACTTCAATTAGAAATGTGTCATGATATTTCCTCAAATCAAACGGAACTGATAATATTTATCACAAAGGTTTAATCCAGGTCACAGAATATTTGTTGGAGGCTTGATAAAATGAAACCTTGGTATATTCACTGGCGTCTTAGTTGAATCTGTATGTGTAATATCAGACGCTAAAATTCACAGAACCATCCGACCATCGAGTGGAGAATAAAATTCAGTAGATACCATGAATTTATTTGATTCCAAAATGAAAAAAAAATTTCCCCAAATCGATTCCCATTTCTTACTAACTCCATGCATTTTCAACGGGTTATTGTGTTATAGATAGATGAATTCTTCGGAGACTAATTTACCATTAAAGATAAAATAGCATGAGAGGGATATTTGACTTGATATCTTATTTATCTGCCATTGGATAAATAAAATGTAAGGATTCAAGAAGGAATACGAAATTCTATGTTGGAGTCACTATGATAAGTATCATTATTCTTATCGGTCCCTGATAGCTCTATGCAGCACCTGCCTACCTAGTTGAAGTAGTAGGAGAGTGTTTCTTTTGCCAAAGTGCCTACACACCTCTTTTATTGATTAGCTTCTGTCAAATTTGGTCCTTGGAGTAAAATGATTATTGCTACCACTGCCTGGGAAGGTAAGATGAATTCGCAGAGATGTGTACACGTGTTCACTCGCTATCTTGTCCAACTATCATAGTATGCTTGTTAAGAGATATCATTCAAGATAACTAGCAATGACACAGTGCAGTTAAAAGTAAGTTCCTCTGTTTTGTTGACGGTATTACTGCAAAGGAAACACAAGCAGTAAAACCTGAAATTCGAATTTCGTTTGCCGATTTTGAATTGAACATTTTCAATTCTGTGCCAACAAAGATGAAGATAAAAAATATACAACTTTATATTATTTTGCCGTAGTAACTGTTATCAAGTATAGAGTATAATACTTGAAATTCTAATCTCAAAGGCTTTTTTAAACCAATAAAAAATTACTATTCTTCTCAATTTTTCTGTATTGACCCAAATATACTGAGGGACAATTAAAGCGAAAACTGATGTTATGAAAGAGCGATTTATATTAAATTTAACGTTATTCGTTATTTCAAGTTGACTCCAAAAAATGATTCAACTCTTCACTATTAGATTCGATTTTGTCTGGTTCAGGTCTTACAGATTATTGGTTCGATTTTACTGATTTTTTCAAGATCATTTTTTAAACCCTTTTTCTTTATTCCAATACACTGTAATTGATTATTCATCGTGAAGCTTCTCCTTGATTTACAGTAAGACCAATCATTTTCTTTTATCCATAACCTTATAATTCCAAAATCTGATACTTGTGAGCAATGAATATATACATAAGAATGACAAGCACACATCATAGACTTCCGTTTAGACACTGCACGTATATAGAGCATCGAATTTAGTTTTGCATTTATTTCTAAAGATAGTTTCCTGTTAGTCGATAAAAACGTATATCCAATTGCTAGTGTTAGTGAAACTGTACACTCGACTGGTATTTGCTGTTCTTTAAAGTCTCTGTCTTAGTGCTTAACACATATTTTTATATTCTATATGTTGGAAGAATTCAAGATTTCATGCTTGTTTATAACTCAATCTACATAAATTTCACATTATTAATTACTTAGTTTGCTTTTTACATAAAACTATCGTTTTTCGATGTCTACGGAACTTGCAATAATCCTTAAAAGAAGGACGTATAGCCAATGCATCTTCCAAATATTCGCATATGAAGTTAAAATATGGAAATTAACCAAGAAACGGATCCGCAAATTGAGAACCAGGCAACTTGCACATGAAAGAATTATGCTGGACCTCAAGGCAGCACAGTAAAGAGTCAGAGACATCATAAAATCCATTAAAAAGCTCAAATGACAATAAGCTGACCATGTTGCTCGAATGGCCGACAACCAATCGACATCGCAACTCATGACATGGGTCCCCCAAGATCACATGCAAAAATGATGCCGGCTGAATATTAGATGGAGGGACGAGCTAGACAAATTCACAAAGTACTGGCTCCACGACGCCCATGATAGAGAAGTGTGGCGAATTCTGGGAAAGTCTATGTCGAACGACGGATGATGATAGAATAATGATGATGATGATGATTTGATTTCCATAGTTGATTTTGGTACATTGATGAAATCTTCGTCGAAATGTTCAGCTTTCATAAGAGGGGTCAGTAAACTTTCTGGAGGCAGCTGTAATCGGGATGTTTTTCTGTTTTGTTTGTTTTGCTTTTTTTGTTTTGATTTTGTTATTTTGTCTTTTTATTCTTATGTCTGGCAGATGATAAATGAAACATTAATCATACAAAGCTGTGGAAAATAACACTATAGTAGACAATGGTGTACACGTGGGACATCATATATATATATATCTGAAAAAAAAGTCGGATATACAAACGTTGTTCATTCAGTATATATATAAAAACTGACACTTGTTTATCTAGTACTGTAGTGAGTAATTTCAGTAATACAAAATGTGTACATTGGGAAAAGATCTTAAACTGTAAAACACTGATTCTTTTGAAGTAACAGTTGCATTTTTCAATATTGAATTCTGTTTTTCGCTTTCAGAAATAGATAAGAAAAACAGAGAAAATTCCAATGAAGCATCACATTTGGTGAAGTTTGCAGGGTGGATGGAATTGTGCCACAGGCTGTAGTCTACTGATCTTCTTTTTTCTTTTTTTTTCTTTTTTTTGACAGAATGGCGAACATATCAATACGCTCGGAATGCACCTCCCCCACTTTTGCTTGTACTTGTGGAAGACCAAATGTCGATGAGTAACGTCAGAATAAACACCTTTGATTGTATATCTTAGTAAATGACATTGGTAGATTATTTACTAGAGTAAAGAATTGACATCCACGGCAGCCAAGACACACCGAGTATTTTATTGGAAGTAATTGAGTTATCAATTAGAGGAACACCAAAAGAAATTACATCTAAAAAACACAAGGAGGTGACAAAAATTGCATCCACAGATAGTTAACAAGAGGGCCATCAACGATGGATCTCAAAAGCTATAAGTAATGAAAAAAATGTCCCAAGAGACGTATTGATCGCACGTTATTTGCTTAGTCGAAGCTCTCTTTTTCTAAGATAAGATAAACATCTAGGGAACATATTGATGTTTTTCTAATTGGACTTGAGGAGCAATAACCCATCAAACACGAAATATAGTAAAATGTCTTATTTCCTAAAGCAACGCTCAGCTTGTTGAGATGATTTCGGAGTGTTTCTTCCCAGAATATCAAAAACGTTTTGCAGTAACTGCCAAATAAATCTGGTGATGATGGGATATAAACACGAGCAAAAACATGAAAAGTCCTGGAATTATATATCTATATTCATATTTTAAAAGAGTTCTATTCAACCGTGTTAGCCATTACTAATAAAATATTGTTCAAAAAAGCATATCAACAGATAGTTCTAAATCAATACTTGCATTTTCAATTAATGGAATAAACTTGGTTTTAGTTCCAAAAAGAAAGCTCTTTAATATGCTAAATTATATATTCATGTATTCATCAGCCACTTAAAAAACAGGAGATGTTTCTGTATATAAATCCCTGAAATTCATTCAAAGAGTTGTTCGTTCTGTAGAACTCATTTATTTACGTTGCCTCAACGGGTTTATTTCATAGTCTTCTTTTGGCGTTCAATCCAGAAGTAGAGAAAGTTTCCCATCTTTATATATATACGGTACTACACGTTAGCTTATATACAGGGAAATTTCATTCTCAGAAAGTTAGTCATGCTGACTGTATAACTCTCTGCAAGCCTTGTGAAACAGATGATTCTGATCGATATATGTAACTGTTCTCAAATACAGGGAAAACCTCACTGCGTCGGTTTTACACCTTCATCCGCCTTCTGCACCAAGCATTCATATACTTATATTTGCAAATTTCCCCCAGGTGTGTTCGTAATGTATGATTAGAGATGGTTGTGTGTATTTTCTCCTTCCAGATATGTTATCCCTCACAAGATATTTTGTCTGCCTTTTGGATGTAGCTTTGTTATGTCCTTCGAGCGAATACTTGTTTTTATTACTTTATTGGAGAGGTGGTGATATTTTCCACATCAGATAACACAGAACTGTCTGTAAATTAAGTGATATTGAAGCAATTCTAAGCTATTTCCAATATAGGGCATCCATCAAAAGTCCATTATTTCAGTTATGTGAATTCAAAATCACTAATAATTTAAGTTTGTGACAGACAAAAATGTTTGTCTTTCACGAATCATTGTTTTTTAACATGATGTTAGTGTCCGATAAGGATAGAATAAAGAGGAAGAATTCATCGAAAATTGTTATTTGCTTATGAAGAAAATGAAACAAAGGAAACTCGTTCAATATTAGTTGAATTTCAAATGTATATTACTTTAGCCTTTCGGTTGGATTTCATGCTTCTTTTCGTTTATTGATTTGATTGATTCAATTCTCATCCAATTCTCTTCCATTTAATTGCTATTAATTATATTGTACCTTATTGCAGAATGTAGGTATGTGTTTCTTTCTTTTTAATTCAAATCGAGTTCTTGAAACTTTATCCCAACATTAAAGTTCTAAAACGTATCTAATTCACTTTTCTAGATTTTAAAAGTCGAACGGGATTCTGTTTTGCGGTCAATTATTTTAACTTGATTTCTGTGTTTTGCTGAATAAGTATTGATTTCAGTGTAGGTAAGTAAGTTAATAGGTACGCATTTCGGTTCTTGCTGGGTATCTAAGTACCGTAGTACTGTGGTAGACTGATGGAGCCGCGAGAATGGTTTTAATGTAGAACAGCTATTTGTTAGATTTGCAAACATAGTCCTCTCAGCTGGAAAAAACAATTTATATTTTTCATCTCTGGGTATGAAACCTTTATCCGTCAAAGTATACATTGAACCCGTGATGTAGAAGCCTAGGCTGATGATAAAAAAAAAATTAACTCTACACAAATTCTTTTTCTATCTTGTATTCTTCAGTACACTTTCTATTTGCCAATGTACTTAAGTAAGTTCTCCACAATTAATCACGTATATCGAGGATGTTTTGCTTTAAAGAGGGCTGGAAGAATTTGCATAGATACTGAGCTCAAATTTAGAACAGAGTTGGCCATCCTAGAATACATCTGATACCTGAGAGAGTTGGGATGGTAAGCGACTGAGACTATATAACGAAACAAGGAAAACAAACAAATTAGACTGACTCAGTTATATAAAGTGAGTAAAATACCTTGTTTATGAAAGTTAAGAGGATATTCAGCTACATCATCAACATGATAATATATTGGTAAAAATTGAGTGACATACGGAGTCACAATTCCTTGAGCAGCAAAAGTAAAAATATTCATGGCGTGGGTCATCTGAGAAAAATATTTTCTTTCAAAAGTGTGTCATCAGTTTTGCACTTAGAATTTTGTATTTAGAAGTCTATTTGCCTGGTAATATTAAGTATTCCAGATTTCAAAACATGCAAATCAGTAACAAAAAAACAACAATAAATTAAAGAGGCAAGGCATACAACTAGAATTATGTTAGCAAGGCAACTGTTGTTGGAGTGAAAGTCTTACTGAGATATCAGAAAAGTGATTTTTATGCAAGTAGAAGGGAAAGCAAATTTTGTTCTAAAAAATCCGGCAGATCGATTGGACAAATAATTTACACCTGCAGATGTCATTCATAAAATCAATCCCATCGTCACAGTACTCTGTGGCTACTTTTGACGCTGAAAGACTACACCAGTGATTTTAATTGAGCAGTGAAAACAATTGAAAATTCAATTTGTCATTCGATTTAGAAAAAAAAAAGAGCCAATTTTGTGCCAGGGTGGAGACTTGGATCCTTTCAACGAGGGGGAGGGCTGTTAATTAAACTCAATATTCTGTGGCATCCACTAAATGTTTCCCCTAATAGGGAGGTCTATGATTCTCATCTGTTTTCTGCATATGTGACTGTCTGTGAGGCTATTAATGTATTTGTATTGATCAAATCAATCAGTATACTTGTTAATCTTACGTTGAATCGTGACACTCGTTGACATTTTGCAGGAATTGCAGGTGTTCATGCCTTGGTAAACACCTGTGTTTTGCATACCAATTTCAGATCCAGTGTTTGACTGTCCTTTAGTATACATAAGGCAACAGTGCAATGGTAAACAATATGGTAGAAAGTGGGTGTTCATTCACACTCTCATGAGGGTGATAGGTGATGCGATGTCGAATTTAACGAGGTGTCTACACGCTTATGAGTGGGGAAGAATAAAAATTCCCCAGTCTCCTCATGTCACAAAAGTGTATGGTCGACCCAACGACATCCACTATTAGTTCGTATTATAATGTGAAAACTGTTAACGGGTTTATGATATCAACAAAAATGTATGTTGACATAAAAACTCTATGGAGATCGGTAGCATTCAGAATATAATAGATGATATCTATTACAATGTATTATTTAATGTAATACAGACAAGGTAAAAAAAACATATAGAAGTAAAGTGCAAAAACAAACCTATATAAAACAGAAGAACTGAAAGAAATTTCTTTTTCTCCTTGTAAGATTCATCATAATCAGACTTTTATCGTCGATCGTTGGACATAAACCCTTCCCAGGATATCCCACACCTCTGTATCGTTAGTGCTGCCGAGCCAATATTTTCTGTATTTGTCCAGTTTGTCTCTCCATCTTATATTCTGCAGTCCTCAGTTCAGCATTTGATCTCTGAGGATCCATGCTGTGAGTAATGGCGTCCATTTATTGTCTCCGGTTCATGCAACATGGACAGTCCATTGCCTTTTGATTTTCTATTGGTTTCTATAATGTGCTTTTCCCCTAATATACTGCACTGCCTTATAATCTCTGTATGTGATGTTCAGCAAGATCTTTTAATATGCACGTTGCATGACTCTCATTTTCCGGGCAAGTCCCTCGGTTACGTTCAACGTTTCAGCTCCATAGGTGACTATCGATAAAATACATGAGTCGTTTAAACTTTTTTATGATTGATATTATGTTGTAATTATGGCAAGATGGTTAATTAATTCATTGTCATTATTGTGCATATCTTATTCCTCGAAATGTGACGTTTACATGAGATATTATCGTCACCTTTTTCTCTCCAATCATTTAGCTCTTGTGGATTATGTATCATTTTACTTCTCTTGATGTGAATGTCTTTTTGCTTGATATGAGAATTCATCGAAGATCTTTTAAATAGGAGGTGGGTGCAATCAGCTATTCTTGAGGTTTACAAAACTGATAATTCGATCGGTTAAATGATAGAAAAATTGTGTTACCTCTTCCGCCCGAAAAAAAAAAAACAAAGCAGAGAGAATTGAATGATCGATAAAGTTCGTGAATGACTGACCAAAACATATTTTCAGAAAGTCAGTACAATGATTTAAAGAGTATCCTTGAAAGTACAATTATAAATATGTATGAATACAGTACAAAAATACCAACAATGAAGGATAATCGTGAAAGCATTACTGTTAAGAATTCAAGGTAAAGTTGCTTAATCTATTTTATAATTTGATTATATTATTGTATGATTATAAAACAAATATGTCCATTTTGAATACTTCAGCTCCAATTGTTTCTAGTGGAAATTGTACTTATAGCCATTTTGTTCAGATTGATTACTGAAGAAAGATGCGTACAATTTTATCATTTTCATTTTATCATCATCGCTGTCACCGGCCTTGGTCACAGACATTCTCCAAGATTCGCCAGATCTCTATCATGAGCGTCGTGGAGCCAATTCTAGTTCATCTCACCGTCTTATATTCTGCAGCAGATCCACGTTATGAATCGTGATGGCCTGCGGTTGTCTGCCCTTCTTGCAACAAGACCAGCCCATTGACATTTAAGTTTTCTTATTGATTCTATGTTGTTTCAGACTTTTCCTAAATATATTGTTCTGTCTTGTGATCTCTCAATGTGATGTATAGTATGAATCTTTTGAATGCACGTTGCAATATTTTCTGTGTAAGAGTCAGTCTCTTCGTTTGGTTCAATGTTTCAGCACCATAGGTGCCTATCAGGAAGGTTTATTGGTTGTAGGCCTTTCTTTTAATTAAAGTCGTCGGGTTTCTAAATGAAAAAAATAGTTTATAAAATGAAACCAATGAACGTCAATCCTTTTTAAGGGACTGAATGGAGACTAAAGCATTAAATACCACGGATAAAATTTCCAAATTATTAAAGTTCAAATCAGAGAAAAAATTTATTTCAGCGTTTAGTACGTTTGTCTTCAAAATGATTTTATCACATAATTTTTCCTTCCTATCATCAATGATTATTGACATGTTGTTATTCATTATGACCTAACCAGGGATTGGTTTTGTTCATAACTGATCAATACCATGAATTTCTTGGTTCTCTTTTATCTAAAGCATGGTTCTATTTCTTCTAATACAAAAGTAAGATAATCCGTTTTCCTCATTAGAAAAAAACTGTAATTGTAAACTTTTTCAACAATTGGTGATCAGTATGAACATACAGCCATAGAAAACAATCAAGTATTTATTTATTATAACAACACATCTCCTCCACAACACTACTGGGAGTTTTAGAAGGAAATAAAAATGAAAGAATCAAGCGTTGTTAAATTATTTGGAGCTAATATAAAGTTTTAACAGAATCTAGCGATACTTGAAAACTTTTTACCTCTCTGATACAAGTATGGAAATGAATGTTGATTAAATGAATGCATCGCTTGTACAATCATTCCTGCGAGAGTAACGCATTCCGCAAGGGAGGAAAGATTAAACATTCCCCTTGTCCGGCAGAGTCAGTTGCAGTGTCCAAATACAGAATGCAATATGGAATATTTGATTTATTTTAGAAGTTATTCCCCTGCCTGCGAGCAGGTGAGATTAAGTGGCCCTAGCGAGGGTAAGTTTTCTACCTCATATCCTTCGTACCCTCCTCGATTCAGAAGGAAATATAGAAATGTTATTGACTCGAGTCCTTCACTGCCAACACAGCTGCCTATCACTTCAAAATGCAGAATAAGTGTTGTTCAACTGCCGAAATCTACAAATCGAAATTGATCTGTTTTAGATCAGATATTCCCCCATTTTGCAAAGTTGTTATTAAATTTGTTCCCTGTGAATTCTGATGGAATACGTTAGAGGATTGCTCTTGGAATGTGGGGATAGCATCTCTTCGGATCATAGAGTTGTTGGATTTAACTTGTCACCAAGTTTTAATTAGCGGTTCCTTCCCAATCTTTTCTAGAAGTATAAATGGGAAATACATAGAATTCCAAAATGTGTCCTAACGTATTTTACAGAATATATTGGTTCAATGCGTAAATTTGGTCTATTTTCTGGAAGCAAACTGAAATAATAAGTCGTAGTATCTCTATTGAATTTGCACTTCCAGAATGGATTAAAAATGTCTTTTTCCCCGACACTGATTTATTAGAATTGATGAATTAAAATAATCCTTCGAAAATATTCAATCAATATTTTTCCTCTCTGTGTTGAACTTTTATTCCAACCTAGCTCAAGGAAGCCAGTTCAGTTCCTAAAGAATCTGTCATACAAATAACTGATAAATTCACCAAAGGCTTCCTTCGTTTGTTCCTAGTGGAAGTAGCTTTTGCTTGTAAAGAGGTCAAACGCAAAACTTGAACTATCACCTCTCCATTTATCACATAGATCGAAAATTACACAGTTTCAGCCCACTGATAGCATATATTTGTGTGTGTGTGTGTGTGTGTGTGTGCGCCGATGGAAATAGGTCGATGTAGGGAAAAAGATTTAATAACCAATTAAGAAGTGTATCTACG
Organism: Thysanoteuthis rhombus; assembly: GCA_963457665.1. Classification (NCBI taxonomy): domain Eukaryota; kingdom Metazoa; phylum Mollusca; class Cephalopoda; order Oegopsida; family Thysanoteuthidae; genus Thysanoteuthis; species Thysanoteuthis major. Next base: position 50,258,001 of record OY735223.1, read on the forward strand.
AGTGGGAAGAATAAGCATTATGACTTGGAATGAAAATAGTAATAAAAAAAGAACAAAGAAAGAAAGAAAGAAAGAAGGAAAGAAAGGAACTTGAACAAATAGAGAAAATGAAAAAGAAAGGAATGTGAAAGGTCCTGAACAAATGAGGGTGACAGAGCAAGAGTTCAAATCAAAAATTTAGAATTGAAAGACAAAACAATCACTACAGTCCCATAAAATATAAAAGAAGAAATAATTAGAAAAAAACGGGGAAAATCACGATATTTTTTCACGTTGAAAACAAATGAGGGAAAAGGATAAATAAGAAATGAGAGGAATTCGTAGCTTAGTAAAAACGAACAAAAGAATTTAGTGAGAATTCACAGAGGAAATCGAGATAAAGGATTGGGTAAAAAAATGAGAGTATTCATAAAAATTTGAACGAAGAAAAAAATTCAAAACCAATATATAATCATGAAAAAAATAAGTGAAAATATTTTGAAATACTAAAGAGAAAAACTGGAGGGAAATGAACTAAAATCTTTGCAATATCTGCTTCATCTCAGAGCAACTATAACTTCATTTTGCAGAGGAACTGGAAGAAAAAACTCAATGTATTAGACAAGGGAATCAAATAAAGAGGACAGTCCAAGTAAGGGTTTTCTCAGATGTTTGGATAAAGTGATTACAAGTGAACATGAACTCATCTCCAAACAATCATTTTAGTAAATTGTTCCCTCTTTAACAAACATCTTTCCATCCATTAGTTTTTGAAGATGTTATTCACGCTGAGAGCACTCACCAAAACATATGGTGCTTTACGCTGATAGTCACATTTTATGACATGGTTGATATCAAAAGGCTATTTTCATTTGTTCGATCTTGAGGCTCAGAAGTATTTATTTTCAACAACAATATCCTTAGATAGGACTGAGTTATAATAGCTATGATTAATGGATAATTTTTCAAACATTAATGCATCATATTACTGATGTGTCAGACAAAGGAACATTGAAAATTTGGGGAGATTTGATTTCAAATTCTTCAATATTGAAGATTTTACAAGTATCAAAAAAGTTATCGAAGGGATGAATCAATATTTGTGCAGTGAGGATTCTTGGCAATACTAACGCACCAGCCTTGGTATTCAGTAAAAAAAGAATTTAATCTGTGTACTCTTTAAGAGTTGGATGTAAACCTGATATCTCAGTAGAAAGATAGAAAGAAAAAAGAAAGAAAAAAGAAAGAAAGAAAGAATAAGACACTTATTTTAATATACATATAAACTGTTTGGAAGTTAACGAATGAAAAACGATCATAATCAATAAAATTGTATTAACGCTCTTTATACGTGATAATGTATTAATTCTACAGAGTGTTGAATTAATATCTCCTAAAAGTTGAGGAAAGACTCTAAAGCAGACAACCATACACATTAGTAGTCAGCATTGATCTTCCGTGCGCTTCTATAGATAATATCTATAAGTTGTATTCCCGACATAATCGTTTTGACGCATCTAAGCGATTATGATTAAGACCGTTGTAATAACTTCTCTATAGCGAATAAAAGTCAATAGATTTTGCGCATCCCCTGAACCACACAAATTTCTCCATTTACTTCGGAACACTTTTCAATACTAATCTCCCCAAAAAGTATTCTTTGTGGCTACTCTTAGCAAGGCTGGGAATCAAATATCCAGAAAATTTGTAATCAGAGTAAAGAGAGGCCAAGATTATTGATATTTTCAGTTTTGCCTTCACGAATGATTGAAAAATTCATTTACTTTTCTGTATTCTGTTATCCCCAACATCACTGATACCATGGGATGAAATTTCTTAGAAACTTTTATTATGTACCTTGCTAAAAATGAAAGGATTCTCTATGGAATGAATTTTACAAAAGTCTTGAAGTCAAGAGAATGTGTCCATATCGAAAAGCAAAAAAAAAAAGTTTTACGGGTCATAGTAGACATCATGCAATCGTTCGTTTTTGCTGTGGCTTGGGATTTTGTCGCAACAATGAATGAAAGATTATCTGCAAACATGATCGTTTTTTTTAATCAGAGGTATTCTAATGATCCCTCGTTAACCGGAAAAAGAAAAGGAAAAGGCTGTGTCTGGAAAAAAGAAGGTGTAGATAAAGAAGAAGTATACCAACCATTTGAAGCATAATGTAGTACTTAGAAGATTGTGTGTGAAAAAGATTAGCCAAAATTCAACTTTCTAAGCTGTAATTAAAGCAGCAATGATTCCGAAGATTTTGTTATATGTTGATTGGCATGAGGCTTGTTTTTTCAATTTTTACGAAAAAAATTCTATATATGAAAAAAAAACAGAATTTTTTATTTGTGTATGAAAACATTTTCCCAGTCTCAATTCTTTTTTCCCGCATTCACAACTCGACAAGACCACATACAAAGAAGGGAGCACTGTAATAATCACTTACAAACACTTTTATAATCTTAATATTCTATTTGTAAAATTAAGATTATAAAACACTTTTCCTACATCTTTTTTGCTATATCATAGCTAATATTCTCTTAAACGCAGCCATAAAAAATCAATTTTTCCAATAACAAATTCAAGTTAACAATGAACTACGCGAGAATATTGTCTAATGTCAGTTAATCTAGCATTATGACATTATAAGTCTGTACCTGTCGATTCTGATAGAAGGTTTTTTAGTTCAATTTCATGGTTTAATTTGAATTTATTGGTCAGCCTCGAGTCATTAATATTAGTTGGCTTTTTTAAACATTCAGAACCAGTTTTTTTTCCTATTAAATCTACATTTCATCGTCTCTCAAGCTGCACTTCACCAATGCAATTACTGGCTAAGGTCAAGAGTGCACCCGGATTAATGCTGTGGAAGCCGGTGGGACTAGACAAATTTCGTCTTCACCCCCACACACGTACTTAGCAGCACATTAAAACCTGGAGTTAAGACGTAATTGCCCCAGTGGGGAGGCAAATAAATGCCATCACTTTCTGGCCTTTTGACTCGTAGCAGCCGTGCCATGTCTCCAACTGAAACTGCACAAATGAAGCGTGTCTGGTCCCCAGGGATCGGTATCCAAGGAAACAAATTTAAATTTCACTACAGAGTAGGGTCGAAAGTACGTGTTGACTCCAATGGCAAAAGCCAGGGTGCGAATGAAGCATTCGTAGTCCCCGGTGGAAATAAGAAGTTGATACTTTCACTGACATGCACGTGTGTGGGCGGGGTCCTATATGAACGCATGTCATTTTGTGGTATTTGCCTTTCTTAAGAGAGCAATGAATAGAACAATACTCGCAATCGAAATATCATGAGGTAGGAAAATGAATCAATTATATTAATTAGCTTATATCATGAAAGGAAGTTTTGGAACGCGGCGATTTGTAATAGCCGATGATTAGCAATCAGTATGCAAATAATTCATTCCATTAATGGATAAAAACTGGTTAATCTAAAGAAAACTATATTAACTTTAGGAAATATAACATTATTAAACCCCAATCAGTGTAATGAGTTTCCCATTTCTCTACAATCATAAGTGTGAAATAATTACATCACATAAGCAGATATTCACCACATGCAATATGGCTGCTCTGTCTCCATGAGATAAATTATAATCTCAAGATGATTGATTTCATATGAACAAGATCAGTCTGTTTGAATGGCCAGAAAAATTAAAAGTTGCACAAATTGAGTCTCACGTATAAAAAATCGATCAATCATCATGATTTAAGCTATTCTTATTTCGTTATTTTTCCTTGACTTAACTGAGCAACAGGAGTAGAGACCTAATAGATGCAATCCTTTTAAAGTAAAATGAGCCAAATTTTTGTCGATGCTGTTGGCTTTGGGGAAGATTTATTGAATGTGGTGGTTGTCTTCACAGTCTAATAGTTGTGAAAACAATCAGGTTATATTCAGTTCTATAGACTTCAATATAGTTGGATTCTTAAATCAAGAGATATTACCTTATTCAACAATTGAGTTTCAACAAAAAATACGTTGTCAGAACACTCACTTGTCTGTATGATATTACACAAACGTTGCACACATGAGTAAACGCATACGCTAACACAATATAGTAAGCATGAGAGGATATACTAACCGAAATTTTAGGCTAAAAATGACGCATGAAAGTATTTGATCTCGTTTCATTTAGACAATTCAGTTTGAAATGAATTTAAGGCTCAAATCAATTAACCTGAGAATGAGAACAGGAAAATGGATACAATGGTTGGGAAGATGATTCAAAAGACCAATGTCAATCTTAACCCTTGTGGTTACTTGGTAAAAATCCATCTATTAAACGTGATGTAATGAAATAAATGTATCAATATGTCTATAACCTAATGATACAAAAAGCATGTGTTTTTACATGAGAATCCACGAATAACTAGATCGGAAAATATACAGCGAAAAAGTCCAGATCAGAATTCAGTTGATAGTTGCCAGGGGAATACTGTTTTGCTATCGACTATATCATATGATAATAATAGTGAAAAATGACACAATCTAATCGACTCACATCTAAGTTCTTTTACATCATTTTTCATCTAATATTTAGAAGATCAACATAGTTCAAAAGAATTTAAAGTTGTGTCGGATTCAAACATTATGAATAATCAGAGTTAGACAACCCATAAACATACCGACTCACTGCGTGTATCCCCGGAGAACACATGCAAAACTCTGGCTGGTAAAACATAAGATGGCATGCCGACATAACAAGTTCAGATAGTATTGGCTACACGACGCCCATTATAGAGAGGTCTGGCGAATCCTACAAATCTGCTCCTGTTGGTGAAGATGATCTATTGAACTAAAAAGAAATATATCTACAAGGGTTATTTACTTTGGAAAATTCCGAGTACATCTGATGGTTTTCACCTGGAAAGATTTTTCACAATGATAATTGTCATTTAAATAGGTATGAATCAAAACAAGCCTGTGTCTAAAACATAAGTCAAAAAAATGAAACTTTTCAAAAACGAAGATTTGAATAAGTGTACGGTGGATTTTTTTAAAATCATTGATGTTTAAAATTTCATATGTCAGACAATCGTCTTTACCATCTTTACACAACATATCAAACTGGAAACAATTATAGAAAATGATGAAATTCAATACTGATAGAAATTAGTATCAAGTAAGTTTGTATTTTGCGAAAAAAAATAGAATATATCACATAGATATTACGATGTACCGGGCGATGTGGGATCGACGATTATTTTCTAATTCGATTGAAATTTTGGAATAAATTCAACGACCCTGTTCAACGTATTTAGAATGAGCTATGCCTCAAAAGAATAAGATTGAACTTGGAGTTCTTCCAAAACTTTATTAAGTTAAAAATGGGTCAAATGAAGAAGCAATAACCGTATTTTCACGTAAAATTAATCAAATAATCTGGCTTGAAATTTCCTCTACCATTGATGGCGTTGCAAAGTTTGTAGAAAAGTATAACTCTCGTTTCAAAAAACGAACAACTCAGTTTTCGGGTCTTGGAACACTCAAGAACTTTCCACATGATTGTATTCCTGTTCTTCTCTTTACGCAATTTTAAATGGCAAGAAAATCTATTTCAGAATATATCTTTTGTAAAAGTGAAGATGAGCAAGGCAATTGCCAAAAAGCGGGGAATATCCGTATAAAGTTTTCCGGTTAAAATTATCAAAATCTTTCGAGATTTTATTTGCATTTTCCCCACTTTATTCACATTGATGTAATCTCTAGCAATTACTAACGCTCGTCACTTGGACCCAGGAAATGCAGAACCATACCCGTTAAGTTATAATTTTTTTGTATCTTGGTTGAGAAAATGAGTTATCTCCTTCTGTGACCTTTTTTTTTTTTGCATCAAAATCGCCTTGATTGTTCAAAGAATCTTTGTTTTTGTAGGGGTCACCAAAAACCAACAGCCAAAGGATAAACTGATTTCTTAATCAACATGAGGTCGTGCATTTATCGATATTCTGATCATCTATCTTTGACACTACTTTTTTCTTCCAAATCCAAGTACGTCACAACGAGCAGAAACGGAAGATAAATACATATGGAGAGCGTGTGTAGAATCTGTTTTTTATACTTGTGTTTTTTTAACTTATTCTATTCTTATGTTTCAGCGAAAACATCATTGAAAAAAGTTCCTTTGCCGTCAGGAACAACCAATCAGAAGCAGAAAAAAACAGTTACTTGAAACGATGAAATATTTTTTTCTAAGAGCGAGATGTTTTTCCAGGCTTCTGATCTCCTTCCTTCCTCCAAAAAACCACAAACCGGAACTTAGTTTTTTCCGTAGACTGACTTAAACACAGGAGAGTAAATTCAGTTTTTGAATGAAAGTTAATGGGAATAACGTCAAACATGTAGGTTATACAGGTTATATAGGAGAGAGGAAAGCAGTATTTTACTCTTCTGGTTGACAGACCTCCGACTGTGCATCTAGCTGCTTAATTAACGTGAAGAATTCTATAAATTCCAGGTATCGAAAATATATTTCGAATAAATCATCCTTCATGATTATATGACTGAAAATGATCATCATGAAATCGGTTCATTACATCTTAATCCTTTACGTTCACAGATATTGATGACTATTTAGAGATCAAACATGTTTTGGCATATTTATTATGAAATAAACACTTTTTTTCCATAATTTGATCCCAGCTGTATTGAAGAACCTACACAAATGTCAATATATGCTTATATATATTCAAATGATATACATACATATAACTAGATAATCTTGTAAAAGTTTGATAAGCAACTCTCCCACTATATATATATATATATATATATATATATATATATATATATATATATATATATATATATATATATATATTCTAATGTACCAATCAGTAATTCAATATCAAATTTGTGATGGATTTATTTTGTGACACGCTCTATACACAAACATTCAGTTCGAGTAGAGCTTTAAATATCATGAAACGATGAATTTGCAACACCAACATGTTTATGTTACAACCCTTTTGAGTTTCTCCATTTGTTTATGTTTGAATGACTTAGACGAGTGGGTAAAGTTCTGTATATCTAAGATCATTATGAACACATGATTGGATGATTACATTGTATTTATAGTGGCTGCAAGATACTATTACTATCAATAATAATATCTTTACTTATGATAATAATAATAATAATAATAATAATAATAATAATAATAATAATAATAATAATAATAATAATAAAAATAATAATAATAATTATAATAATGATAATAATAATATTGATAATAATATTTGAAGACTTAAGGAGACTTATTGTCACTCAGCCTTCAGCAATGACCACTGGGCAACCGGTGTGAAACTGTAAACTGTGAACTATGAGAACTAGGACAGAAGGGCTGGAGACTTGAGGATACTTACTGTCACTCAAACTCCAGCGGTTACCACCAAGCAACTGGTGTGAGATTCCAAATAATAATAATAATTATAGTAATATGATACCGCTTAACAGAATCCTGAAAAAAAGCAAAGGATACCGTTTCTCTAAAACAAAAGGAAAGGTCAGCCACTTAATGTACATGGATGATATAAAATTTTTCGCAAAAAACAGGGGAGAGCTTGAGACTCTGTTCAACGAAGTAAGGGAATATAGTGAGGACATAGGAATGGAGTTTGGAATAGAAAAATGCGAAATCATGGTGATGCACAAAGGAAGGCTTTCAATGACTGAGGGAATTGAATTCCCGGACAACAGCAAGATTAGGGCACTGACCGCACAAGACCGATACAAGTACCTAGGTATCCTTGAATGTGACGCGATAAAACGGGAAGAGATGAAGGAGAAAATAAAGAGGGAATACCTCAGAAGGATAAGGAAAATATTAGAAACCAAATTAAACAGCAGAAATCTAATAAAAGGAATGAACACCTGGGCTGTATCAGTAGTTAGGTATACAGGACCATTCCTAGGATGGACAAAGGAAGAGCTCCAATCAATGGATAGGCGAACAAGGAAACTTATGACGATGCATAAAGCATTACACCCTAGGGATGATACAGATAGACTATACGTTAAGAGAAAAGAACGCGGTAGGGGGCTCATCAGCATAGAAGACTGTGTCCAGAGAGCTAAAACAGTCCTAGAAAGATATTTGCAAACAAATAGCGAAGAAATCATAAAGAGCGCGAGAGATAGTGCAACAAACAATAAAGTAGAAAACAATAGAACAGTACAGCAAGCAAGAAAAGAAAGATGGGAAGGGAAAAAATTGTACGGCGAGTTTAAAAGACAGATACAAGATATAGCAGACGAGAAATCATGGACGTGGTTACGAAAGGGAAACCTTGAGAGAGAAACAGAATCGCTCATCATGGCAGCCCAAAACAAAAGCATAAGGACAAACTACATAAAAACAAAAATCGACAGAACACAGACAAACAGCAAATGCCGCATGTGCGGTGAAAGAGATGAGACAGTAAACCACATAACTAGTGAATGTAGTCAACTCGCCCAGAAGGAGTATAAGCATAGACACGATAGAGTAGCAACGATGATACACTGGGAACTAAGTAAACAAATGGGATTCAACCATGTGGAAAAGTGGTATCAGCACAAGCCAGAGGCAGTCTTGGAGAATGACAACCACAAACTACTCTGGGACTTTGACATCCAAACTGACCACCTCATCCAGGCAAGAAAGCCGGACTTAGTAATAGTAGACAAAAAAAGGAAGGCCTGCCAAATAGTAGACGTTGCTGTACCTGCAGACCATAGAGTAAAAAAGAAGGAGGGTGAAAAAAGGGAAAAATACCAAGACCTAGCAAGGGAGTTAAGAAAAATGTGGGACATGAGAACCAGGGTAGTACTGGTCATAGTGGGAGCACTAGGAACTGTCCCCAAAACGCTGAGGGAGAGACTGGAAGAGATCGGGATCAGGGGGAGGATAGAGACCGTACAGACCACAGCACTACTGGGAACTGCACGGATACTGCGGAAGGTGCTAGAGATATAAGTACTGCAACGAATTGTAGCTCTGTCATGATATGCGAAAGAGAGGAGACGTTAGCTGAAGACCTGAGGAGACTTATTGTCACTCAGCCTTCAGCGATAACCACTAGGCAACCGGTGTGAAACTGTAAATCGTAGAATTACTGCGACCTATGAGTACTAGGAGAGGAGGGCTGGAGACTTGAGGAGACTTGCTGTCACTCAAACTCCAGCGGTTACCACCGGGCAACTGGTGTGAGATTCCAAATAATAATAATAATAATAATAATAATAATAATGATAACATCAACAACAACAATGATAATAATACAAATAATGATAATAACAATAATATGATAAGTACGGTGATCTTTCATATCATATGTGAGATGTTAAATTATATTTCCAATAGAAAATGTCATCAGTGCCGACACATTACAGCTAAAACCAAAAAAAAAGGGAAAGAAAAATTAGCTCATATACACCATCATACAAAGTAAAAGTCAAAACTAACGTAAGGAAAAATTTCCCTCAAATAAATCGAAAAAAACTTCCCCAATAACCGACTATTTGAAATATCTAACAAGGACAAAATGAAATTACACTAATGCTGTATGGGCAGCATTCTATTCAACCATAGAAAATCATTACAACAAAGTAATAAGGAATAATATAAGTGGAGAAAAATATGAATAAATCAGACGGCAATTGTATAAATAGTAATAGATGCCCTTTACGAATCAAATCGTTATGTGTCGTATTGTATCAACCCTAGAGAAAGCTCTACAAATGAATTATTTCAAAGGAATATAAAAAAAAAACTCTTCAAAATTATTATTAGCCAACATACACCATTTTTTCTAACGGAAAATACAAAAGCGAAACAAACCATTCACACATTCTTGAGATCTCAGCAAATTGAAAATATCGAACAAACACATACACAAACATACACAAGCGCACTTACGCACCCATACATGTCCAAATCATCACCTCCACTAAGAAGACAGACTGACTGAACAGGAAAAAATAAATACCTATCAAGTGCTGGCACTGTTGGAAATTTCTATTAAAAAAAATAATTCAACGCCCCAAATATTGGTATACAAAAATCGATCACCATAGACACCTTATTAGTAGTAGCAGTAACCGTAATTGTATATCCCAGTCACTTTAAGCTCAATTCAATCATATCTTCTCGTCATGATATCAGATATATAGAAGCTAACTCACTAAGAATGTTCAGGGGATTAAGCATAGTCGACTAAGCCATTGTAGAGGTAAACCCCTATAACTAGTAGACGGATGAAATTATACGATGTATTTCTTGTAACTAAAACCATAATATTTACCTGAGAGATAATCAACACACTGATGAGAAATGTCGGGAACGTTTCAAATGAAACCAACATAACTTATAAGAATCGGCCAGGAGTTCACTTCTTCTACGGGATATGAATAGATTAAACAAACAAATCTCAAAAAAGTCAATAAAAAAGCGCAAAAATTACCAACAGATAGGTCAAACAGTATAATATCTGGAACAATTCTACGGAAAAAAAAATAGTATGACCACAAGAATTTTGCATAAAAAATGAAAAGTTGATTTTTTCGAAAATCTAATCGTTAATGATTTGTGGTATCTTAAAACTTGATATACTATGTATAGAATCATCAACATCATTATCATCATCGGTCCTTCAACGCCTGTCGTTGGACATAGACCTTCCCCAAGATTTGCCACACAGTCTCTATCGTGGGCATTGCGGAGCCTGTACTCCCTGGACTTGTCCAGCTAGTCTCACCATCTAATATTCTGCTGGCCTCAGTTGCGCATGTGACCTTGGGGGATCCATATCGTGAGTCGTGATGGCCATCGGTTGTGTGACATTCTTGCAACATGGCCAGCCCACCGCCATTTGAGCTTTTTAATAAATTCTATGATGTCCCTGACTCTCGTATTTTCTCGGGTGTACTGTGCTGTCTTGTGGTCTCTCCATGTGAGGTTGAGCATTATTCTTTCGCATGCACATTGCATGGTTCTCAATTTGCGGGTCTGTCTCTTGATTAGGTTCCATGTTTCAGCTCCATAAGTGACTATTGGGAGGATGCATTGGTTATACACCCTTCTCTTTAGGATTAATGGGATCTTCTTATTTTTTAAGGTTGAGCTAGCTCTGCCAAAGGCTTGCCATCAAGGTGTAGATCCAGTATATGTTGAAGTGTTGAAACATATATACAACCCCAGCGGCTCCTTTATCAGGTTACATAAAGACTCGGGCCCCTTTTAGCTCCAGAAAGGAGTAAGAAAAGGTGATACCAGCTCACCTAAACTCTTCACAGCCTGCCTTCAGAAGACTAGACTGGGAGAGTAAAGGAATTAAAATAGACGGCGAGTATCTTAGCAACCTCAGATTTGCAGACGACATAGCCATTTTTGCGAAGAACCTACACAACCTCCAATTAATAGATGAAAAATGAAAAGAACAAGAAAGTCGGCCTACACATGAACTTCAGCAAGACAAAGATCATGTGCAACAACCTCATCGGGGATAAAAACACTAAGAACAAAATTGAGGACACAGAACTGGAGGAACTAGACCACAACATCTACCTAGGACGACGGATCTCCATGAGACATATGGAATAGTCATCAACAAGTAGGAACGGAAAATAAATATAGAATGAGGCAAAGTTTTCGAACCCAGAAAAAAAACATACTTCCCAATAACATCCTAAAAAGAGATCCAAATAAATCGAATTATTCGCCTGAAAAAGCTCTCTCTCTCTCTCTCTCTCTCTCTCTCTATATATATATATATATATTTATATATATATATATATATGTATATATATATATATATATATATATATATATATATATATATATATATATATATATATATATATATATATATTGATTTAAGATTTGCTACACAAACTCAGTTTTGTTTTCGCCCTGTTTTGGTTTCTCCAGGCAAATGATTCAGTTGGTTACTAAAGCTTTCGGGGTTGGTCTACTATTCTTGGAGGTAGGGCCTTATTTTGATTTCATTGGTTTAATGGTTAGATACTTTTTTGTATATTATGGTTTTATCTGATGGTGATTCATGTCTGTTGGTGGTTATCAATTACAAACCAAGGGGTATGGTATAAGTGTTTACATTATTAGCTAGTGTTGTGTCTCTCAGTTTATCTTTGGTATGTTTACTCGTATGACCTTAGTATGTCATTGGATTATATTGTGCTTGGTCTACTCCCTCATGTCTAAGGTAATTATGTTCATTCACCTGGGGGACCCGAAAAGGGCAAAGACATAAAGATGTTTGTGTAGCAAATCCCCATCCCATTAGAATCCAAGTCCTATCCTAAACCAACTCAATATTTGAAGTTGAACACTGCATAAAATTAACCCATCATCCATCAAATGCTATATTATACAGCATCCTTGATTTGTACTGTGATATACATACGTGTGTGAAGAGAAATCGTTATTTGGTTTATCTTTAATTTGATATTATGGATGTGCGTGCATGTATGTGCGCATGTGTGTATGCATTTTTGCGTTTAAAAAAGTGATATATTATCTATGGTCTGCGATGTGTCAGATTGAAATGTATGATTGGACAGGAATTTTATTCATTGTTTCATTTGACTTCCGGCCTTAATCATTTCCTACAAACAAGTGACGATTGACTAAATAAACTATTCTTCCTTCATTGTCTGAACTTGGAACTTTTTTGTGCATCAATTTCTCTTGATACCATCTTTTTCTCTGGAACTTTTAGGGATTCGATAAACATTTTAGAGCTTAACAGAAATTTATAAAACAAGCAAAGGAACAAGGAAAGAGATGAGCAAACAAACAATTTGGAATGGCTGACCCATTGTTACTAATACTGTAGGTTGCTGTTTGCTGTTAAAGAAATCCTTCGAAAACCTATAAGATTACAAAGAGAAACAACAAAACTCTTGGGAAAATTGAAAACGCAATAAGTGGCTGGTAACAGCTGTTTACGTTTGTCTTACTAACTATTTCTTTTATTTTTCTTATCTTTCCAATTTAGTAGATAGCCTGTCAGTTTAATTTCCTGACTCTTTCAATTTCCATTAATACTTGAATTGAATGCTTGCTATCCTAGAGCGAGCCTGCGCTAACAGAATTCAATTGCAAGTGAATTTTAAAGTCCTGATCAGATTTAAGAATACTAAGCTTCAGGTTATAGAAAATAAAACTAATGGTATTCCATGTGCAGTATTCGGTAAACGTAGATAATCAAAAAGTGTAAACCAAATGGATACAATTGACTCATTGTCAAGTCAAGAAAAAAATGAAATATTCTTTCCAAACAATGTTCGATGCAGTTCATGCACTTCCAACTTATTTGTAATATGATTGATTTTATTTAATTATGGATTATCACACTTATCTTTGAAATGTATTAAAAAAATCAAATGCATTTTGAGCTATCGAAAACTATGATAGCATTTTCGAATTTCTAGAAGATAATATCTATAAAATATGTTTTGAACATAGTATTCAAGTTGGCACTGTTAGCATTCGTACAATATGAAACATTTACCGCTTAAATAAATAGCCTTCTTCATAGGTGCTTTATCGAGTTATATTGAGAATACATCCTGAGCAAACATGGACATAGAGAAAAAAAGATACTAACAATTTTCTCAAAAACAATTACTTAAACATTCCTAACTTTTCGAGGATATTTTTGAGGACTGTTCATCTAAGGTTAACACAACAGGGTTTGTTTTTTTTTGCTTCGTTTTAAATATAATGTTCCTGGACACATTTTCGTGGTTTCAGTTGGATCAATTTATCTACTCTTTGTCAATAATGGCACTAAAATTTTGGTAAAGATCATGAATAATTTTTTCAATTGTTTTTCAGTTTATTGTCTCCACAGCAGAATTTCTCCATTGAAATGACTGCGTAAGGTAGAGAGTGCGCCCTGATTCATGCCACAAAAGACAATGGAACTAAAATTTTGTTTCCTACCACACATTCGTACTTTAATAATTGATGGAAATAATAATACTTCGAAACATACATAAACAAAACCTACCCGTATGGCTGATGTAAATCATCGCAAGTTTGCTGAATATTTTAAGATGATTAATTTCCTATCTTTGTAAAAACCGTTCGACATAATTGATCGATATATTTGGTGAAAAATTGTTTTTTTGAGCCTCGTGGAACATATTCATCCAAGCAATTTTTCTGAACTTCTTTCATTATGCAAGAGGTAAGTGATCTGTTTATAGAAGCACGAGACAGGAAAGGGAAATGATAAGATTTTCAAGGGGACTGACTGTCGTTATTAATCGACTGTAGAGTTGAGATTTAGGAAATTCAAGATGGTTGGTTCAGAGAAAATCTTTCATAAATTTGCTTTCTTTATATAATTCAATCAAGGTTCATGAGCAAGATCACCAGAGACGTCAACAAAGGTTTGCGGATGTCCCAGACGGGTAAATGTGGAATGTTCTACCGTTAATGTCAGTTGGAGTACGACAAAGAGTATATTGTCCCGCGTTAGACCGAGTGGTCATGGACCAAGGAATTTTTCAATACTTGATGAACTTGAGAGCAATAATTTATTTTCACAATGCATCTGAACAAAGATAAAATGATTCTTGGTCTGGTGAGATGAAGTTTGAAACTTTCTGTCATTCAAAATAAACAATCAGTGTACTTTCCTGAAGAACACCGACACAATTGATAGACATGGAGGAACTTCTTTCATGACATCTGCTTACTTCAGGGGGAAAAGGGCTGTTCAATTTTTGTAGGTTAGAAAATCATGGAATAGAAAATCTTGATATTTTTGAAATAAGAAGTTAGGCTCGAAATCTCTGCATGAGAACAAATTGAATCATTCAACAGAACAATGATCCCAAAAATAAGCGGAATCCATTGATTGGATTGATTGGAAATTTCTTTTAAAATCACCATCGTTCCATGACTTTTAGAATCACATGATAAACATCCTATTGAGAATATGTGGTGTTGACGACAAAAATTGCTCGGAAACAAAAAACATACAAGAAAAATGCCGGAGTTTGAGAAGTTCTGAAAAGACGAATGGACTAGACTTCCATCGAGACTTGATAAGAGTATCTGGTTAATCATGCTAACTGCTTAGCAAAAATTATATTAGAAAAGTCATTTGCAATATATTTCTGCATCCCAGTTGCTTGAAGCATTATATACAAATATTCAACCAATTTATAATGCTTTATGTATAAACTGTTTGAACATAGCTTCTTCAATAAAAACGTATTTACTTCATATTGTGTGTGTACTATTGCCTACGCTGTGATTTGAACTTAGCCAATCACGTATGAAGAGATATAAATTTTCCTTCGATTCAAATAAGTATTGTTCACAATGTGTATCTCATAAGGTTTGCAGAAAGGAAGTTCCCGGTTTCTGAATATATTTTTAGACCGTGAATAACTTTAAATTAATTTTGTAGTATCGACAGTCATGTCCGATTAATAATGTATGCCTAAATTTGGAGACGTATAATCTCAATCACATTTCCAGTAAAAAAAAAATAGTTGGTCTTTAAGATTGTTGAATCGTCGGAATCATTCTTTTTTTTTTTAGATCATTTCAATAATATGAATGTATACATATTTTTTACACATACAACTTGAAGCGGTTCACGCTGCGATGTCAAAGATGGATAATATTCAATTTTATCCTAAGGCGTTTTCAAAATAGTGCTACAATTTGTCTGTTAAATCTAATTTGTCCTGGACTGTTATTTTTGCAAAAATATTCATTTTGTCCGGCTTTTTTTTTCATCTGACCTTTTTCCTTTTGTGGTAGAATATATATATATATATATATATATATATATATATATATATATATATATATATATATATATATATATATATATATATATATATATATATGTATATGTATATATATATATATATGTATATATATATATATATAAGACAGTGATTCATAAATATTCAGAGTATCTTTACTTGTGAACTAAATTGTCTTATCGACTATTTCACTATTTCAATATATTCGCGGTATATGTTGCCCCTTTAACATCTGAATACATCATAGTCATGGTTTCGAGTTTGTTAATAGTACAATCAAGAATGTGGTCTCACGAGGTAACATCTTCCCTCATATTTCGATTCGACTATTTCATTAATCATAATGATTGATTTGATCCTGATAATCCTAAAAAGAAGTGTACACAATCAATGCTTTCTCTCAATGGTTACTTATGGAGCTGAAACATGGAACTTAACCAAGAAACAGACCTACAAATTGAGAAGCATGCAACGCACGTATGAGAGAATCAAGCTAAACCTTACATGAAGAGATCACAAGACAGCACAGTATATAAGGAAGAAAACAGGAATCTGTGATATCAGAGAAACTTTTTTTAAAACTCAAATGGCAATGGGCAGGCCATGTTGCAAAAATGAAAGACAACTGATGGATACCGCGTCTCTCATGATGGATCCCCGAGATCACATGAGAAACCGAGGCCAACAGAACACAGAATGGAAAGATTATCTAGACAAATTCAGGGAATACTGGCTCCACGACGCCCATGATAGAAGAATGTGATGGATCATGGGAGAGGTCTATGTCCAACGAATGATGATGATGATGATGATGATGATGATGATCGACTATGTAGACCTTTTTCATTGTGATGTTTGTTTTTGCAAAATATCGCATCATCTAAGTCTTTCATACCATCTAGAGTCCTGATTTGGATTCCGGTGACTCTTGGTCCATCCCTTGGTGGGAATTAATGTTGAAAGCAATATATCACGAGATTAAAGAGAGCGGCAAGATGCAAGAGATGGTGATCCTAAAACTGGATGTTTCACTATGTCTTAGAAAGTTGAAAGTACGCTTGAACAGGTTTGTGAGGTCTCCAAAGGCGTACCTTGGTTGGACAGGGGCACTTCATTTTGATCCTCTATTTTTGTTGATTTGGAGCAACGCAATTAAGGTAGTAGAGCATTTCAGGAATCATAATGTTTTCTTGCAACTTTGGAATGTATCGGAGTGAATAGCGGGAAATTTTATAACAAATCCTCCACTGTGTTACCTGCTGTTATGAACACAAAACATATTGGAGTGTCGAACATAACAAATATAATAGACGACAAAAATAGATTATCTGTTCGTTCCTTTGTTACGTTACAGAATCGCAAGTTTTTGAAGAATCTTGTTCAAGACTTTGTTTGGCAGAGTATTTTATGAGGAAAATGTATTTCCTTTCTTTACTATAAAGTTGATGAATATATTTCTCATTTTGTTAGGAATAATATTTGGAATAATAATGGAAATTGTATTAATGAATATATTTCTATTTTTATTCTGTTCATCAAGATTACATTTACATTTAGAATTAACTTGTACGTCTCTCCTTTCTTATTCCAAACTTTATTTTCTTTTTACAATCATTTTATATCTTCAACCGAACGTTGCTTATCTACTGCATTTTATCTACTCATAGAGAAAATCATGAAACATTGAAGAAAATAAAGTGTGAATAATTCAAAAGGCATTGATATTTCGAATTCTTAACGAACATTATTCAAAGCACAAATGTTGTTTACACTTCTGCTATGTAGTTAACAAAGGGCAATTAGGTTTAAAATAATGTTTGCGAGAGCTTGGCTTATCACAAAGCCAACAACTAAATGATTTTACTGTTTCACTCTGATCCACCATTAAACAATTGAGGGAAGCAAAATACATAAAAATCATTTCAAAATATGATGCATGCACGGATAAAGGGTTTGAACTTCTCTGTAATATATGCTACATTTTGGAGAGAATTTTGCTCTACAGTTGAATTTTAAGTTCAATCTCTTAAGTTACGTATACTGTAGAACCTACTCAATGAAAATTTTGAAAAATACTATACGCATCTATATACTGAGGCTTCGAATCGATGTTTAAAGACATCTTAAGAAATACTGAGCTAATCAAAGTCTTAATTATTTGTATGAACACTCCTTATCCTTTGAAATATTGAACGTGCATTAGATCTAGATTCTGATTAGAGAAAACACGTAGGTGAACCAATAGTATTCAAGATCCAGTTGTTGCTGGCTCATTTTGAAGGTCAGAGAGTAAAAATATAAATGAACAATCACTTTGACTGGAACAAATCTTTCAATACAAAGATTTTAGTAGTTAGAACAGAAGTATCAGTCCTTCTCCGCGATTGAGAAGGAAGTTGATGTGACATCGGTACTAAAGGTTGATGTCTTTAATATCACAAGGGACAAAAGTTGAAATCACGATATTTTATCTCATAAGCGCTACTATAATTTTTTTAACGCAGTTTCTGCATGTGGACTTACATCTAACGTTCAAGATATATGCGTTTTGACGCCTTTGCCTGGTATTGAATGGCTGAATACTTTCCAGACAGACCGTGGATTTATCCTATAGCGTGTTTGAGCATAAATCATTTAATCAATGGAAATGTTTACAATCCAATTTCAATATTTTATGTAGAATTTGAACTTATTCAGCATACACATGGATCAATCATTGCCTGTTGCAAAGTTTGAATGAATCCATTGTGATCTTGGATCAGCAAATACATTCTATTGCCGTTGAAATATGATGCATAGTTATTCTGTATTAGATTTGCAAACATCTTGATACATATAAATTCAGTTGTAAAAGACCTTTGCGATTAAATGTGGTGAATATTTAACCCTAATCAAACAAAAAGATTATCAATATGGTTTGATACAAAAACAGTGATCTGGCAAGTAGACAAAAGCGCACAAAATAGGAGTCTTTTTATGAATTCGATCTGAAAGAATAAAGAAATAGAAGAAAAGGTGCCCAATATTGCGAGTGAAGAACAAGTTCAGTATTGCTGCTGCTGGGCGGATTATTCTGTTAGGGGATCCAATGCAAATGGTTTTATCATCTTTGCACACTGTCTCTTTTCCATTGCATGGGATCATTACTTACGATTGTGGGTTGCTTGCATCAAATACCTCGGTGACATATTAGGTTAAGATTGTTGTTCTTCAACTACGATAGATTCTGCTCATATTATTTTCTGATTTTCAGTATCTAAATACCCTTTGTCATGGACATAATGTAATATTGTTCAGCGATACAAATGCCAAAATCTAGAAGATATATAAGGGAGGTAGAGAATTAAGTACAAACCGCAGTCAGCTAACAATATCCAAAGCTTACTATGGCCAAAAAACTATGATTTTTTATGATACATAATATAATTTATAATTATGATATATAATATATCGAAATGCTATGATCGCTTGTGATAGTTTGACCCATCATATTCGTAGTTTGCAGTATAAGTTCCATTTGACATGATCAGTGAATCAATGATAGAAAGGCTAATTAGTTCGAAAGATCTGCTGTATCAATTATGAAAATACCTTGTAGGATCTATGAAGGAACATAATACTGTGTTAGGATTGGCTGAACGGTACATGTGTTCATTTTAGTTTTCGGCTGCTAAAATTTTACAGCTTATATGATATTTAATAGTGTCAAATAAGTACGACAAAACGTCAAATAGAGAGAAATGTGACGATGAAGTTTGTGCTACGCAAATGACCCAAGCAGAAAACCTTTTATGCTTAGGATAGCAGCGTTTGAAATCCCAGCTTTTACCTGAGCTTCCAACACCATTGAATAAAACATAACCATTTCAGGTATAGATATCTCATCTATAAGTATCATTCACGAAGACAGATCACTTTTTTCCCTCCGTTAGTTTGCTTCAGTGATTCGATATAAATAAAACTGCCTATTCTCTCACAATGGTCCCTTTAATATCGATTTTGAAGACATGCTTCAGGGATGTTTTTTCGCAAAATTGAGATGATAACTCAATAATACATTTGGTGCTTTTTATTTGCACGCAACTCGCTAGGTATTATTGCTTCTCACACAAAACTTTCGTGTGTTATCTTTTTCTTGGCAAACTTTTGGCTTTGGGAATATCGAATTTTCTGCAAAATAGTAATTTACTGATTGGCGCCTCTACCATGAGAGCTATTTTTCAATCTGCCCAAACAGTATTTGTGGATAAGTGTCACAAGAGGATAACAACACTTGTAAATTAAAGAAAAAACTTCAAAGGCCTTTGGAATCAAAGAAAACTCATCGTTTACCCCATGGACACAATACGTAAATATGTAAAGATAAGATTTCTAACTTTACATTGAGTCTACTTTCTTATTTACTTTTCCCATGTGACTTTAGGTTTATCAAAGTTGTCACGCTTAACCTATTTTCTCAGTCGGAATTATAAGACCGTTGTATCGAAGAAAAGTCGTTGCTTGATAAAAAAAAAAATGTATAACCTACTTCATCATGACGAAAGAGAGAAAAAAATAAAACTCAAATGGGAATAAATTCAAAAACCAAAAAAACTAACGAGAGAAGAATTGTTGTTTATAATTCAAATCAAATATAATTGTCAAAGGTATCGTTAAAACGAAGTTTAGTAAGATCGTAGTTTATTACCTACTTTTTTCTGTAAATGCTAATCGCATTATTAACGGCTGACGAGAAACTCTTCCAAACTAATCTTACTGTAGGGGGGTTCAGTTCCCATTGGATAGCCAATATTTGTGGTACTATCTGAAACGATGCAAAGTTTAGTAAGTGAAAAACTGAAAATGCAATGAAACCTTAGGTAGCGAAAAAAACCTACTTGGACAATGTAAAATTCGTCAGATACTGAACAGTTGTCGTATGGAAGTGAATCAGAGAAAAAGTCATGTGGGATTGTCTCTTTTATTATTGAATGCCAGGAGTCAAATTCTGGTATCACTTCCAGTGAATCTATTTTGTATTGAAATTGGTAATAAGTTATTAAAGATAAATGGTAAATAAATGGAAGAACTCAAATTCAACTTGTTAAGTCTCGTGACTGCAGAATTATGATCAGAGTCTATTAAAAAGTAACAAAAACTAATCTAATTCTCAGGTATTTTAACTTTTTATCTGTAATTGCATGCAATTATTTTATAACACATTCGATGTTTTAAAAAAATTTCCTAGTCAAGTTTATTTGTAGTTATTTAGAAGTATTCCAGGAGATTTGATCTCCTAAGATGAAATCAGGAATCTCCTCGAGTTAGTTGAAGTCTAACACTTTTAGATCAAGACCATTGCAATTGAAAAGAACGGCCTAAATACACTTTATTATTTTCCAGAAGATTTATAGTGATTTTAATTAAATTTAAGTGGATGTCTCATATAGCCCACACAAAGCACTAGAATGGCATCAGATATCAGAGTTAAATATATAAGTTTATCTTATACTTTTCAACCTATTTTTCACTGTTTGAGAATGAAAATGATTATTGGATAATAAAATTGGAATTAAAATTTGAGTTTTGTTAACATTTGTAACTGCGAACGTAATTCAGACAATACAGTAACATCAAGGAGGAAACTGTGTGGGAATGAAAAGTCGAGGCAATCAAAAGCGTTTGGAATAAAATTAGTTGGAATTCCTATATCTACGAAGCGAAAACATGACGATTTTTTAGTTACCCAACAGAGAGGAATTTAACTCATCAGTTATACTATATTATCTTGAGAAAATGTGAATATATGACAAATTAACTGGTTTGAGTTTATGGAGATTCCCCAAGTATAAGTTAAAAAAAAAATTAAAAAAAACACTTTTTTTCCGTACGGTTCAGTAGGGTAAAAATATTGACAATTATTAATTAGAGGATTATCTTTCGAAAAAAATCTCTAGAAATAATCAAATTGCAAATTAAATGGAAAATTTGAATGCGTGGTACTTTCAACTCCATTGAATCAGAAAAAGATCACGTTCCCAAATTTGATCCATTATAAGTTAATGAGATGTTCTATGTCAGATCATAGCGTCCAATGATTTACAAACATCACACGCACGCACACACACACACACACACACACACACACACACGCACACACACACACGCACACACACACATATATATATATAAAGAGAGAGGGGGAGAATAATTGATAGATAAATGGATAAATAGATAGATAGATGGATAGATATAGGGAGAGGGAGGAAAAGAAAGGGGTTTGGATGTCCATCTGAATATCAACACTCTATCAGATCGTAGTTTTATATGATCTAACTTTCTCTTTTTCAAATCTAATGTCATCTTCAAAACAGACGAATGTCAAATCATTGATAAACTTCTACTCAAGTACCGATGTAAAAATCGAAAATATCAACAAAAAAACATAATTATTGAAAGCGCGCTCTTATCTTTGGTCCTGAGATATCTTTTTTTTCCTGCTGACATGATGAATAATCTCAATGATAAGAAAGAAGAAGAAAGACACAATCAATATCAGCCATACTACGATAATTATGAAGTTCCTCTTACGAACGATTGTAGTTTTAGTTAGTTTAAATCGAATATCGAATAGCTATCCAAGAATATAAATATTCTATGGTCAAATACACTCTTACATGTACAAATATTCATAAGCAACTGAATCGAGAAATAGTAGGTTTTCCACAAGCGACAACTTGAAGGTGAGTGCTTTCAAATACCAAAGCCTGTTTGTCAAAAGAATCGTGTCTTAAACGACCAACTAACACCGTAAACATCGCAACCGTGTAGCAATAGAATTGATCATTCATTGGCTTTCAAAGTCACCTTCACTCGTTGAACCATTAGCAGAATGCTCCACATGGGAATTATTACCGATTCTTCGTTAACGCAATGGCTTTTACTTATTGATTGACTTAATAAGAATACTAAACTTTAGCTGTTGATAACCGATGCATGTTAATCAAACTTTTGCGCTCAGCAACAAAAATGAACATGCATAAAATTAAATAATCATTATCATCATCATCATCGTCAGTCTTTTAACGTCCATCATTGGACATAGACCTTCCTAAGGAGTCGCCACGATTCTCTTTCATGGGCGTTGCGGGGCCAGTATCTCCTGAACTCGTTTAGTTCATCTTTACATCTTGTGTTTTGCTGTCCTCAGTTTCTCGGGTGATCTCCAGGGATTCATACCAAATACTTGTTGTCGAAGAGCTGCTGGGGAACCGGCAATTTGTTGACACTTTTCATTCAATGAATATACGGGGAGACTTGGGACAATGACAACAAGGATCGATTACGAAAAGTCTTTTTACTCTAATTTGAAACGACCTAGGATGTTGAAACTCATACTGCAAACGCGCAATTAGACTACTACACACACTCGTGCGCGAGCGCATAACAGAGAAAGGAAACATTTTCAACAACTGCTTCCAAATTTTTTGAAAGAAAACGTTGGGTATGAAAATAAATTTCCATGAACTGTATCTTTGTCAAACTATCGATGTCGTTTACATGAATTAATCAAGAATTACTTAGTTTGGATCATTATTCTGTTGACCTCAAAATTGTATGGCTACTCTATGTCAAAATCAGTGTGTATGTCTAGCACATGGTGTTCTGTTATCCCTGGTATGGTTGAAACTGTTGCAACAAGTTCTTAGTTCTTCAGCTGTGTCATTTTCAGATATTTGTTTTGTAAAATCGTCCATCTGGTATTATGTAATCACTGATGATATCACTCAGGCGCTTATTATTTTAACAGAACTAAGATTGGGGAAGTATAATTGTATCCTTTACTTGAAACTGATTTGCTGATTTGCTTACATATATAACCTTATGATTTTATATAACTCTAACGATTTAAAAATGTTGGTATAAATCACTGAAGGAATTTTTTTAATTTATAAACTCTTTCACATGACTATTGACAGGATTACATTTGAATCATTTACGGTCCTTCTTTCCTAATTCATTTGGTTATAATGGTGCTTATGGTTAATTAATACTTAAATGCAAAAGGTAATTTGTTATCTGAATATATATTATAACTCAAAAAATGTCTAGATAGTCTCGCCATCTTATATCATGCTGGTCACAGTTTCTCTGATGATTTCTGGGCATCCACGATGTGAGTTTTGTTGCCATTCTTGCATGACATTCTTGCAACATGACTATCCCCTTCAAATCTGAGTTTTCAATTGATTTCATGATATCAACCAATCCTGTTTTTCCCTTAATATAGGGTGCTTTCTGGTGATCCCTGCTTCGCATAATCTGTTCAAATGTTTGTTGCATGGTTCTCGGTTTGATGGTCAGTCTCTAGGTTTGTTTCCTTGTTTTAACGCCCTAGGTGACTATCAGGGAGTTATATTGGTTGCACACATTTCTTATTAGGACTAGGGTTGACCTTGCTCTTCCAAGAGCTACTCACCCTGGGATTATCTTTTACTTCATTTCTTCTTCTTTCGAGTACTTGGAGATTCGTTGTCGTAGGTAGATGTTGAGCTCCACTTTTTCTTGCTCTGTGATTTGGGTTTTAATCGTGGGCTCTTCAACCTCTTCGTTCTATATGACTTTTGTTTTACTTGAGTTCATGTGCACTATCTTAGCCAAGGTATCGATTCATGCTTTTCCCATTAGTGCAAAATGAACACAATATCTCAGCTGGTGATAGATATAGAAGCATTCCCCAAAATCTTGGAACGTTACAACTTCTTTTTCCAAAAATCCCACCTTTCTTCGTCCAAGTCAGTGTCTTTTCGTACAAGTTGAATATCAAGTTAAACAAATGCAGTTCGAATAGCGTCGATTCGATCCGTCTAACAATCTAAAATGTCTTATATCGTATATCTTTCAGCCTTCAGAGATTTATTGACATTTCACGCCAACAAAATATGTTCAGAAACATATTTACTTTGCAACAGATCGATGATATTGAAAAAGCGGTCGATATGGAATCAACTGTCTGCTTCACAGAAATTGAAGTAAACATGAAGAAATCTTTTGACACGAAGACATCGAGCTAATAGTTAGAAACCGTCTATGAAAACTGCCAACATAGGTTTTTATCAATTTCAAGTTTGTTTTGCTAATGTTTGTAAGTTTATTCCAAATTTGGCTTTCAATTTGTTGCATTTACACCTTTTTATCACTGTCAAACAATTGGTGAGAGGAGAAACGTTCATTGATCAGCCCCGACGCGAAATGCAATCGAGTGACGTTGTCTGAAAGATGGTTTCTATCCAGTGACTATCAATTTATTCTTTGGTATTCGAGGGACCACGAATGTGAAATGTAATCTCCTTGCACGAAGAGCATTTTGAAATAAAAAAATAATGAATTTGGGTTCAAAAAACCGGTTCAGAAACCAAAGATAAATTCTATAGTGATCAACCGCTTTTACCGGCAGATTTATAATGATGCAGGAAAATGGTATCAGGAGCCTAAGAAACAGAATACCAACCCTTTGGTGACCAATTCAAAATAGCTTATTTCAGCCATTTCTTATTCAAACAGGGTTAACTTTGGATTTATCATAATATACCCATCATGTTATATAGCATTTTAGAGACCAATAAATAGGCAACAGTTAATTCCTATCAATTGTAATTTGCGTATTGCACAATACTACCAAATATTGACAAAATATTACAAAATGGCATTCCGATACAGTTTTTCTACAAACAAAACAGAGCTCATCATGCCATTGATATTCAACAGAAAAAATTTCAAAGACATTAGTGTATCGTTATAGTTTTTATAAACTGTCATGTAAAAAGTTTTACATTGCTAATGTAAACACAGATACATACATAAAAAGAAAGTGTCAATGACAGAATCTTAGCGTGTGGGAAGATCATTTGATTAACAGATTGCTTCTTCGTGCGCAAGTAATAAGTAATAATAACCAAAATTGATATACATCAGAAAGACGTACAGAAGCTGTTATAGGAACACTGAATAATCACATACGTCACTGTCATTCTTCCTGATCGGGTCCTCAAGAGCAAGCAGGCCAAAAGTAAAAGGTTTCCCCCAAATGTTAAACCATGGTCTCTGCGCTTAGGCATGATAATGAAAATACAGTGCCGTCTTACGTGATTTTTATTCCTGTGAAGTAGGTGTTATTTCTTATTACCTCAGCGAAAAGTTGTTGAAAAATGGCTATATTCTCTTCGAACTTTACCAAGACACTGACGTTCATGCATACGTAGCTGTTTTTATTCTTCTATTCTATGGAATCAAAATTGTTAGGGTTTTCTTGTTGTTTATTTGGAAATAAGTATATTCCAAATTATCATAATCTAGCTTTGAAGATATGCTAAACAATTCCATCAAAAACTAAATATGGTCAGATTGAATTCAAGTAATGGAATCACTGGCATTTTTTTACTGGGAAACACCTTGAATAAAGTAAAAAAAAATCTGTCATTTCTGAACTACACCCATCAGAATGAAGTCCCCAAAAGGTCAAAAAAAGTTTTCTTTCTAAAAATGAAAGCAAATATTTTTGAAAGATTCTACTTGAGTATTGACGTTAATTATCAAGTCTTATACAGAATAATACAGAATAATATGACCAGGAGTGCCAGAACATATAAACATATAAAAATCAAAGAAATGTTTGCTACTTTTGGTAACTACGGTTGTTCAATAATCACCAGTTTGTATATCTTTAATCATAAATAATTGAAAGACCACTAAATGCCCAGGAGCAAAATATGGGGTTTTATTCAGTGTTTTAGCTATATTTCCTTCCTTCTTTTTTTGTAAGTTTAAATCCAAAGCATAAGGATCAAATGCTGAAACTTTCTCAAAAAATTCTACGTTAAGAATAGTGAAATTTAGTGTTTAATTATTTTGACACCCTCTTCTGTGAAAAGTAAATTTTTACTCTGCCTGGAAATAATGAGAAACTGAGCCAGACACCGGTGAAGTGGCTGTGAAATCAGTGGACAGAATTGAAAAAAAGCCTAAATCTGGTCATTGTATTCTGAATTTAAATGCAGCTTAGATCTAATTGTTATCATCGTTTCATTTTGTTTTCCCTTTTGCTTGATTTTAATGCGTTACTAAATATAAAATTATTTGAGAGAAGGCATTTTTCGACATTTTGTTTATAATCAATCATGCTGAAATTATATAAACAGCTAGATGTTGATAAGCGCATAAATCGTCTCGGTGAAACAGCAACTTGATATTTTTTTTGTTTTCTTCATTTTCACAGCAAACTTATTAACCCCAATTGGTTTGATTCCAAATATACAGAGTTTGAATTATTCTCATCACATTTTCGATCTGACCATCTCCCATTTATTTTCTTGCTTCACGCTCCCTGCAGCCAATACGATTTGCATCTCAAAACATTCCAACTGTGGTTAGTTGATTAATAACCGCTTCAATAATTGAAATCTTCAATCAAATTCAATTTCCTGTGCAAACTATCATCCAAGTCAAACGAATATCAATTATTTGAGTTAAATAGATTAATTTTTTTTCCTGTGAAATGCAAAATTTAATCAAATTGGACATTTCGTACAGATAATTATTTTATCTGATAACATCATTTTAACAGGATATTAGATCCTAAACTGTTTTAAAATGCATTTTATTCCGTAGAGAAATTATGTAACAAAAATTGATTGATGACCATCAGACATTTGGGAATTATTCTATTTGAATGTCGGGACGATGATTGATATCTCATCTACTCACTGAAAAGAGTGGATCAGTTTTGTTCAAAATGTTTGTTTGAAATGAATAGACAGAGCAGCGGGATATCTGTTCTTTTGACAGTATTTTATTTTTGCAAAATTGAGTCAAAGCTCCAATCATATTATTACAATAGATTTCTTGGTTTCAAAGTATTTTTCGGGCTATTGAACTCATTCTCAGCGTTATTATCGCTTCCCACAACGATTCAATCGATCTGATCTACAGCTTTCTCTGTGTGTATTACTTGTATGTAAGAGTGAGCTGTTTTTCACATGATTACAGTAAATTAGTTGCCTTTCAAATATTTTCTGGGATACTGAACTCTTTCCTCGTGTTATATTACTTCTCTACCGAAATTTCAGCTGATCCTGCAGCCTCTGCTATATGTACTAAGTAAAGGTAGTCTTTTGTCGAAAGTAGCAGATACGGAACAATAAGTAACAGATATATCTGCTAGCTAAAAGGTTTGAAACGAAAATTGCCAATGTGTTCAAACTTTCCTTTTCTCAAGCAAAGAATACCGTATCGTTTCCCTGTTAAGCTGCAGAAGCCCTACTAGCCAGCAAACAGGTAGATCAATGCTGATAATCCGAGTTTTGTCACTTTTCCTCACTGCAAATTGCCTGATATTCCGACTGCATATTATGCTATTTACCTTTATCTTCTCAAGAGAACTTGAATCTGATTTCACTTGACTGGATATGAAATTTACCAATAAACTGAATAAACTGATCCTCTCATTGTACTTTTGAAAATTGTTAATTTATCTATTTATGCCTGACATTTTAATGATCAAACGGATTGGCTAGGTTTGCATTATTGAAATAGATCCTTTGGTCTTATAAAAGAAGAGTCATCTTTTAATGATAAGAATGGAAAAAAGATACAATAAAGGCCGTCGATGCGAGAGGCATAAAGAAGTATTGAGTATGCCAGTCATGTACCTCAGTAAGTTTCTCATTATAGAGTAGTGGTTACATATCAAATAACTACACTGATAGATGCTATAAGAACGGGAGGGAGTATTTGCGTAGTTAGTTATATTCCCTATAGATATCCACTCAAAATATATATAGTATGAAATTTCAACACAAAAAACGTGCATTTGGGGGCATAAGCTTTCACCTTTTCACCCGACCCCCATGGCAATTGTATGGGTATTTTGGTTCTTAGTAATAGAGCTAACCAGTTCTAATTATTTTCGGGTGGACTAGTTTGAAATCAGGGTTGTTGTTTTTTCCCCTAGACTGGTTGCCACTTGAAAATAAAAACCCCAATCTGCCTTGCTTATAAACCCATAGCTGTGAAGTTCTCCAAAACTGGTTGCCTTTTGAAACTAGGAATCCAAGTTTGCTTTGCTATTTCAGCCATAGCTGTGAAGGGGAGAGATGGATTTTTATTTCAAAGTTTGTTACATGGTAAATAGCTTAAGTCAGATTTTGAACTCATATTGCCGAGATTGTAGGAAATGAAACTGGCCTTATGAGTACAAATCATTTGTATTCGATTTTAGAGACAACGCCTTCACGGTACAGTTTTCTACTGCGTGTATCCTTACATTGAAACTAT
Source organism: Thysanoteuthis rhombus (assembly GCA_963457665.1). Classification (NCBI taxonomy): domain Eukaryota; kingdom Metazoa; phylum Mollusca; class Cephalopoda; order Oegopsida; family Thysanoteuthidae; genus Thysanoteuthis; species Thysanoteuthis major. The sequence continues at coordinate 50,287,108 of OY735223.1, forward strand.
CATCTGATCAATACTATTTCAACCTGAACGTAAGTATTGATTCTTCGGTTTTGAACGGATTAACCCCGAGGAATAGTCTGGTATCACCTTCCCGTAAGAACAGATGTTTTTACTTTTTGGTTAATCTTTTTTTTGAAAAAAGAGAAAGTTCACGGAGGGGCAACGGCGTGTAGTCATGGTTTCAAGCCAGTCATGCTGAAGTAAACTTTGTAAATAAGGATACAAAGATATATATACAGTTTTATTCAATTATAAATTACCATACGACTTGTTCACACTCTCACCTATACAAGTCGGAATATCTGTCCACACCAGATTGGATGGTTGAAAAAAAACCGGACTAAAAACTTCAGTCTTATAATTAAACTTCCCTCAATGTTTGCCCCCTTGGAGGTAGAAAACTTTCTTCCCCTTTTGACCCTTTGAAAGTGGAAAATGTTTATTTCAGATTTGACCCCTCAAAGCAAGGGGAAAGTGTCTTAGACCTCCTGAACAGATGAGGAAATCTCCCTCAATTTTTGATTTCGTGAAGTGAAGGCGGGGAAAAAGTTCTTCAACTTTTTTCCCTCCAAAGGGGAGAAACAGCCTCAGTACACTTTTGATTCAATAAAGTGAGAATATGTCGATTCACTTTTGACCCCATAGGAAGGAAGAAGTCTTTCCTTTGGCTTTGGTCCTCTTATTGGATTAGAACTTTCTCTTGAAAAGGTTTTTCATCACAATCTAAAATTTTTAATATAAACGTATGAAATATGATGATTCTATGTATATCAGACAAAAAGTAAAGGTATACTTTAGTTTTTAGATACATTGTAAGTAGAAAATCCACTTTAAAACATTTTTGAAATTTTGTTCACTAAGCACCTTACTTCAAAATCTTCCCTTAGATTCGTTGAATATGTACGCTGAATTTGATAAGACTGCGCCCATGTTCAGGTGGTTTCTATGAGATGAAAATTATGATACTCCTCACACACATATATATATATATATATATATATATATATATATATATATATAGAGAGAGAGAGAGAGAGAGAGGGGGGAGGGAGAGAGAGAGAGAGAGATGCCTTTGTATTTGAGTGTGTGTGCGCTCGAAGCGGTATGCGCATGTGTGTGTTATTTTCCTTTGTGAAAAAAGCAAGGATTTTCTTTACCAACCGATATCTCAATCCCTTATGAAGGAAAACCTCTTTCTTGTATGACCTAATTGGGAACAATTGTTGGCAAGATACAAACTAATATTCTTTGTAATAAAATTGCTCCTTAATGGTTACTTCACGCTTGTAAAGTGATATGATAAGCTTAGTAAACTCCTATACATAGCCATCGTTTAATACGCCACTGAAAAGTGCTTTTGATTTCCTTCGTCTTTCTTATCAAATAATCTGATGTCTGAAAACATACCAGTTCGTATTCATGTATGTTATTGACGTTTATATGCATGACACATGTTAGCCAGATACATACATATTCATATGAGTACAAAATACACTGTTTTGAGGATATATTAGTGGATGAATATTGGAAAACCTTTTTACCTCGACAAAAAATGAAGAACAATCCATTTGTACATGACACTGAACTCATCCTAGATATTGATAAAATAAATCACATTCTTGACTCCGTCTGAGGAAAAATGAATCCACTCGGTGCCATTGATAGAAAAAAAATATTTATTGACGTCAAAAATTGTACAATTTTTCCTTTAAATCTGTTTTTTGACAGAGAGTCAAACATTCATACAAAACTATGATTTATTCTCCATTACACACACTCACACACGAGTGATTTAACATGCACTAGCATAAATACAGACACGTGCATTCACACACACACATACACACACAAACACACGTACTCACATATATATGTGTGTGTATGTGAGTGTATGGAGAATATTTGTTTATGAATGTGTATACGTATTTACTCATAATGTCTACATAGGAAGTGCATATTGAAATATCTGTTTATGTGTATGTTTCATATATGTCTTTGATATATGACTCATACGTGAATGAAAAATACACGTAAGAATATAAATATGCAAATGTTTATGTGTGTGTCCTCTGTTGGGCATCGTTATTCGTTGTCCGTGTCATACATCAATTCTGTCACCTGAAGCTACATCATGTTGAAAAATATTGGAAACAAAGGGTTAGGTAACCACACAGCCTTTTTCTATTGAGAATACTTTGAAAGAATCTCTATTGCATATGAAATGGCTTGGTTGGAGTTGGTTCATCATGAGGAGAATCGGGAATCAGCCTTGCTTTTCTGAGTCCATTCAGAGACCCGAACTGTTCAACGTGTCCAATTCCTTTGTCGACCAAGGTCACATGTATCGACTTATTTGCATTTTTCAAACGTATTGATATACTATTCTATAGAATATACAGTATCTAAGTTCATTTCGGTCATCTGCCCGCAGGACGATTCTGTTATTAGGGAAATGGGCATATAATCTGACAGGAGTGTAAAGTGCTATAACGCATTCACAATTTTTTCTGTAATATTTGGGCCTTTGCATTGCTGGTGACTCTTTATATCAATGGCAATAATTATATATATATATATATATATATATATATATATATGTGTGTGTGTGTGTGTGTGTGTGTGTAAATAGACATATTGCTTAAATTCAGCCTTATCAACCATCCAGTTCCCTAGTCCAGAGATCTAGGATATCGGCCTCCGAGTCTGAAGTGAAAAATTCAATTCTGCATTTTCTTTTTTGTACTTTGAGTCATTTTATTGTATGTTACATATACCTCAATCAATGAATCTCCAAGAAATCCTCAAAAGAAGAAACAATAGAGCGGAGAATCACTCTAGGATGACTGACTTTCCTTCAGTCATGATATTGTAGAAATTTATATTCGAAGAGGGCTATAAAGGAGTTTGAAAAAGAGGAATATTATCCATCGGAAATAGTTCCCATCAACACTTCCTGAATATAATTGAATGTGATCCAAAATTATTAAATCAACTAACACATATAATTTACGAAGTGATGCGTGGGAGATTACAAAATATTTTCAAGGTTTTTCATGATATCCATTGGCAAAGAAAATTGAAGAACTTTTGGGAGGGACATGTTTCCTGCTCACTGACCGTGGTACTTGGCAAAATCCCGATGGAGTTTTTGATTATTTCAGCAAAAAAATGAAAACTGGAAAGAAAAACTAATGATGGGGTTTGCAATGAAAATATCGTCCAGGATTCATCTTTGCCTGATTTATCATGCCAGATAAAATTCATTGCGATATCTTGTTTAATATTAGGGAGGGAATTATCATTATCATCCATAGAGTTTTATACTTTCACAAGATAACATGCACCGGCGGGTCTCCAAAGTACTCGAGGTCACTCCACAAGATTAAAGCTGAGTTTGTCTATAATTATTTTAATCGTTCATTCTATTTACGATGTCTAGGCCGAGTGACACATTCTGCGTATCATAACGGGAGGTCCTCTAAGAGAGATGTCAAATAATACAATGCATTTATTATCATTGTCAGACTATATATCATAAATGTTGTCCCTGGAACATCGTATTCTCTCCTGATACGAAAGATAACAATAATCCCTAATAAATATTGATATTTGAATTAATTCTATGCGACATCGGGGGAAGAGTGTATTAATTGCATTATATTTCGTCATTGATTTCTCTGTTTTGCAACATAGCCCTCAGGGAAAATCATTAGATATTCAACTATTGATGTCCTCCCGGGCTTCTTCTAATGTAATGAATGACTTGTTCATTTCTAACATCGATGCAGAAAGCTAATTTTTTAACAAACATTTACGGACAAATATTCAAGTCAATCATATTAAAGCAGGGCACATCTTGGTTTTATTTTATTCCATCAAGGATGTTACGTAACAAAACTTTCCAATATAATTTAAATAATGAAAATTGATAGAAACAGTGTCGTTTGACAACCAATGTTAAAGATTAAAACTATATTTCAATGACCTGCCTCTTTTGCCAGGCTATAGAAATATCTTTATTCCAAAAACTTTTCATGAAACTTTTTCTGTGAGTATATGCTAATTTCGACGAGATAAATATGAAATGAAATCTTTTTGTTAAATTCTAATACGTTGAACCATTTTAAATTTGTAAAACGGGGTGCTTATTCAGGGTAGTAGATCAAATACGTTCGATCACGAAAATAAACATGCAGATAAAATTAAATTAAATTGAACAAGTGTGTAACACACCATTTCTCGATAACTCTTGGCTCTTTGTCTTGTCGACCCTAATGTAACAAATATCTATCTAGTTTGAGTCGTCGTGGAGCCATGCAGTCCATTACTTTATTAGTGAGTTCAATTCCGATTATTCTTCCTCATTTGTAGCCATGTTTTAGAATAAGCTAAATTCACCACAGTAAATAGTCCAATTTTGTCCAAGTGTAAACATTCTTAATCTTTGCTGGACTCAACCGACCTCAGTTGATAGCCAAACGTTTTGATGTGGAACAGTGGCTTAAAAGATGTCATATCTGATGATTGTTACTGAGAAGCGTTGAATTCTGATTACGTGATCCACAATCGTATTGGTGTGCCTGACAAGCTTTGCAAATTCCTTGGAGTCTCATTATGAAATAATGGTTAGCTGTGTAAATAAATACACCAGCTCTTTCACGTGAAGCAAGAATTCGCGAACTAGTTCCGAAGACCCTTGCAACCGTGGCATTTGGTCACACCAAGTTGAACTTGATAACTATCATCAAGGTGAAATGATTGGAAAGAAGAAATCTGAATGTTTGCCCCAAAAGGGAATGATCTGGGCTGGTTTATTTGGAGGAAAAGGATTCAGAAGTAGGAAATTTTTGGAAATCTCCGTCAACATCTCTCAGCATGAAGTAGAATCTATAGAAGACTTTGAAAGTATTCGCGGAAATCATCCCCACAGCAATTTTGTTGCTGAGTGAAACCTCATTAGCTTGCAACGTGATAAACAGGAGGACATCCTCTTCCTAATCCTGCTCCTCCTCCTCCCTCTATTACTACTACTACTGTGTTTCTCTCCCTTTTCCTCTCTCTTTCTCTCTCTTTCTCTCTCTTGCTCTTGCTCTCTCTCTCCCTCTCTCTCTCCCTCTCTCTCTCTCTCTTTCCCTATATTTCTCCATTCCTCCTTCTCTATCTCCCCAATTTTACTATGATTCATCTATTACCAAAGTTAAGGAAGCTCCCTCAGCGAAAAAGAATTTGATTTGCCTAACAAAACTTCATGTGTAAAATGATTTTCCAAATTTTTGTCCAAATTTCAAGTCATAATTTGATTATAAGGTTATTAATATTGTTTACCATGACCAAAACGTATAATCCAAAACAAACAATCTTTTTTTCAGTTCAGTTGATGATGCGTCAAAAATACATTTGTTACATGTAAAAGAAATGCTAGCAGTGATAAGTTCTGAGATTTTAGGGATTACACACAAATGCTTTTAATAGTCATTTGGAATGTAATACCAATAATCAATGAATAAACATACCTCTAATTTATCTTATGTGTATGCTTTATTATACATGCAGTGAACGAATGTTTATAATCTACATCTACCGGGCTTTACCGAGAAAATCGTTCAAAATATCTTTGAAAATATAATTTGCTGATGCATATTCGCTCTACCTTATATACATGACCAAATGTACGTACAAAATAAAATGGAACACTTTTGTAATATTATGAACAATTCTCCAGTCTCTGATTCTATTCAAGTATTTTTAATTCAAGAATCTTTATTTTCCTGAAAGAGAAGCAGATATGTGAATACAAACACTGGTCGCTTATGAACATGAGATTATGACTTGTGAACAGAAAAATTGTGCTAATGTATAGAGACTGATCTATTGTACTAAGAGTCCTTACTCTGTATGAAATGATCTCTTCAAATAACACTGGCGAGAAGAATCTATGTCTATATAAATTATATGATAGGGTTATATCTCGATATAATGGACCGTTTTTGTTTCTCTGTCCGTGACAGTTGAATCTCCTACATGAAATTGAACATTTTGCTGATAAAAAATATATCATACCCACTGTTTTTCAAAAAATTGACTAGTCTATGGGAACAATTTCAGTTGTTTCTTATGTTAAAAAAATCATTTTATAAAAAATCAGATATGTCTGCAAACTATTTTAATATTCAATTGTCGTCTTGGAAAAACAAAAAAAAGCAGATATAGACAGTGAATAAACGAAATGAGAATTAAGAGTTGAAACAGTTATTTTGGCCTTTGCAGCTGCTAAGCTCAATGGTAGGAGCAACGTTTTGCTGAAGCAGCTACCGCATTGGTCGCAGGTTCTATTTCTACAGCAGTCCCATTTCCTTTGAGTCATCCATTCAAGTAGTTTTGGCCAAATGATATATTCATTGTAGAATAATGGGATATTATTTCAAATAGGTTTTAATATATTATAATGCAATTCATAATCATTTACATAAAAAGAGAGTAAAGGAAGAAAGAAACGGAAGGGAAAATATTCTATCACAAATCATATTTTGCAAATAGAAAAGATGGAAATATCATAAACAAATTCAAAAAATATGATTTTTTGCCAGTCTTTTTAAGGAAATATATTTTTATATAAAAACAACCTCCTCACGAATTCCGTGTTCCTGACCTTCTTTTCTAAAAAAAAAAGAGAAAATTCTCCAAATGATTGGCTTTGGCATAACAAATTAGTCTGTGATGCCAGCATAAAAAAAAAATTCCCAGATTTTTTTCTTTTATATTAAAGGAGCCTCTCTGCATCGATTCAGATTTTTTTTACCTGCGCTGTAGACAGTTTCCTCAAGACAGCAACGTTCACCTTTACCTGAGCCTAAAAGTCGAACTACCAAAATAAATTGTTCCTTGGTTTCATAAATAAATTTGGCTATTTGAAATATTTTCACACGAAGAAATGACTACTTAACTTCCCACCATTATTTTCCAATTCTTTTCTTCTCCCTCAACTTTGAACTTTCTTCTTTTCCATTCCGACGATTTCTCCGTTCGTTCATCGGTCTTTTTTCCATATCATTTCTCTTCCAATTATTTCTATTCTTATTTTTGTGGTGTGCACAAAGTTTCCAAATGCCCTTTTTGTGAACTGAAGTTTTCTGCGGAGAACCCTTGTTCAGACTTAATATCATATTTTTTTTTCAAAGTTTACCTTCAAACGTAACTTCTAGGTATGAACAATATAAACAAAATTTTTGCTAGAAAGTCGACATCAGAGGAATCTTAAAACATGGCAAAAAATAGCATATTATCTAATTTTGTTAAAATTTCCAAAATGTATTTATTGAAGGGAAAACTTCGAAAGAAAACTTCGAAAGAAATCTCTTTTCGGAAAAGAAGATATTTTTGAAATAAATATTATACCCCATCATTCTTTATTTCCATGATTCATTTTATTTCAACATTGAATTTCAAACATCTGACGGATAAATCGTTTCATTTGATTACGTTCACCTATTTAAGAAAAGTGCCCAGGAACTGCACAAACTGAGTGTAATCGATGAAAATAATGAAAAATCCTTTTTTCAAATGATGATATAAAAAATATTTAAAAAATTTCCCTAGATAAAAAGTGTAAATTATAATCAATCGAATAAAGCTGTAGAGAAATGCCACGAAGAAAAATATATCACATAATTTTACGTTTTTTTTGTTTTTTGTTTTTTTATCATTCCAAAAAATAGTAAACATAAATAATATATCGATGTATTTATTCGTCAAATGAGTGGAAATCAACAAGAAAAGCAATGTATAAATGACACAAATCATCAGAATGTCAGTAATTGTATGGAGGAAAAAAGGTCAGATTATTGAAATGGGAAATTTTCTTGTATCAAGTCGTCCTTTGATGAATAACAGTCGAAAATGTTATTAAAATGGAATAATTTGGCGAAAAAATTTTCTAAAATTCCTTATAGGTCAATTCTCTGGTAAAATGCTTGCATATTGACAATACCTGGTCATTTATGTCTGGTTACCATTGCCTGTGCATTACAATGAAATCACTTTTTATACATTCAATGAATTTGATATTGTCGTTTTGTGTCGTTTTATTTTATTCCAGATCTGAAGTCAATCACTCTCTTCCTCTTTTACTTTTTCTTTCCCTTCCTCTCTTTCTGTCCATCAGTCTATCTCTCTCTTTCACTGCTTATATATATATATATATATATATATATATATATATATATGTATGTATATATATATATATATATATATGTGTATGTATATATATATATATATATATATATGTGTGTGTGTGTGTGTGTGTGTGCGTCTGTGTGTGTGTGTGTGTGTGTGTGTGTCTATATATAAATATATATCTATCGTTCTGTCACTATATTTACAATTGTATATCCTGCATAGATATTTATTGATAAGTCCAGAAATAATGGAATGTTAGTTTCAAAAAGTTGTGTCTGAATTCTATGAAAATCAGCATTTGAGATCTATTTTTCCCCATCTTGGCTCAAAAACTGTTATACAGTCCTATTTTCTCCTTGGGCCAGTGAAAAATACGACTCTATCTTAGCCATGGGATCAGAAACCTTTGTATCAATATGCATATCTATACATGAAACGAATCAACTTTATCAGATTTATCTTTTATTCTTAACTGCCATTTTATTGTAAATAGGAGAACTACAAATTGAGATAAGCCTCAATGTTTGTCTGATTCAATACTAATCAATCATTTGCCACCCTAGGCTATGCGTTATAGAGTACTCCTCTCATGTCACGCAGTCTGACATATAAGAAACTTGGAGAAAATTAATAATGATATAATCCTTCAACACATACATAAACACATACACACACAAACGCATGCATGCATGCACTCACACATTTGTGTCTTCATTGATCCAGAAAGAATTACTCGTACATTCACCGATAAAAAAAACAAAATCAACTGTATGCATTCAAATAGAAACTCAGTCTTGAGACTCAATCAGTAATACAAACAATTTTTATTTGAGGGAATTAATTGGATTTCTTTGCGTTTGTGAGCGAAATGCAATTTGTATCGTGGTTGCTTGACACATTTTTTACCGTTGATTGATTACCATCAATAATGGATATAGAGACACGAATCCCTGTATTCTCAAAAGGATTCCTATTATTCCAGGTAATATAATCCTTTTTGGTTGATTTAGCATTACATGATTCAGTTTCGGTATACAATATTGGAAAATCACGTCTAGTGAAAAGTATCTCAGTTTGACATGTTCAATCAAAAAAACTAATAGAAGTAAATAAAAGTGGGTCTACAAAAGGGAAAATATCTTTATGATTATGATAGTTTATCTGTACGTGTGTATATTACCGTAACCCAACAAAAAAGATAGGCCGATCATTTCTTTATTCTGACATCTTCAAAAATCTTTTAGAGAATTAAACAAATCTGAATTACTTTCCTTGTTACATTATGTTTTAATTAAATGACCATTTTACGACATAAGTACAGGGTAAGAGTGATCTCAACTAAGGCTTACCTGCATGTAAATTTACCGACGGCTCAACACAGTTATCATTCAAATTGAAATGACTTTTATGGGTTATTTATTGATGAGGTTGCAGGTCATAAAAGTTGTATTACCGAAGTAGAACCAAGATCGTTCTGTCCCTCTTGAGAATACCCTAATTAGGGGATGTTCGGTTCATAGCTCATCAGATTATACGGTGGAATCATATTCTCTGCTCACGAGACGATGAATATAACAACTTTTCATCCAAGAGTTAATCTAGGAAACCAAGATAAATCCCTGGAGCAAATGAAACTATTTGCTGCGTACGAGAAAGAAGAAATGTTAGGGATATCAACAGACTTTTCTCCTATGATTTTCTGGTGAATGTAACCCATTTGATTGGTCTTTTTCCTACATGAATTAGTAACATACACGGTGACTAGATATCTCGCAGGGGCCTGAGATAACATTAAGAAGCTTAATACCAGAATGACCGAATAACTTGAAATTGATCGTCAGACCAAGTTTGCAGGGATGCATATTGTATCAATTGTACATGAATATTTACATAGTATCATATCATTCTTTTTTGTTGTCTTTTGTAAATTTTCTTTCAGATCCAAATCTTTAATTTGGGAAAGAAATATGTTTGCTCGGTACTGAATGTGTTCGATTTTGCATTGGCAAATTTGAAATGGCCACTTTGGCAACATATGCAGGCGTTGTACTTTGTTTTCAAGACTTAACTATCTACTCTGGAGGTTGGTAAATCAGAAACAAGTTAACATTCAGCGCCACCTACCGGATCATCCAGCACAGTGTCAGGAACAATTGAGGAGGCGCATTGATCTGCTCATCTTGAGATTATTCTTTAAAGAAGCCATTCCCCTGAGGTTATGGAGAGAGATAAGGACTGAATATTGACATACATGTCCTTGTCCTAATAGTATTGATAAGGTAACTACACGTTGCAGACGGCCATGCACATCAACACTCAGAAAAATTAGTACAGCGTATTTTCCAGCCTATAAAACCTCCTTCTCTGGGGCTGCCCCTTTAGAGTTTCTCTGGACAAACTGCAACTTATATACCAATGCAATGGACGCTTGGTAATTTTACTTCGTTTCTCCTTATGGTTTAGATGTGTGCATTATAGACCGGCAAATATCTGAGAATAAAGAAAACTAAATTCATGATACATGCAATATTACATCTCAAACATTCTTGATGTAACGAAGAAAAACTAAATGGACATTTCTTAGTAGATATGCAAATACTTGGCCCCTGAATACTAGAATAATGCGTACTGAAAAGTATTTTTCTATCAAATTTGACACCATCGGGATACTGACATACACAAATGTATTTTTCCCCAATATGAAGCGAATGACACCACCCATATCCTATTGACACATCGCAAAAAAGTGTGTAAGTTGTTGAGTGATGTTTAGAGCCAAAAAAGGGATGTCTGAAGCATAGGCTAATGTAGGGATTTAATCTTGTTTCTCCAATTAAATGATCGTTATTATTCACTGATGGGGAAATTTGCTTTTTATGTACAAAAGGTATCGGTAGGAAAACTTGCTTATCAAGTAAAAGAAAAACATTAACTTTAAAAGTGCTGGTTATTACATTCTGGCAGTTATCCATAATCGCATTCAAGAATCAACGGCTATAGTATTTTTTGTATTTACCACATCTGTCTGTCTGTGGATGACAAAATAATATATATATATATATATATATATATATATATATATATATATATATATATATATATAATTTTCTGTTCCCAACCCCCACCATGAGAAAACACATCACTGTATTTTTTCTGGAGAGAGGTGTTGAGGATTCTTGACTGGATTCGTCGCTAAAGTGTAATGTTTTATGAGATTTTCTTGAAATCTCGGTAAAATTGAACGGGTGTCCCAGCTTTCAAAGTAAACCATTGAAACATGCATGATAATTTTTCTTTCAGGATCAGATCATTGAAATGTTCAAAGATATTCACAATCCCGTAAGAAAGGCAATGAATAATTGAAGGAATCATTAGAAAAAGGAATTGAATGATGACACTGTGAAGTGACAGTACAACGTAATTATATTTCCAAAATGAAATTTAAGAAGTCCAACATTAAATTCTGATAACAGATCAAAAACTGGCATTTGTAATTCATTGATATCACCCTTTCAAAAACAAGATTAATTGGAGTGGTCAACTTTGCTCCCAGGGATTATTTTTATTCAATTAGTCTGCTTTTACATTTGAGAGAATTACAAGCATTTCTTTCTATTCATTCTACCTCTTCGAGAGGTGGAGAGAGCTTTGAATCTCTCAATGTTGTCCCTAAGTGTATGGTTAAAAAAGCCAACTTTAATTTGTCTATTTCGTAGCTGTAAAGATGTTTAATTTTTAGCCAAGGTAGATCTTTTCCAGGTGTTCTCATATCGCTAATACTAATTATGTCCCATTTAATGTTCTGCGATCAATTCCTATGGAGAGGCAGAGTCTGACGTCATCGGTGTATATCCGGCCCCACTGCCTTGTGTAAATGCAAACAGCAAATGTCATTGTCTCTTTCTCCATCGAATTTTCAATTATTTCGACTGGAATTAACATGGTTCATAAGTATTAGACAGCCGATCCGTACTGAATGAAAAAAATTCTAATACGTTTTAGTCATTTCATCGACTCTCCTTTGTTTTTTAACTCGGAATTTTCGAGCTCGCGACAACATTTTCGACAACAAAACAACATTTTGTCGATAAAACGCCCGATACTTGTAAACCAAATTACTTCTACTGAAACTCAGATATATGTGTTCGATTACTTAAATGTTGATAATTGGAAACGAAAACGGTGTAACATCATAGTTAAGTAAGCATATTTAGCCCCTAACCCTGACACTTTCAATTTCAACTTATTTCAAAATGTGCCCCGTTTCAGTGAGATTTTGAGTAGACATGAAATTAGCTGTTCTTCAGCATCATCATAATCAATCTTTTAGCGCCTGTTGTTGGACATGGACCTTCTCGGGGTTCTCCAATAGTTATAAACTTGTGTAGTTCTCTGAACAATCTTACATTTTGCCGGCAAACGTTTCCATATAACCTCTGGTGATCCACGTTCAGAGTCGTGACTCACTTGCAACAAGACCAGCCCGTTGCCATTTGAGTTTGTGGGTGGATTCTACCCTTACTGTTATTTTTCCAATATTCTGTGCAGGTTTGTGATTTCTCTGTGTGATGCCGATCACGATTTTCTCATGTACCCGTGGCATCATCATCATCATCATCATCATCAGTCCTTCAATGTCTGTCGTTGGACATAGACCTTTCCCACGATTCGCCACACTTCTCAATCATGGGCGTTGCAGAGCCAGTACTTTCTGAATTTTTCTAGCTCGTCTCTCCATCTAATATTCTGCCGGCCTCAGTTGCACATATGATTTCTGGGGATCCATGTCGTGAGTCAAAATGTCCATCGGTTGTCCGCCATTCTTGTAACATGGCCTGCCCACTGCCATTTGAGATTTCTTAATGGATTTTATGGTGTCCCTCACTCTCGTCTTTTCCTGGATGTAGTGTGCTGTCTTGTGGTCACTTCATGTGAGGCCCAGCATAATTCTTTCATGTGCACGTTGCATGGTTCTCAATTTGTGGATCTGTCTCTTGGTTAAGTTCCATGTTTCAGCACAATTAGTGACTATTTGGAGGATGTAACTGTTATGCACCCTTCTTTTTGGGATCTTCTCATTTTTAAAGGTTAAACTTGCTCTGCCAAAGGCTTGCCACCCTAGTGTGATTCTTAGCTTGATCTATTCTTCTTTTGAGGGTCTCATGGAAATTTATTGTCCTAAGTAGATGTAGTGATCTACTTTCTCCAGTTCTATGTCCTCTATTTTTATCTTGGTGCTTTTATCTCCAATGTGATTGTTACACATGATCTTTGTCTTGTTTAACTTCATGTGTAGGCCGACTTTCTTGCTCTCTTCATTTAGTTCATCTATCATAACTTGAAGGTCGTGTGGGTTCTCTGTGAAAAGGGCAATGTTGTCTGCAAATCTGAGGTTGCTCAGATACTTGCCGTCTATTTTAATTCCTTTACTCTCCCAGTCTAGTCTTCTGAAAATCATCTCGAGGCAGGCTGTGAAGAGTTTAGGTGAGCTGGTATCACCTTGTCTTACTCCTTTCTGGAGTTGAAAGGGGTCCAACTCTTTATGTAGCCTGATAAAGGAGCAGCTGTGATTGTATATATGTTTCAGCACTTCTACCCCTTCCGAGTGATGGCCTCCATGACCTTGAGGGTTTCTACTGAGTCGAATGCCTTTCGAAGTCGATAAATGCTACGGCGAATGGTAGTCTACATCCTGCTCCTTTCTCCTTCAGCTAATTTATCGAATGAAGGTGGTCAAGGTTGAGTAGCCTCTTCTAAAGCCAGCTTTCTCTCATGGTTGGTTTTCATTAAGTGTTCTTATGATTCGGTTGGTGATGATTTTTGTGAAAAGTTTATATATGCAGTTGAGTAAGCTTACAGGCCTGTAGTTGTAGAGGTTTTTCGGGTTTCCTTTTCTATATAAAAGCATTATGATAGCAATGTTCCAATCATCTGGGACTTCACTGTGTTTTAGGCTCAAGTTGAAAAGGACGGCCAGTTTCCTAAAGATGATTTTACCTGCTACTCGGAGTAGGTCGATGGTGATGTCGTCAGGTTCAGGGGCCGATCCTTTCTTCGTCTGTTTAATGGTTTGTTTCATCTCCCTCTTGCTTACCTCTGGGAAGTCTTCCAGTTGATTCCTTATGTCTTGCGTTCTCGTTGGGACGGATTGAGTTTGTGGTAAAAATTCTTTGGTAATTCCGACAATCCTGTCTCTGTCTGTCTGAATCGATGACTGCTGTCATATATCTCCTCCTGTCCTCCCTTCGTTTTTCCTTGATTGATTTATTTAGTTCGATCTCTTCAACTTCCTCTCTTGTTGTTGTCGTTGGCTTAAGGTTTCTGCATTTTTCTATGAGATTTCTAGTTTCATTTGAAATTTCAGTAATGAGTTCGTGGCATAGCTCTCAATCTAAGTGCAAATTTTGGGGTCAGCTTTCACGTTTTATCTGCATACATAGAAGATTAATTGCTTGTGGACCCTTTTTGTTAGGATTAATCGAATTTTCTTGACTTATAATAGCGTTCAGATTATCGGGATATCAGACTTCTGTAATATTTTTTCCCATGGATCACTCAAGTTAGGAATAAATTCATGTTTCTCGTTTGATTTGATGTGGTATATAATGCATCTTGAACTATTGTAACAACTTATCATAAATGATATTTTCCTTGAATTTTTTTTATATATATATATTTCAAGATACTGAGAACTGGCATTTAGTCGTTTATATTCGATTTGTCCTATTCTATAGAGGTGCCATGACTTTAAGCACAATGATTTATCAGTTTAACTACATCAGTGAGTTAAGTAATCTGAAAGTTCAGGAGGTAATATTAAATCGATTCCAGTGTAAGGGAAAGACAACTGGAAAGAAAGGATAGCTTAAAGTATTTACACCATTGTAAGATGACATTTCTCAAGCCTAAATAAACGCTTGGAATCGAGTGCTGATTTTTCATACAAACCAATCTTCTACACACTTTAATGCAATCTTATTTGTTTTGTCTCTCCCTATTTGGTCATCGAACAAATCTACCTGTAGATCCAGATATCCTCGTGGCTATTCATGGAAACTGTACATTGTGAAATACTATTACAGGATTCATGTATTTAGTCCAACTCATAAAAGCTGACATCAAATCAATGTTATATCAATAATGTATATTGATTTCCTACTAGGAGCTTTCATGAAATCGAATCACTACAGGGCTTCAGATCTCCCAACCAACTCGTCAAATGGGTAACAAATTATGTTTTCTGCGTGTCTACGTAATATTTCATAGTCTTCAAAAACGAAATGCATTATAAGGCTACATAAAAACTGGAAGTTGAATGATTTTCAGATATCAACAACATCACATATCTTCAGTAAACAAAATAGCAGTACTTTCTTATAACTGCTTGTAAATATACGGTCCAAAACTTCTTATTTAACGATCGTAGCTAAAACGACCCGAGTGTTGCAATGAAAAGTGACAGGAATAGTATGAAAAGAAGATTAATCAGTAATTAGTAATGATGATACTTCATCACCTTACGTGAGCAATTGCATATAATACTACTTCGGATAAATCGATAGTTAGCAAATAATCTATTGGCTGAATTATTAGAACAACATACTAAATAGAAAGAAACATTAGGAAAACACTCTCATAAAAGTTTACAAGTTGTTAGAACTACAACGATACAATCCAAAAAAAAAAAGAACATTTGTAGTTTCGTATTTGATAGAGGGGCTCGGTATTTAATAGAAGGGAATATGAACATAGAAAATTGAGGTTTATTGTTTCCGTTTCTTTGGTGATAATAAATCTTAACAGCCGGTTACAGATGTGAAAGTGCGAGACATGCTCTATTTCTAGAAGAGGACAAATCAATCTCTTTGGTATAGATGGAGTTGGGTTACAAATTATCTTTATCCGAGTTATTGATTTCTCTTGACTTAGCCAGGGATTATTTTTATTGCATACCTCAGCAGAGTTTGTGTTTGCGATATCAGATCCCATGAACTCACAGCGGAAGTGCAAGGTGGCTGTGGAAGTAATAACATCGAGATTGGTCTTTACGAACGAGGACTACTCGTGTTCTCTTCCAAATATCGCCTTTCAAAAAGATAAATTTAGCACAGGATAAATAGAGCGGTGCCACTTTGTGTGTTTTTCACCTCCAAGTCTATTTTATACAACATTAACGAACAAGTAGGAATATGTTACGTACAGCCTAAGCTTGGATGGCCCACGCTTTTAATTATTTGAAGACACACAATGGCATGATGGTTATATACAATGATTTCATTTATTCTTATATGTACAGAGTACTTCACATTTTTTTCAGAAAATGTGTCTCTGTCAGTTTGCAGGAGGTTTCTGCATGGAATCTATAGCATATACTATATCCTTTCATAGAATTATCCTTGTCAGTCTGAACGGACTTTCTCAATGGAGTCTGTAGCATCATGTAAATTCCATGAAGAATATTTCCTTTATTTGGAAATTCTGAAATTTTTATTGATTACTTTCTGATACTTTTTCATTTCCTGTTGCTTTTTATCACAATATTCTAGTTTGACTAAATATTTGTGAGGTGATAGTTATAGTGGAATAAAACACAATGCAGCCAATGGGGCGGGAATGGTTGAGATATCGTTCATTTTGAACGTAATCCTGAGACATGGAGTAATGCAATCAGGTTTGCCAAGAACGTTATGTGAGAAGCAGAAAGAAAAGAGGATCAAATCAAATATTATTATTAAAGGTTAAAGCTCTGTATCCAAAGACCTCTCTCTTTCTCTAGACTTTTTTGGTATGTTAATATGATTTCGCTAAAAATAAACGAACGCCTTGAAAACATATTTCAACTTTGTATCCTGAAGTATCGTTCCTTGCGGCGGATCTATCACTTTGAAATATTCTTTTCAGAAAATCCTTTTAAAAGTTTTCACTGTGGACTCAGTATTGAATCTATTTTCCTCTATTTTCAGTCGCTTGTCAGTCCGTTGTTTTTAGTTCGTTTTTCTTTTATAACATTGGTATATGTGCCACAAAGCAGAACAAAGACAGCAAAACATATTCAATCATTTAATAATTTATAACAGAAAAAGTTTTTTTTCAAATCACGGAGGAAAAAAGATCTTTTCTGTAAATCCAATAAAATACTTTCTTACTGCACAAAAATCACCGTGTGTTGTCTGAACTGATATTTCGATTCCTCCATGCAGACATCTCTCTCTCTCTCTCTCTCTCTCTCTCTCTCTCTCTCTCTCTCTCTCTCTCTCTCTCTCTCTCTCTCTCTCTCTCAGTAAATGGATGGATGTACGACTTGCCAATATTGAATCATATTTCAGCAGCAGAGTTCTTCAGAATCATTGAACGCAAAAAGGTGGTTATATTCGATTGTCTGGTATCAACCAATATGTTGATCTGCTTCAAAGTCTGTCCAGCAACAATGTGAAGAAGGGGTCAGTGGTCAGTGTGGCCCCCTCTCTTTCTCTCTATCCTTTCATCTCCCTCTCTTTCTCTCTTTCTCCATATACCTAATTATTTCTCTTTCCTCAGCTTTCCATCTTGACGCTGTCTCACCAAGCTCCATCTCAGCGTCTATTTTGTGACTGGTGCCGTCAAGTTGAATCAGAAGCCTATGTATGTATGTATGTATGTCCAATCACCTATGCCTCGTTGTGTGGTAGATGTTTGACGTGTGTATATATATATATATATATATATATATATTGTAAACTGCATGTCATAGAAACATCCTGTTCGGTGCCTTGGCGATGGAAAACTCCAAAATCTAACCCCAATGGTTGGAGAAGTATAAGGTAATGTTTTTTAGAAGACATGCAATTGAAAAAGCTACCAATCATCTTGAGCTTTTTGTCACCGAATATTTAACCATCGGTACTTAGAGAGTGGTATGCGTGTTATACAAGCAAATACCATTATAATCCGCTCATATGTCTCATCACCTCACTTGGTTTATCTTTTGCTTTTCTCTAAAGCCCTGTGAGAACACTGTTTGGTTCTATGAATGTGCAGGAAAAGGTACCGATTTTTGTTAGTTCGCCACAGTTCACTGACTTCAGGGATAATTTCAAGAATCGTGGACAATTGGAAACCGGGAAGAGCTAATACAGGATCGAAGTGAATGGAGATGATATGTTATGGAAGCTTGCATCAGCTTGGGGCAACGCTAATTAAGCACACTGAACTGAAAGGGTCCCTGTGCAAAGGAGACAAGCAAATAGACATGCACGACACGTACAACACATGCAAATACACAAAGCCAATAGGGAACAAAACCACAGAACCCGTACACCATATACACATAGCATCCACAAAGAATTCTTTCATTTATAGACAAACCTTTTAACGGGAATCTTGATTTTCAAAACATGCACACGTACATGCTATCTCATATAACCTGACGTATGTTAGTTTTTAGATTGCTGTAATATTGAGCGTACCGATTGCAGTTTGAAAAGTGTGTACTTTCCAACTGAGAACTTTACCTATATCATTTTCTTCCGTTTTAACAAAACAGGAAGTTTTTTTTATTTCGTAAATATCAGTCTGATGATGTAGCCAAAAAATGTATCATCTGCAATCGTGATTAAAAATTTTGTAAATATCCCTTACTAGAATGTGACGTATATTCAAAGTTCTGAACTGTAAAAGTATCGAAAGGTAATTAAATTATTAGTTATTTCTTTTTTCCATTATGGAAGGAAACCCAAAAAGTCTTCAGAACTATTGACTAATTAGCTAACTAATCAGCAAATACAAAACTTTCATCCAAGTGATTACCAACTGATTAAAAAAAACAACCACGGGAGGAGGAAGGCTTTAGAAGGAGTTACTCAGCCATTGACCGCAGACCATTTCTATTCAGTGAATCAACCTCGATAGAAAGCTCTGACGTACAGATTGTCATATGCATTAGTATTTGTGGATTTCATGGAAGCTTTTGACCTGGTGGAAACCCACCATAGTAATCATACGAGGAGTAGACTACGTATATTCCCAAGTTCTGCAACATATCTACTAATGAACAGTCCCTTTATCAGAGTACATAGAGACTCAAAGCCGTTCTAACTCATTAGAAGAGTAAGACAAGGCGCCAATAGCTAATCCAAACTTTTCACACTTAACATTGAAATGATCTTAAGTAATTTAGAGAGAACAGGTAGAAGAATTAGAAGTGATGGCGAATAACTAACTAACCTGAGATTGGCTGACAACATCGTACGCTTGGTCGAAAAATTTCATGAACTCAAGATAATGTTGTGAGAACTGAATGGAGAAAACCAAAAGTAAGTCTCTATATGAACTTCAGTATATTCGGTGCCAACATCACGTGCAACATGTATTCTGGTGACAAAGACACAGCGATCAAAATTGATAGTACAGAGAGCTGGAGAAAGTAAACCACTACGTTTACCCGTGAAACCCGGAATTTTTCGCAAAAATTAAAATTCAGTTGTCAAATTTCAGCATTCAAGAACTAGACCAACGTTTTGAAAAGGAGCGTTTACAACCAATGCATCCTCCAAACTGTCCCCTAGGGAGCGAAAACTGCCTAACCAAATGACTACTCCTCAACTAAGGAACCTGAAATGTGCGCAATGGAGGGTCATACTTAACTTCACTACGAGATATCACGAGACAGCACAGTGTATAAAAGAAAAGGCGGGAATCAGAAGCATCATATAATGCTTTAGAAAATCCAAATGGCAATAAGCAGACTACATCCCTAAAATGTCCAACAACCGAGGGACATCACTAGTCGCAACCTAGATCACCTAAGATCATATGCAAAATTGTGGCCAGCAAAAAAAAAGTGTGAAACACAAGACAAGATAAAGAAACATTGGCAACCTGACGCCCACGATCGAGAAGTCTGGTGGATTTCAACTGGCATTAAAAGGCTAATGGTTGCAATGAACATGTCCATAATTATGTTTACATCAATCAACTTCTCCAATGTATAATAGTATAGCAATAGTCACCAATAGAACTGGAACTAACTCCAAAACTTGGACCTTGTAAAGTGCACTAGACAGAACTATGCTTTTGACATGGAGATATCACAGGGAAAGCACTGTATATTAGAGGAAAAACAGGAATCCGAGATATCATAGGATCCATATAAAAACTGGAATAGCAATTTGCTGGTCACGTTGCAAGAATGTCAGAAAACTGCTGACCCTCAAGATACACAACATGGAACCCCGGAGATCACATGCAAACATGGCCGGCAAGATAAAAGATGACATGACGAATTAGATACGTTCAGATTCTACAAGCTGCGTGATATGGAGATGTAGCGGAGGTTTATGTCCAAAGATGGATGCAAAAAGGCTGATGATGATGAAATACTGTCAAAATTGCATCTATCTACCTATTTATTTATTTTAATTTCACACGATTAATGTTCGAATCGAAAAAAACCCATGATTTCGTACGCTGTCGTGAAAATAGCTGTTGTTCACTTATTGATAGATTTGATATACTAAATGTTTCCAGCATCCTCTTACTTGTCTGTTGAATTGTGCCTTTGTAGTATCAACCTGGTGCCCACTCACTAAATTACCTAAAGATGTTGATAAATACATTTATAAGAGGGGGACCTAAAGTCTTGCAGAATGAAAGAATCAGATTAGCTGTCTAAAAGAGATAAATTCTGATCGATAATTAAAATGAAGTTCTTCGTTTTTTTATGGAGATTTTTCTAGTGATTACACAGATTAATAGAGTTGTTCAAACTCCCTAAACTTTTTTTTTGTAACTCCTATAAATACATGTATGTATGTGTATGTACCTATAAAAAGGTTTGGATGCACACTCAAACATACACAAATGCATGCACACATGTCCACATAGACACACACTAATACACACCCACCCACGCACACACACTCACAATATATATATATATAAATATATATATATATATACATATATATATACATATATACATATATACATATATATATATATATGCATATATATATATACATATATATATATATATATATATATATATATATATATATATATCAACTATCGATAGCATTAAGACATCCCAGGTGATGAATATTTTATAACTAATAAGATTTGCTGAACGAATTCCGAATTGAATCATCATTCCTAAAGAACAATCCTTCGGGAGTAAACATTATGGATTTGTTGAGGTGACAAACAGGAATACATCAGCATGAATAAATCATGAACCTTTTAAAAAGAGTCAGAATAAGAAAGCCTCCAATCTGGAATGTTATACTTACTTTCCATCGAATAGCTTCTTCCATCAATATTGGATTCGTGGACGGAACGCTCGGTAGTTTATCAAGAGGCATCCTTATTCTACAGAATGTTTTCTGTAAATATCGGACAAGACATATTTGGCCTTCAATTCTCGGCTTCCCGTCAAGCTACGCGTTGATTGACTATATATATATGCATACGTATACGTTATCAATACAGCAATTGAAGTAGTGAGTTAGAAATTTGGGCATCAATTTAGTATTATATTTTCAAAAGGTTTTCGTTCTTAAAATTGATATTTATGTATAATATATATACATACGTATGTGTGTGTGTGTGTGTGGATGGATGTATATGTACAAACATATAAGGAGAGACTGCAATGTGTTTATACGCAGATTTGAGAAAAAGTACCTGTTACATTAAATTAGCGCAACTAACAGATAATTCAGACAATTGAAAGAGATGAGTGACTGGGCCAAATAACGTTCACTCGAATCCCATATCTTTTTTTAAAAACAGCAGCTCCTTAAAAACTCCTGAATGCTTAATCTAGAAGATTTTGTCGAGTTGGACAAAACAAGGAGCAGGAAAAACGAAAAGAAAGTGTAAAAGAATATTGGAACTTAGATGGAAGTAACCAGGACAAACATTCAGTAGGGGCAAACGAGAAGCAAAATTTTTAAAAATGGAAGAATATCTTAGCTTGAACGAAAGCAAAGAAGGGGCAAAGAGGAATAGGATGGAATGGGGGATATTCAATTATAAGCAGAGTTTTTATTTGGTATGAAGTTGAGAATGATGCACGGGAGAGTAAATATGTCTGGTCGTCAGGCACACATAGCAAGCGCACACATCGTGGAGTCGATTGAGCTCAACTTTGATAGATACGACAAAATACAAAATAAATCTCTCTCTCACTAATATATATATATATATATATATATGTGTGTGTGTGTGTGTGTGTGTGTATGTGTGTGTGTGTGTGTGTCGCTCTTTCTTATACTCCGTCTCTTTCCCCTATTACTGCTGCTTGTAAAAGTTTCATGGGAACCAATACAACATTTTTGATGATCCACTATTGATACTTTTTTTTGCCTGCCGATAAAATTTGTGATACCTTCGCTAGAGAAGTTTTATGTCCAATAAAGTATGTTGAAAGACTGATGACAATGATGATGATGGTGATAGCAGAGTTGAAGAAATAGAAGCAACATGGACACACAATACGCTACGGTAGACTCTCAAGAGATTTAATTACTTAATCACTAAACTCAGCTTCGTATTCATACAAAACTGCACGTACCGAGAACCCAGTGATGGCCAGATACACCATTTGGTAACAATTATCTTCGAGACAAACTTGCTAATTATTAGACACTAACTATAATGAAGTTATATAAATCTAGAACTGGTTAAATCTAATGAACTTGTTGGTGTTATTGAGAAAGGATGGTCTTTAGAATGTGTTATTTATACGTATTGCTTTTAGCCATCTGTTCCCCGACTGAGCATCGAATTAATCCCATTATTCATTAGCAACTCACAAGGCATTAATTTACTTGTTCTGTGTTTGCTTAAGAATGTATCAGTTATATAAAGTATTAACAGCATGGTATAAAAACATCACAGAAAATCACACGAATTTTTTGTTTCTCCTGACCTCAAAATCTGCTAATGAGAAGTTAATTTGCTAACCAGAAGTTAAAAAAGGCACATCTGTCTTCTTTTTTATTATTATTTCTATTATTATTACGTTCGTGTTTGTGTTCCCTTACATGGAGTATAAAACCGCAGGGTGGGGAGGATTTCATACCAACAATTGATTACAAGCCGAATAAAAAAAAACAATCAAAAGATGGATAACAATCTGGATTTTTCGAGCAAAATTCCTCGATGCATTCCTTAACGAGGATCATATTACTGTGTGCTTGTTCACGAGAACTGAACTTTTGGTCGGTACGATTAATCAGAATTTATTCAACTGGTATCCAGTGTACCGGTTAATGAATGCTACGAGGATAACCATTGCCGGAAAAAAAAAGAGGATATATCATAGTTTGATAACAAAGACAAAATCAAATGTAAGATCGAATGGATTGTCATCAAGGACTCGTTGTCTTTCTCTCAGCTTCTCTCGTCTTTGGGTTCGGCAGATCCCGTTATCATTCTTCCTGTTTCTCTAAACACATTTTATGTACCTACGTGAACCTATTTATGTATCTAATCATAAACTCTTCACCCTTTAATATAAATTTGATTGCTTTCAAAAAATTTTGATTAACTTTCACATTATACTTTTTAATAAGTTTTTTGATGGAAAAAAATCGTTGTGATATTTATTTCTCCATTATCATCTTTTACCTTTCCGAGATAATGAACCATTGACCGGGAATCAACTTATGAGCAAAAAAGGTTAAATATGATTTTAAAAGCCTTTTGAAGAGACTTCCAGAAATTACACGTTAAAATTAATTATTTCTTGTCCATTATGATGATTGTCTCAAGATGACTTGACTTTTTAGTCCTGGATACACGTATTTCACATGCAATGATCATTATATCACTCACTCTACCTCCTCTTAGAAGGATTCACTTTGAACGTTAAATGCTAATTCGAAATATACATATATAATTTAATCAATTAAAAAAAACATATCATTAAACGGTATCAAGCGGAAAATTTGTCACTTGGCCTCGAGAGTGCAGGAATCGAACCTGCGACCGACAACTTAATCGCTTTAACTTAGTTTCACTCATTCCACTGTGCTTAGCTCACGGCTATACTCCATCTATTCCAACTGAAGGTGATCACTGCATATATAAATCCGTACGTATGTGAGACTCAGCAGTTGCTTTGATATCTTCAACGTTGTGAAATAAACAAAGTGTGAAAATTTCATCATCAACAGTCTATTAGTCTTGGTCTTTGGACATAGAATGCGAATGAAGTTAATGCCTATCGTAATGTTGTTTGGAAAATTATATGAGCCAATGACTGGTAAGGGGTTGATAACTTTAGCTTTAACATACCTTTCCGTTAGGTATAAAAATAACAAACTATGAGTGATCAAAAGAGTCACATATGAATTTCCTTTTCGTAAAAGTTGAATAAGTCCTAACAAGTTTGACCTTTCAGTTTGTTTGGTGATGCCATTCTGGTTGGCTACTTCTGTTAATTGTAATATCAAAGGTTATTTCATTTCGATGCCCTTTGTGACTTCTACAGCTAATCATGTACTAATTAATTCAAGTAACATCGACTTACACCAATAATTTGAAGATCTTACGCCGAATTTATCCTATCTCTTTCATCTAAAGGCATTGAAGTATAGCGTTTGCTGTAAAGTTCAACAGAAATAATTACATCGATATAATCTCTTAGCTAATTGTAGAGGCTGATGTAATATATCAGGATTCCTCATCATCATCATCATCATCCATCATGTGTACTGCTGGACAAAGGCCTTTCCCTGCCCTTTCCTTGCATATCCTGAAAGTATGAACCACTGCCATGTCTTACCAGCAATTCTTTCTGCATCAGCAAGTATGATTTTATTAACAATAATAATAATAATAATAATAATAATAATAATAATAATAATAATAATAATAATAATAATACCAAAACTCCGGCTTGTATACGCTTAATGGCCTTCAGGAGGGATACAGTCGTTACACAGCTACTGTTGGTCAAAACTCATAGACCACCAACAACACCCAGGAGTCATGTCTTGTTACTTTAAAAGCAAACCTTTGGTGCGATCTTATAGGGAGCGTATGCTCCAAATATTGAGGAAAAAATCTGACGTGGAAGTATTGAGCCAACGCCTGGATGACCAAGTAAAACAAATCCCAAAGAAGAAATGGCTCTCTGAGACTGAACTACAAGAGATCCGCAATAACATAGAGAGGGAAGGAAGTGACACACCTGAAGAATACCCCCCAGCACAACTAACATAAACGACAAAACTGGGAGAATTCCACACGAAACCCCTATAGAAAGCCATGCACCAGCGGGTGACGACGAAGCCCCAACGGTAGAAGAAAAAACAAAATTCATGCTTTGAAAGAAATCATGCAAGGAGAGAAAACAACACTCCCCTCCCTAAGAGACAAAGATAGAAAGAAACTTGGAGAAGTGACCGAACATATCAACTGCCTCTTACAGCACATTGACACGAACACCTTTCTGGAACTCAACAACTTAATTTGCGCTGGGGCGAAAATGGTAACACAAAGCTTCACAACAAAAGAAAGAACCCCAAGTAATAATAGTGAAGTGGAACCCAACTGGGAAAGCAGATCTCTCAACTCCAGAGAGATGAAGTACTGCTGAGAAATGCACCACACACAGACTGACCATGAGTAAGACTTTGGAATAAATACAAGGTAACACAAAAAGGCATCCCCACTGCAGTTGAAGAGATACATCAGAAGAGATTAGCCAAAGAGGCAAGACTGTAGAGATGCAGACTAAGAACAACCCAATACACGCAAAACCGCACATTGCAAAACAATGAGAAAAAGAATTACCAAGATTTAAACGGAGAATGAAGAAAGAACATAAAACCAGACGCCACAAAGGCAAAGAGCTACTGGAATAGCATATGGGGGCACCCAAAAAGACACAACGTAACACCATGATGGTTAGGAAACTTGAGAAAAGAACTCGAAGATATAGAAAAGGGAAAACCAATATTATTGAATGAAACCACATCGAAACAACATGCTCTTAGGAAACTAGCCAACCGGAAAGCACCGGGTCCCGATGGGATCCATGGATATTGGTTCAAGAAATTCACCACATTACACGAAAGACTCACCCACTTACTCCAAAGCTGCATAAACAAAGGCGAGGCACCAGAATTGATGACCAAAGTCAGAACCACCCTCATCCAAAAAGACCCTGAAAGGGGAACATGGCAAGCAACTATAGACCAATAACGTGCTTACCACTTACGTGGAAAATCCTGACCGGGCAAATAGCAGAGAGAATGTATATATCAATGGAAAGAAGGGGACCATTACCAGAAGAACAGAAAGGTTGTAGGAAAGGAACCAAAGGGGCAAATGATTTACTCTACATAGACCATATGATTCTAAAAGAAGTGAAAAAAAGGAAAAAGAACATCGCAATGTGATGGATAGATTACAATGCGATATAATTCCATATACCTGGATACTCGAATGCCTTAGAATGTTCAAGATTAGCGACCGGTGGTTAGATTCATTGGAAACTCTATGAAAAACTGGAAAGTAGACTTGACAGCCACAGGAGAAAACCTAACAGAGGTAGGGATAAAAAGGGGAATCTTCCAAGGAGACTCGTTGTCCCCACTATTATTTGTTCTAACAATGATACCGCTCAACAGAATCCTGAAGAACAGCAAAGGGTACCATTTCCCCAAAACAAGAGGAAAGTCAACCACCTAATGTACATGGATGATATAAAATTGTTTGCAAAAAACAGGGGAGAGCTTGAGACTCTGTTCAACGAAGTAAAAGAATACAGTTAGGACATCGGAATGGAATTTGGAATAGAAAAATGTGCAATCATGGTAATGCACAATGGAAGGCTTACAATGAATGAAGGAATCGAACTCCCGGACAACAGCAAGATCGAGACCGATACAAATACTTGGGCGTCCTTGAATGTGACACAATAAAACGGGAAAATAAAGAGAAAATACCTTAGAAGGATGAGGAAAATATTAGAGACCAAATTAAACAGCAGAAATCTAATAAAAGGAATGAACACCTGGGCTGTGTCAGTAGTTAGATATACAGGGCCGTTCCTAGGATGGACAAAGGAAGAACTCCAATCAATGGACGGGCGAACAAAGAATCTTATGACACTGCATAAAGCATTACACCTTTGAGATGACACTGAGAGACAATACATTAAGAGAAAAGAAGGTGACAGGGGACTCATCAGCATAGAAGACTGTGTCCAGAGAGCTAAAACAGTCCTAGAAAGGTATGTGCAAACGAATAGTGAAGAAATCATAAAGAGTGCGAGAGACAGCACAACAAACAACTAAGTAGAAAACAATGGAACAGCACTGCAAACAAGAAAAGAAAAATGGGAAAAAAATTGTATGGAGAGTTTAAAAGGCGGATACAAGATATACCAGACGAGAAATCATGGACGTGGTTACGAAAGGGGAACCTTAAGAGAGAAACAGAATCGCTAATCATGGCAGCCCAAAACAAAAGCATGAGGACAAACTACATAAAAACAAAAATCGACGGACCACAAACAAACAGCAAATGCCGCATGTGCGGTGAAAGAGATGAGACAGTAAACCACACAACTAGTGAATGTAGTCAACTCGCCCAGAAGGAGTATAAGCATAGACACGATAGAGTAGCAACGATGATACACTGGGAACTAAGCAAACAAATGGGATTCAGCCATGTCGAAAAGTGGTATCAGCACAAACCAGAGGCAGTCCTGGAGAATGACAACCACAAACTACTCTGGGACTTTGACGTCCTAACTGACCACCTCATCCGGGCAAGAAGACCGGATTTGGTAATTGTAGATAAGAAAAGGAAAACCTGCCAAATAGTATACGTTGCTGTACCTGCAGACCACAGAGTAAAGAGGAAGGAGAGTGAAAAACGGGAAAAAACCAGGACCTAGCAAGAAAATTGAGGAAGATGTAGAACATGAAAACCAGGGTAGTACCGGTCATAGTGGGTGCACTAGGAACTGTCCCAAAAACGCTGAGGGTGAGACTGGAGGAGATCAGGATTAGGGGAAGGATTGAGACTGTACAGACCACAGCACTACAGGGAACTGCATGGATAATGAGGAAAGTGCAAGAAATATAAGGACTACAACGTTAACTGTCAATAGTGACCCAACAGAGGAAGGAAAATGAAAGCGGAAAAGCAAATTGCAGCACTGACATGATAGGCGAAAGAGAGAAGAGGTGCTGGCTGAAGACCTGAGGAGACTTATTGTCACTCAGCCTCCAGTGATGACCACCGGGCAACCGGTGTGAAACTGTAAATTGCAGTATTACTGCGACCTATGAGTACTAGGAGAGAAGGACTGGAGGCTTGAGGAGACTTGCTGTCACTCAAACTCCAGCGGTTACCACCAGGCAACTGGTGTGAGATTGCAAATAATAGTAAAAATAATAATAATAATAATGATAATAATAACAATAATAATAATAATAATAATAATAAGAAGAAGAAGAAGAAGAAGAAGAAGAAGAAGAAGAAGAAGAAGAAGAATTTATGTAAGTTAATGTATAGATCTTGCGTTTCAAACGACTCAGATATCGGCAACGAAAGAGATTGGATTTTGAATGTCTATCATTTTCAGAGAATATAAAGTTATTGATGGTTACTGTGCAAAGATGTTGCTTCTTTTAGCAGTTATTTCCCTTGGATTAGGGTAGGGGTAGTATAAGAAAAGAACTTTATCATCTGTAGTTCGGGAAGAGAATCAAAATATTTACATGCGTTATTATAGCCCACTGAGGTTGTATTTAGAGGTTTTTTTAAGTTTTGTTGTTTTCAGTTCCCGCATTTACATCTCAGAAACAATTATTTGGAATGATTACCGTGTTACAAGACAAAAGATGGATTCATTGTAATTGTTTTCTGTCAGAATGCGAGAAGGTTAGTCACATGCAAAGTTCGGTATGTTTCCCTCTGTATGCTCAAGTCGACATTTAAAACACATTCCCCGTTTTCTCGAGATCTGTCTCCCCTTCCCCATTGTTTTCCTTGTGTTATTTTTGCCTTGAACTTGTTTAGTCGTGTTTCATCCCCCAAATTAATTGGCAATCTTAATTGAACACACCCAGATACGTCGACGTTAGAAATACACAGACAAAATTCAAACCAAACTGCAAAAGTTCGAAGATTGAGCTCAATGGCCGATAACAAATTGCGGATGGACCTCAGCAGTGATTGGCATCTTTGGAAGACCGACAAAAACGCCCGTGGTCTCACATGTCGATACTCAGTGTTGAGGGCAAAAGCCATTAGAATTCAGGCAATTTTGGCTACCACTCATCACGCACTTTTTCAGCCAGAGAAGGGGCCAACAATTTGTTTCCTGCAAATGAAGAGGTACAGTCAGTCATACTTGTAGGAGCAATACAATAAAATGCATTTAAGCTTATGCAACTTATATTTTTGGTGGGTAATTAGCTTATTTACCAAGTAAACTTATCATTTTTTAATCAAATATTGCAATGAATAAAAGAAATGCGAGGAGCTTTTGTAATGGCCATTTTTAGTAATGCAAAGTAATGGCTCTAAAGAAGAGTTCAACTGGCCAACACTCAAGCGGGAATATTAGTTCAGTATTTTTTCCTCTGTCATTTTTTATTCTTTGGGTGGGATGCTAAATGAACAAGGTGACCCTACTCAAGCAGATTCCAACCAAAGAACAATACATCTAAATTACACAACGGTGGAAAGGGTATACCTGACACCTTTACTACGCCAATCACAGGGACTCGGTAATTTTTGCTCTTTCCCACAACTTTGTGTCACGACTTGTCCATGTACGGAGGTGATTAAATATCGGGCTAAACAAAAGTAAGGTAGTTGCGGTTGGGTCATGTACTTCAATTTATTTCTCCACAATTTCTCCGCGAGCCTATAACATCTACATGATTAATTTGACACATTCCGGAGACTGATATTAGCAAGATATGGATATCTTTAATCGAGTTTCTCCACACTTTTTTCTTTTTTTTAATTTGTTTTTCACATTAAGATTAATCATACTGAGACACTTTTGCCCATGATTTTTCACTGATATCTGCAACACCTTTTCTGACATTTTGATTAGATTTTCGCTTTTAAACTCTCATTATCTCCGGTGGCTATTCAATATTAATGCAAAATCTCTAAATTCATCTTCCCTATAAGAAAATGTAATCAGCTTTAATTTTAATTAAATATGTCACTTTTGCTTTTTGTTCGTAAATTATTGCTGTTGGTTGTGTAGATGACAGCAATCTTCGAATTTCTCAAAAGTATTCGCTCAAGTTCCATTTGCAGATATATCAGTGTGTGTTGGTGTATGTGAGTGTACGTTTGTGCGTGTAAGTGAGTGTGGATACGGATACGTATGTATTCATTGATGCGTGTGTTAGTGTATTAGATGGTATGTGCATGTATGGTAACGATCAATATATTTTGATTATCGAATGCATCTAATATTAATTTAGAATTTGAATCAGCCAAGTATTTTAAATGGATATTATAACAATAATTGAACAGAACCAACTCAATAAATATAATAGATATACAAGTATTAGTGAATATTTCCGATAGGTGCTCATTATTTACGACCGTAAAATGACAACCCATGAGTTGCAATGAAAAGCAATAGAAATTAGATGAAAGAGATACTGAGAAAAATTAGCTACTGATCATTGATAATGCTTCTTCTATTAATTCGAATCGCATAACTAAAACTACAAATGTATGTGATTCGAAATGACAGTGTATTATGACGTTTTGGAGAAAATAAAGAATAAGAACCATATGGTTAGATCTGCACTTGTACAACCGTTAGATCTTCGTAGCAAAATCAGTAAAGCAGCTTAGACATGCTTGAAATTTAGGAGATCTTCCAAGAGACTTCTACTTTATTTCCAATATGCAGTGCTCACTAATGACTCATATTTCCATTGAAAAAAAAAACAAAAAAAAACTACAGTATGAATACTAGTAAAAATTACTCAATGATATATTTTCAATAGTTGATTTTTATTGTGTAAAACCAACTTTCCATCACTGTCTATAACGCAAGTTCTGTACGAATCGATTCATTCATTATACAGAATAGTCTAATAAAAATAATTTGGTGATATGGACCACGGTTGATTATAATTCACATAAGTTTTTTTTTATATTTTAGAAGGGAATATGATTGTATTTTAGCATCCGTACTACACTTATTCATTGAAGAAGATATGTAAAGTTCGTTCAGGGAAAATATTGGTGCTTCACTTACAAGTGCCCAATTTCATTCATTTATTCATTGTCTCCGTGGCATTATGGGGTTTTACGGGGTTAGGGTGCTAGACAGACTGTCGTGATAGACAATCATATAGGAGTGGAGGGCTTCAACTGACCAAGCGATTTACAAATAGCATAGGCGAGGGAGGTTAACTCATGCTTTTTCCTAAAGGGATATCCCAACCAGAGTTTGATCTTGGTTAGCTCATTTGTTAATTTCTGTAGCGTTGACCATCTGCATTTCCTCACAGGTCCAACAAACGATTAAGATTTGGCCGCTAAAATATCTCTCTTTTATCAGTGCATAAAATTTCTTCAAGTATCTCTCCTCGTGTTCTTCGAGTCACTTATGTGTAAAAAAACATACAAAATGGCGATATTTTCTTTAAATCTCGGTGTTTGAGACCAGGACTGTGATACGTAATTATTTTTCTTAGTTTATGTGATTGAAAGTTTGCAAACGTACTCTTTGTTTAATTGAAAGTAATAGATTTCAAATTATGACCGACCCAGTCGCAAAAAACAAATTTGGATAAGAATAAATCAGTTTTAGACATATTCAATCAAAAATGACACTTTTTTCACAGAGGAAGGATGGAAGAAAAAAGCTGCGCAGTATTTTTCGAACAAAAATTTCTCTCGTAGTAATACTTCCTTTCCATTGCTCTAAACTTGTTATTATGGTTGATAAATTGCAATGACAATAAGTTTTTGTTAGACAAACTGGCTGGAGACAGCAAAAAATGCTGCTCTTAACATAAATTTCATTAAAACAAATGTGATGTATAACAAACGTAGTGAATCAAGGACACAACAATCAAAATCGAGAACAAGATCAAGAAAATCCCATTAGTTTTAACAAAAAACTGTCTACGACCAATTAATCCTCTTGATAGTCACCTATGAAGCTGAGACATAAAATCTAACTCTAGATCCTCAAACTAAGAATCATTTAATGTGCGCTTGAGAGGATCATGTTCAACTTTTCAAGAAGGCAAAGTTTATCAGGGAAAAGACAGAATCCTTTGGAAAACTCAAATGACAATGGGCTGGTCATGTTGCAAGAATGACAGACACCTGACTGACATTGCAACTAAAAAAATCAGAAGTGGGACCGTGGTCAGCAAAGTTTAAGATAACGTGACAAACTAAACAAGTCAGAATATATTGGCTCCACGACGCTCGTGATGGATAGGTTTGTTGGAACCTTGGGAATATATGTCTAGATGATTATGAATTTACAGGACTCAGAAATACCAAAATGGTTTGACGACTCAAGATTGGACACCAGAATCTGAAAAAAAAATCAAATAACAATTAATCATTAACAAATATAAATATATTTTTTTGAATTTTTTAAGGCCGTAGAGTACAACGACCGAAACGTTGTATGAAAAACAACCAAGATGAGGATGGTCCGAATAATAATAGAAATAACATATGTAAAGTTGAAAAATGTGGAATGAGAAATGAAGTATTTAATTTCTTATCATTTTTTTTAAAAGTTTATACATAAATAAGTTCGTAATCCATAAACATATATTATCCAACGTGATATCCTGCCTTGTCAGTGTACATAATTCAATGCTAAATATATATTGCATAAATCTGACACTACACAGTGAAAGTTGCAAATCGAATTTAATCGAACGAATACATTTCAAATTGAGAACTTATGATTACACGCTTCCATCTTCCCTCGTGATCTCTTTGGCTTGTAATTGCCAACCATTTATAAAATCATATTTGTATACACATGCAAGCTTAATAATTAGATATATATGGATATACTCGTTTACAGAAATCACTTCCCAATTAACGATTGAACGTAATCATCTGTTTAGGAAGACTTCATCTGTAAGGTTGGAGTATATTGAAATGGTTATAGTGAATATGAAATTCATGTAAGTTAATTAACTCAATTAAGTTAAGTGAGATGTTTCGCTTTCATACTTCAAAATGTAAAAAGCATAGGTAGGAAGCAGGTATTAGACACAAAAGTCTGTAGAGAACAAAATGAAAACAAGGTGCGGTTCCATCTGGGGGATGTTGCGTTAAATGTCATAAGGTGATCGACAGGTGAATTATTGTACTTTGGCCCTTGATGTGCTAATGATTAGCAATGTTTTCTCATCTTTTGTAAAAATCTTGAGAAACAAAATTCAAAGTTAAAGAATTTCCTATTGTGATATGAAAGTTCGATGAATCTGGGAAATGTCAGTCAAGGTACCAAATATATAGCACATAATGTTGAGTTTTTGGAAAGGACGGTTATCTTCTGCTTATTGTTCAAAAAGTGAAAAAGACGACTTGTTAATTGTAAATGATCACTCACAGGATTGTGTGACCTTACAGGTCTAAATATTGTTCGAATTATCTATCGAATAGATAATGATAGGTGGTTCCTTTCATATATAATGGTGTAGTTGACTGAGATTTATTATTCAAAAGACAATTGGTTTAGTCTTGAGTGCAAGGAGCTAAAAAAGGCAAAAAATTGCTCGGTAAATTAAAAGCAGCACTTGTGTTAAGTTGCATAGAGCTTTTACGGATTCTCACATCAAGGAAAGATGTTGGCAAAAAACGATAAGGTCAAAAAACTGAAACTATCCTCACCAGGAAATTATTCATTCTGGCATAGAAAGAACTAAGACGAGGAAGTCCAATAAAGGACCATATTTTTTTATTTCAAATCATATGCTAGAGCAAAAGACAAGATTTCATTACTTGACATTTGCATCAACATGGCTGAAATGCATATCCTCCCGTGATATGATGCATAGGGCTTCCAAAGGCCGGGCCAAACGAATTTCACGCTATTGGAAATATCTCAAAACATTTTCTTCCTGACTATGTGGCTGCCTAAGAGAATAATATTCATTTCAAGCCATCTAATCCTGACTTATACATAAGTCTTCTAATTAGATTCTGTGGCTTATCTCCGTCAGATGAGGTGTACCGGTGTATCTTCCAGCACAGTATCAACAACTCTTATCTTCATTGAACTACGTCAGTGAATATATTACAATATATATTCATAAAATAAGGATACTTTTTCCAAAATACAGAATTGGTGATATTTTACATCACCAATTGTTTTTAATGATGCCTGTACTTTGAAGATCTTCATGAAAATGATATCATAGATTAAAATAGTGAGAAAGTTTTTAAAAAAAGGAAAGCAAATGACAAAATCAGAGAAGCATTTGATTGAAAGCTACTTAGTGATAATCCATTTCATTGTGTCGAAAGCGATGTGCCCACACTATTTCTTGTTGATTGAAAAATCCTTTTTTTTTCAAGAGAATGCACATGTAAAAAAAAACAACGTGGGGATCAGCAGAAATAAAATCAGCCACAGAATCTCCTGTAAGATTATCCGTTAATCCCATTTCTGTCAAGTTTGGACGAATGACAGTAGTGATGGATTGAAGTTGACAAATGTCTTCCATTATCTGAAAGGAAGACGTGAGCAGCTGCTAACTTTGATTGGTAGTTCCCCGAACGAGTCTGGCAGTAAGGACTTCAGTAAACCCTTTCAGAAAAATCTGCGTTCCCTCCTGCTTCTAGCAATACATTTGGATTACATGCACGATTTCAGCTGACGTGGCTTTATCATATCTTTTTTTTCTTGAACGTAAGGAATACATCAAATTATACGACGTCCATCAAAAGGCATGATAGTTGGCATAGTGGGCACATGCGTGGCAAGCAGCTCTCAAAGCTTTTTTTTTTTTGTGAATGAAACTTTTGAGTATTCATATGGGAATATAAAGCCTAAATATCTCGATGTTTTCAGATATGTATTTGGTTCTATAATTATATGAATTATTTTAATCATTATTATTGATTTTGACTTTTCCCTGATCGTATCGGAATCTAATTCAATGTTCCTGGTCAGTACTTCTGCTCTCTGACGTTGGTTGAGTGTTTGGGTCAAGTTGTAAAAATCAACTAGAAATCAAGACGATGGGGAAATAGTAGTCAATATCGATAATGATTATCGCAATGCATATAATTTTTCTGTTTAATCATTTTAACTATAAAGGCATGAGGAAAGACATGAATCTGAACAATTAATTATTACAAAAGTAGAGAAATTAAATAAATATATTCAAGTGTTGTACGATAAGCAAATTTCATAATTATTCTATTCTAAGTCGTCGGCTGAGATTTTTCTAAGTGTCCAATTGTATACTATTCTCATATGTTGCTTTAAGGGTTGACGAAAAAAGGTTCATGAACTCATTTACTTGCTACGTCAACTCAGTCAACAGAGCCAACGACTTAGAAACTGAGGTTTGATTTTAAATTTAAATGAAACAATTTGATGGAATATAATGTATTTATTCAGTATTATGGAAAGATATATCAATCAATGTATATACATAGTTGGTATATAAATGTTAGATCACATGACGGGGGGTGGCAGGTGATAAGTCCAACTTTTGTGTGTTATTGTTTAAAGGGACGGACGGTAAACTAGAAATGTTCGAAATAACCATCATTTTATTTTTCTTATATACCACATTTGGCAGCATACAATACTGCCCTTATCAATGATTTAAAATGTATATATAACCTGCATTTCCTAGCCTTACATAAAGGTTGAAGATAAAGGAGGAATAATAATCACTGAAATGTGTTTCCTTGCTGGAATAAAGATTTTGTATAAGCGATCAAATACGAGAAAACTTGCAAACTTTATTCATTTTCCTCATATAAATGGTTTCTTACTATCGTTAGATGTTACCAGAAGTTAATTGTGATTAGAATTCTTTTTAAAAAGCCCAAAATCGGAAAATGTGGGAGGCACATCTTTACGTCTTTTTTAAGATGACTCCTGATTTAATTACCACAGCATAATGCACAGCTGTCAACGATTCTTTTAAAATATTGATAATGTAAATTATAATGCTAAATAAAATTTTACTCAAACAGGCAAACGCCTTCGAATATCCAAAGCGAGAGGGATTGAAGAATTTTTTTTAAGAATATATTTTTAATTAAAATAACCAATCCAACAATAGACAAAGATATTAGTTAACCAATTCAAAAAATTGTTTTTTATTAATCGAAATCGTTTATAAATATGAGTAACTAATAGAAAATTGAATTACAATGTTCTTCAGAACAAAAGATAATCTATTGCTTTCAAATCTTTCGTGACAAAAAATGATCTAATTTTCATATTTACTATTTTGTTTGTCTTTACAAACATTGTTCTTCTGATTTATAACTTGGTAGGTAACTGAAAGCAATTTCTATGGAGCATCATAATCGATAAGCTAGTGTTGGATGACATTGTCAAAGAAATAACTTTTGAATATGTTTATCAAACACAATGCAAGTGTACATATCCATCTACGAGTACGATGAATACACAAGCTATACCTGTTGGTGGCATTGCAATCTCTAGAAACCCAATTTACGCCGATTCTCTTATTTTATAGTAATTGAATTACATGGTCAGTGAATTGTGACTATACGAAAGCAAAACCTGACTTAATAACATCTGCAGAATACATGATGAGGTCTATTCGGTGAATAATTCAATTTTCTTTAAGTCTATTTTAGAAATAACTCTTACACTTAGTAACAGAATTCGTACAGATGGTGGACTGGAATAGGATGAGATACCAAATTAGTCATGTTCGGGACATAGCGTTGCAAAAGTGAAATTCTAGCAGTATTTAGAATCTATTTTAAGAGAACAAATGTGTGTTCAGATTACTGAATAGTTTGGAAACAAATTGGTTCGGAAATTGTGTGCTCTTTCCATAGATTTTACTTAGATGTAATACATGTAGGTAAATGCTTAGAGACATAGGTATCTGTGGACGTATATCAGTTTTTAAGGAGCAAACGGTAGGTCCCGAAAGTATCCAGTCATTTTGAATATCTCAAAAACTGGTTGAGGAGCCCTTGTGTGATTCATCAACCAATAAAGAAATGCCTCATTGCAAATGCGTGGACATTTCCTCACACGCACACACAAACAATCTCCCTTTGAGTTATTAATCAGCTGTGACACGCAGTTGTGTTTGTGTTTGTGTATACCATTTGATCATCTGATTCGCACTAACCGAGCATTTCCATTCTTCACGTTCCTAGGAATATCATCACACTATCAAGGTCAGTCAACTTCCAACATAATATCAGGTTTCATCTCTCTGTGGCTTCTAGATTTTCCTGGAGAGATTTTTGACCGTGGGTGAAATTAAGGTGAAGGCAACTTTAATAATCAGATGGCTGAATACTTTCTAATTTGTTGCCGTATATATATGTATACGTGTGTCCGTAAAGAGACTTAGGCATCTTACATGTAGTTTTGAATAAAACATTCTGCCTGCAATTGTTTTGATGTTTTAGGGAAGATTTGAAACGAATTTACGCGTCGTGCAGAGACAGAAAAACGAGACATTCTGCCATTCAGATGAGTTTCATGTTTAATTGATATGCTTATCTTCTTTCATTAACATCTGATGTACTAATACCAGGAAATAGAACTCCAAACTAATACATATCCAATTTTCTTAAATGAATATTTGTCATTATCAACCACTTGGTTGTTTGATTTGGTATTTTTATCTTCTTCAGTCTGTTATATGTGTTGAGTGTACAGGTCGCATCAATAGTGCTGGAAGGTTAAAAATTCAAAACTCATAATCCTTATTATCCTTCGTTTTTTTTGGGGGGGGGATGGGGGTGTGACCCCAATGGGTTTTTTAGAGCATTTACTTTGCCAAATAAGTCCATGCAAAATTTGTGCTCGGTCAAATTCTCGGTGTTTTTTTTAAAATTCATTTTTTTTAGTGATTATTGCACAAAGAGTCTAAGAGATGTAAATAAATCATTGATCAATCCTTTTTGTTTTCTTTTTTGATCACCCTTACACCATATGGTTTCGAAAGATGTGGCTTGCGCGCCAGTTTCTATTGAGTGACTAGACAGACCCATAAAATTTGGAAAATGATGATCAGTTTAAAACTAACTTTACTCACAGTTAGTTGGGTAGTAATCATCTAAAAGTCTGAATTTCAGAACAGCATAAATTTTGTTGGACACATCCCAGACACGATAGGGAGGGAATATTTAAATTTTCAACGCTATATTTTCAGCGATTTGGCCTTTACGCCTGATGTATACACACACCACGCCAGCTGGCCTCGATAACTCATAAAATAAAGAAACTTATTTTGACTGTTTAGGGTGAGGGTTTATTTCGATGCTTCTTTTGACAATTACGCAGCTGTTTAATACAGTCAAATTAGTTAATACACGTTGAACCCAAATTAACCTGAATCTATTGTACGTATAATTGAATCTTCGGATGTTCATATATCTATTTTGGGTATTCATTTTTAACTTTGATGTGTACTAATGGGATTTACCTCTGACAAGCAAATCTGAACGATATTCGAAGAGAGTTTTTCTCTCTTTCCCATCGATAATCACCCAGATGCACAGGTCTTTAGTTTCAATTGACCAAGACTCCATCTCCTTAGAAGTTCAGTATAACTAATTTCCTGCTTTCTGGTTGCATTGCCTCCCAACTCAAGAAATTTCATTCGTCTACAGAATTTCTACTTTCTGTGTATGCTATATAAACAAAATACTATCATGCTCAACTTATCCATAATGAAACAAAATGAGTCTGCTCCATATTATACTATTTTCTATCATTGTTCGAGCTATCGAGGTACAAACAATTGTCATACTTCCATGTAATTCTTTTGTTAATATTTAAATCTAGATTCTTCATTGTTATTGAGTGAATGCAAGTCATGTAAGACTTGTTCTATTCATTGATATTTCTCACAAAGAGAAGTGCTGTTCATACTTGGTCATTATTGATAATAGTTTCTGTAATACCCCCCCCCCAATAAGTTTTGGCTAACGGAGTAGTATCTTTCGGCCATACAAGTTATTGGCAGTCTAATATTCTCAATCATATTTATCTCTACAAGAAGTGCTTATTCAAGAAAAATATGTAGTTCAAGGGAGAGAACTGTTCATGAAATAACCCTTTCAGTGTAATTTAGTCTGCAAAACTATCAAAATAATTCAAAATTCATGAAAAAATCGAAACAGGAAATTCATAAGGTTATTTAACATTTGCATATTAATAAAATTGAATTATGTTCACTTGCAGTTTTTTGTGTATATTCAAGCAAAAACACGTTTATTATTCTTTCTAAACTGATTCATATGAGCCACATAATTCTCTATGGTAATCTTTGTCTTATTCATGATTTATTCTTCACATGCAGGACTATCATCGTCTTCTACTTGTAATTTCCATTTTATTAGAGCGGTGGGATAAAAAAAATCCTTTCCTCAGATAAAACAAAACACATGAACAGGTCTGTTTAGTCACTCGGTACGAATTGTGACATGACCAATTCACTGAAAAAAGTGCTTCTGTACATTCAATCTTATCATGATCCCCGCTGCTGAATCAACTCATTTAACGAGGGTTTGAAAATAAGATGCCATGTCTGGTCGTCAATTTAAAAATTGATAAATATGGGATAAATACTGAAGGATAAAGTCTTAATTCTCCAATATCCAGCGTCAATTCTGCTGCACATATAAAGGGGCCATTAAGCATCAACTTACTTTTCGAATTGAACCTACATAAAAACCGAATTTCCAAGAATGAAAAAAATCCTTTCTTCTAGATTTAACCTTGAGTAAATGTTCTTAATTTCAGCCATGTAGCCCATTTATTGCAATTCGTAGATGTGATAAATGAACGTGCACTTAAGCAGAGTCAGGCAGTCGACAGTTTCTAATATATGACATTTCAATGCAATTTCTTGTTCCTAATATAATACAAAGGCACAAACCTTACCGAAAAACCGAAAATTTCATCTATGGGATAAATTATCGAATGTTACAGCTTTTTTTTAACTCAACAAAGGACTGAAATGTTTTCCTTCAGTATGGCAGTAATATATTGGTTTTCCTTCAGCTTACATCACTTACTACTATACAAATTAACTGTAATTTTAATATACCCGACAAAATGGATATTTACAAGGCTTACAGAGTTTTTGATAAGAGATTGTTTATCGGTGCATTTTTTAATATCTCTATTTTGGAAAGTTTCTCTGTGATCAGTGCTAAATAACTATTTTCAACTTTCACACAATTGGGCAGGCATATCAGTAATGGTAAAACAATATTCATTGAAATGTTTGTGTTTCCATTACATCAACAAGCTATTTCTATAGTATCGTTAGAGACGGGTAATTTCCCTCAAGCGTTTTTTTTTTTTCTTTTTCCATTTCTTTGGTTTTCTAGGGAACAAAATGCAAGATAAGGCCTCTCCAAGATGGCACATTCAGCTACTCATCTTGCTGAGATAACCGACATAGTTCAAAACCCCTCGGGAAACTATCCGTGAATATCTTCACAGAATGATAAATGTTTCATTTTAGAACTTCTGGCAGTAAGTCAAGACACTCTCTTGTTGCAGTATTTATCTTCATGGATTATGACCCAGCAAAAATGAGATGTTATACAAGTTGAATTACTCTTCATTACATTGAATATATTTTATCTATGGTCCGTTTATGTATCAACAAACGTATTTATCGATCTATTCATATTTCTCCTCACGCCACATTCCAATTTAAAACTTCAGTGCAAAGGCCAGAGTGATATTCCTTACACAGGCTCCTTGGTATACCCCTTAGAGAATCTTTGTTCTCAAAGCCATGCCACTCATTTATGTAAATGTACATCTATCATTCTGCGACGTCGTCTTTTTATATAAATTCTATACTGAATACACATTTCGCCATACCTACGTACATAAGTGTGTATGATTGTATACAAATAACATCCATATCAGTAAAAGAAAGCATCTTTTCAATTATAGGTGTGCCAATAGAAAGCATGCAAGATTCCTTATAA
Organism: Thysanoteuthis rhombus; assembly: GCA_963457665.1. Lineage (NCBI taxonomy): Eukaryota > Metazoa > Mollusca > Cephalopoda > Oegopsida > Thysanoteuthidae > Thysanoteuthis > Thysanoteuthis major. Next base: position 50,328,457 of record OY735223.1, read on the forward strand.
ATGCACGAGTGTTTGTGACCATTATTCTTCCTAAACACTGTCTGGGTCAATAAGTCTCTTCGAATGGTGAACAATTCTCTTAAATTAAAGCTGTTCTCACTTCTATTTGTATAATATCCAGTGGACTTGAATAAATATCCATTGAAGCTACTGGCATTGGTTTAACGAATGAGGATTTCCTAAGAGCAGAATACATAAAATATGTCTCATGTAGGTATCTCTATTGAAACTGTGCACTACACACAGGTTCGTGTACTAATTCTCGCACACACACACACATCAAGGAATAAACTTCCCTATATATATATATATATATATATATATATATATATATATATATATATATATATATATATATATATATATATATATATATATATACATCTGCTATTTATACTCTATTACTATTAACAAGCATAGCATTCCCACTAAGTCAAACAAAAACATAACAAGCAATGACTAACCACCAAACAAAAATATATAAATGTATTGAAAAGAAGATTCGGCCATCTAGAAAAAATGGTGCCCCCCAAAATGACCTAAATGGGAATCTTAAATAAACCAAATCATTCACGTAATAAAAAAAGCAATAACATGAATGTGCTTCTGTCCCGATTCCTCATTCAATTATATATACAAGTGTGCGGGGGGTGCAAGCAGGAATGTGCGTGTAGGAGTGCCCCTGTGTGCGTAGACATGTTTATATACATAAAATGTTGACTTAAACAAATGTGCAGTCTTATATATGGTTGGTTATGAGTGTGTGTGTGTGTGTGTCTGAGAGAGAGAGAGACAGAGAGAGAGACAGAGAGAGAGAGGGAGAGTGCTCTTGTATGAATATAGCATTGTGGAAGAAGCAAGATATGAAGAGGCATTTATAAATACTAAGATGAATATTAATACACTACTGTACTCATTTTGTTAAAGATACAATTACTGGATTCCTCATATCTCTTTCACTATTGCTTGAAATCCATTACTCCAGTCCACATAACACCCATCGAGTAAATGATAAACAGCTCAGCAAAATCAATTTAACTTGGCGTGAGTATGATTTCCGCTGCTGAATCCACTTATTTAGCAAAAGTTTGAATAGTGACTCATGGGAACTTCCTTTGTTCAATTCTGTTGACCATTAATCGCGTACTGTCCACCTGGGAAGAATTCTGACCAGCGAATTCTCAAGAATCATTAATGGAAACACTCTTGGGGTCGGTGACAGAAATCCGCTTTGTTTAGAGATTGCTCTTGAAGCTAAAAGCATTCCTCAGCCAATTTACGTGTATATTCCACCCAAACACAATAAATCTCTGCGCAAATTTCTCCTCTTTGTCAAGCCAGGACCATGCTGTAAAACTTTCATGACCCACACAATATCAAGTTAATTGGTCTAGACTTTGAAAACGTCATACGTTATCTGCAAATGTGAGTGACATGACCCCATTTGTACAGTACACAGTATTTAAATCTGTAAATACTCAAAAGATTAATTTATGGCTATCATTTCCTATTTCCCTAGTTCACCATTAGTATTACTAATGCTACTTATGAATGTAAATCGTCAAACAATAAAATCGAATACATCTAGGCCGAATGATCGGGGCTTAAATAAAGAAAAAGATTTTATGGTTAGATATGATTCTCTACAAGCCGCCTTGAAAATGAAGGCTTACAGAATCTATTGATGTAATTTTTAGTCTCCCGAGAACCAAATCTCTGTTCTTGATCCATGCTGTTCACTAATGTTCGCTAGAATGGAAGGTAGCCACAATTAAGATAAAATAACAACTCGTCAAACTACTTAAATAATTGTTGAATACGTAATCTATGATTTGTAAATATTAATTATCTTTTACCCGTTTGGCTGAAGAGGGGTTTATTGAGTTGATGAATTTACATGGAAGGATATATATCGTACTCTTAGATACTCTGACTTCATTGACAATTTTTTTATGACAGATGATATCTACAAATTATTGGAGGTGGTGACAGATATTTGTTTATGGAGAAGCGTTGCAAAAAGTGTAAATAGTTCAATAATCTTATCTATTCTCCCCAAACATCTTTTGTTGCTTAAAAGTCCATGACACAGTGAAACGCAAAGATTAATTCATGAAAAATTACTTTTCCATTTTTTTCATGCATTTTAATTGCCTTTATCAGTTTTTTTTTCATGCATCGACACTACTTTGAAGTCTAGTTATTTATTAATTCACAATCTGACTTTATTTTTTTGTGGATGTAAGTTCGTCTCAGAGTATCTCGGACCAACCATTTTTGAAAACTGAGACTATTTCAAAAATATATGCGCTTCGAAATCTCAAGAAATTCATCTATAAATGCAAATAGGTCTAATCAACTTTATAGCATCATTAAGTGGAAGAGATCAGCTCTTGACACATTCGATTATTCATAGTATTGTATCAAATAATACCCCAATCCCTTTTTTGAATTTCAGTCACATTTTCACATTTTTTAGAACAAAAATCATAGGAAGCTCAAAATATTTTTCCGATGCTTGAATCATTAAACACAAATAAGTCATTTTGACATTCTATGAATGCTTGAATGACATCTGTCTTAATACAAATGAAGTTATCTTCTTGAACAAGGTGAGTTAAAACTACACGATCTTGATACTAGTTGCCAAGAATCTTAAAAACACTTTTTAGTCAATCAAAATCTGCGTCAATTTTTAAAACTCTGATAGCTGTGTGAAGTCATCAATTCCGCACAGCATTAACCAATGTGTTCTTCTTCAGTATAGTCCACACAAACTTTCAGACACAAGCTATATTTGAACAAATTTGATGAAAATCCAAATATGTATCTCTAAACACTTTGGGAGGATGTAAAAAACAACTTGCGACAGAAATTTAATATTAGATGGAAATAATTGATGTGGTTATTTCAATTTTCTGTTATCGATCCAAAATATATTTTTGCAGGTAATTTATTATAGAAATTAATTGAAATTTTTTGAGTGGAAGAGCTTTAGAGAGAACTCATACATATTAAATGGTGAAACTTTCATTTATCAAATGGATGTCAGCCAGTTTTTATTTTAGCTGTCATTTTCTAATTAATCAATTGGAAAACTGAGAAGAACAGTCTTGCCAAACCGATTTGAATGCAACACTTTCGTAGAGAATAGATTTTACGTATGTGTGGGGGAATAAATTTTTCAAATTTGAACAAATATTCATGGTGGTTGATTTTTTCAACATCATATTCCTCCATGGCTAAACATTATTCATTTTTACCGGGCAATGCTCTCATCAGAATATACTGCAGTACAGCGAATGGTTTATCAAAATGTATTTGACAAAGATTGGTACGATTATGGTTTAGGTGATAACGAACCATAAAGAATGGGAACCATGTCAGCATCATTGCTGGCAGGGTTTTGACAAGAACAATTCAAATAATGATACGTCTATATAATCAAATCTCTGACACCTAGTCAAAACTCTACTCTTTTTGGCCTAGAAACAACAGTGAAATCGATGCAGCGAATTAGCTTAGAATTGAAAAAAAAACATTGCTGGATAGACACAGTGATCCGTTGACAATCGTGCAAATCACTATGATTTAAGCCAGGAAATAAATGCCATATGCAAAAATCAGATACTTTCCTAATGAAACCCCGTATATTAAACACAATGTGAATGCACTGATAATACACCAATCATATGAAGAATTACCAAAGAGGAACACTCTGATCATAGACAAAAGAGTCCGGGATGGACAATTTAATTATAAGCAGAGAACACAGATATTAGAGTCTTATCCAAGGTACAGAGCCTGGGGATAAAACTTTGATCCAAAATAGTGTGCACTGATACCTTGATCCTAGACAAGTAGCGATTTATACGTAAATGATCATGTGACCAACGGGTACTATGCTAGTATAGGAATAGAATTTTAAAAATTCAAATAGATCTCTGGATACGGGTCAGGGGAATATATCCAGTCATTGTAGATAAAAAGAATTTCAGAAAAGACGTTGCTACTGTTGCAAAATATAAAGTGAAACTGAAAGAGGAGACAAGCTGTGAACATATCTTGACCTAGTCAGAGAAAAGAGAAATTGCAGAATAATTATCACAACTAGAGAACGTGTTGTGGACTTTCATCATCATCATCATCATCATCATCATCACCACCACCATCGCCGCCGCCGCTGCTATCATCATCATCATCATCATCATCATCATCATCATCATCATCAGTCTTTTAACGTCGGTTGTTGGACATAGACCTTCCCCAGGATTTGACACACTTCTCTGTCATTGGCGTCCCGGAGGCAGTACTTTCTGAATTTGTCTAGCTCGTTTTTCCATCTAATATTCTACCGGCCTTGGTTGCGCATGTGATCTCGGAGGATCCATGTCGTGAGTCGCAATTTCCATCAGTTGTCTGCCATTCTTGCAACATGGCCAGCCCACTGCCATTTGAGATTTTTAAGGGATTCTATGATGTCCTTGACTCTTGTCTTACCTCGGATGTACTGTGCTGTCTTGTTGTCTCTCTAATTGAGGCCCAACAATTCTTTCATGTACACCTTGCGTGGTTCTCAATTTGCAGATCTATGTCTTGGTTAGGGTTCCACGTTTCAGCTCCACGAGTGAATACTTGGACGATGCATTGGTCATACACCCTTCTTTTTTAGGATTAATGGGATCTTCTAATTTTTGAAGGTTGAGCTTGGTCTGCAAAAGGCTTGCCATTCTTATGTGATTCTTCGCTTTATTTCTTCTTCTACTGAGGGTCTCATGGAGATTGGTTGTCCTAGGTACTCATCATTATTGACACGTTTGAAAATGTCATAGAGATACGTATGTAGCAAAGCATGTGTTTGCACATCGGACGAAGAGGGCCTTTAGTTTTTTTGCGGGAATTAGTTGTTGGATCAATCAGCCAATCACATCCTCCATTACGAAGAGTTTTTATACGCCTAGCCAACCAGAAAACAGCTTTAAAATCTCTCCCTTTCTCTCTCTATCTTCTCTCTCTCTCTCTCTCTCTCTCTCTCTCTCTCTCTCTCTCTCTCTCTCTCTATCTATCTCTCCCTCTCTCTGTAGAAAACAGTGTCAGGAAAATTTGAATAGTGGAGTGGAAGTTGGTGAAAGACACCAAACTTCCGGTTGGTTAGAGGTTGGTGGGGAGGAGGGCGACATACGTCTATTCTATCTATCACCTGGAGCTAGATAAAGTAGCTAGCTGCTTAGTCCACATCGGTAGGAGACTGAAGATTTAGATACACGACATTAATCTCCGAGGTTTATGATGGAAATCATCTTTCCGATGTCTTTATGTTCTTCTTTCATTTGAAACCTTCATTTCCTTCGTAAAATCTGTCCAGCCTTTGTTTTAGTATGTTGTTTCCATCTTCCTCTTGTGGGGGCAAGGGGTTCGATTTTAAGACTTCAACAGAATGTTTGATTCACAATAGCTTCTTAATCGAATTTTTGAGTGCTGAATGGAAGCATGATTAACTTTTTATATGTCCGCTGCCTAGCATGTTGTTATTTGCTTGATTTTGTTCCGTAAAATAAATGTTTTGTCATGATTTGACTACAGATTTATCGATGTACCTACGCCCCTCTATCTCGAAAACACGCATCTACGTACACACACAAACACACACACAAACACTCACACACACAAACACACACACACACACACACACACACAAACACACACACACACACACATATATATATATATATATATATATGTATATATTCAAAGTAAAAAAATACTTATCGGAAACACGGTGAATATATGCGTATATAGTCTAGAAAGCTTTACAGCTTTGAAAGCTAAACACATTAAACAACATTTTTCAAAAATGTTTTGGGTCACTTCAATCACTATTTTTCCAATATCTATTAGTGTAATTCATGTAACTTCCAGTGTTTTGCTATGTTCTACTCTTACTTTGATATTATGTGACGTAAATCATTGTTTGTGTGAATTGTCTTGAGTGTTTATCCATGTAAATATCAGATCTGTTATGTCGGTTTTGATCTCAGACAGCACGCAACCCCACTCATGATAACATCTTTGAGGATACTGATTACACAGAAAAACTATATATATATATATATATATATATATATATATATATATATATATATATATATATATATTATATATATATAAGCAAGTTATCTAGTGTTGTCCGTGGAAAATAACTTCTGACAGTACAAGAAAGAAACATTCTTTTGTAAATGTCTTACAATACTCAGACAGGTCTGGTGGAATGTGAGAAGAGAACATTTTTTTTGTGTGTTTTTGATGAAGTAACAGACTTGTCGTGCTTTCGAATCTCGGCATGGATGTTGCACATCCTTTGGCAAGTTCACATTGGACTCCCGGGCATAGCTGTGTATACTTGCACTTCTCGTCAGGCAGATCAATGTCGTTTGCACCATCAATAAATGGGAATGATAGAGACAGAGAAAACATGATTCCAATGGGGGAATAAGTCAGCTGTCATTTTGTTTGGTTTCAAAATACTACCAGGGTGAAAACGAAAATTATACTACACAATATTCTAAGACATATTCTATGTCCTTTTTTTATATCAAGAGATTTTAATTTCATCATTGACTGTTTGGAATGATGTTTACACTTGTGCCATAATGCAAGCGTATATGTCTCTCTGCGAGCGTATTTCGGAGTATTTTTTCCGAAGAATCAATATCTGCCATATTCAGACAATTTCCGCAGGTTGATTACCCAATCTTGTTACTATTCCCTGAAGATTCTCAGCATCAGGTAATGTTTTATTTATCCCTCAAGCATCATTGATAGTCAGCTGACCACAAAAAAAACAAAATTGGAGAAGAAAATTCATGAAATTGGAAAAAAATCAAGTTTCATGGAAAATTTATGAATTCAATCTGCGTTTATGTTAAGATATTCAAATGGATTTTAAATATTCCCATCACATGATTAGCGCTTCTAAGCTAATCGATTAGACCATTTTATTAATCATTTTTGCATTAGCAGACATGTTATTCATATACCCTCTCATTATCGCCATAATATTCGACCCATTCTCCAACTCAATCTATACTTGACGTTCAATCAATTGAAATTAATTGTCAGTTATAATACCCCCATTCCCACTGTTTGCACACAGTTACACACACACACACACATATATATATATACATATATATATGTTTCCACACACATATATATATACACACACATATGTGTGTGTGTGTGTGTGTGTGTGTGTGTGTGTTTCCACATACAAAGAGGTGTATTTAATTTTCATATTTTTCACTAATTGGAACTGTATTAACGTCATCAACATTCTGACCAAACCACTTATCAATTTTTTACGATATAAATTGCTTCCCAGTGCCCTTATTTACTGTCATGGAATGAAATTGTTCTATGTTGATTGAATTTTCAATCATTAGCAAAATACATTACAATTAAAGTAATTGCACTAATTAAATATACAGTTACTACAGAATGAAAATCTAGAATTGCGCATATATCTGTAACTACAATAATATTTAACAAGAGAGGAAAATTAATTTAATTATGACCGTCATGTTTCCTACATCAATGTTTTTTTTTATTATTAGTCAGAGTTATCATTCATTCAATATTTTTTTGTATTAAAATGAACATTTATTATTATTATTATTATTATTTGGAATCTCACACAAGTTGCCCGGTGGTAACCGCTGGAGTTTGAGTGACAGCAAGTCTCCTCAAGTCTCCAGCCCTCCTCCCCCAGTACTCATAGGTCGCAGTAATTCTACGATTTACAGTTTCACACCGGTTGCCCAGTGGTTATCGCTGAAGGCTGAGTGACAATAAGTCTCCTAAGGTCTTCAGCTAACGTCTCCTCTCTTTCGCATATCATGACAGAGCTACAATTCGTTGCAGTACTTATATCTCTAGCACCTTCCTCAGTATCCGTGCAGTTTTCAGTAGTGCTGTGGTCTGTTCGGTCTCTATCCTCCCCCTAATCCTGATCTCCTCCAGTCTCTCCCTCAGTGTTTTGGGGACAGTTCCTAGTGCACCCACTATGACCGGTACTACCCTGGTTTTCATGTTCCACATTTTCCTTAACTCCCTTGCTAGGTCCTGGTATTTTTCCCTTTTTTCACCCTCCTTCTTTTTTACTCTATGGTCTGCAGGCACAGCAACTTCTACTATTTGGCAGGCCTTCCTTTTTTTGTCTACTATTACTAAGTCCGGCCTTCTTGCCTGGATGAGGTGGTCAGTTTGGATGTCAAAGTCCCAGAGTAGTTTGTGGTTGTCATTCTCCAAGACTGCCTCTGGCTTGTGCTGATACCACTTTTCCACATGGTTGAATCCCATTTGTTTGCTTAGTTCCCAGTGGTTGGTACTCTATCGTGTCTATGCTTATACTCCTTCTGGGCGAGTTGACTACATTCACTAGTTATGTGGTTTACCGTCTCATCTCTTTCACCGCACATGCGGCATTTGCTGTTTGTCTGTGTTCTGTCGATTTTTGTTTTTATGTAGTTTGTCCTTATGCTTTTGTTTTGGGCTGCCATGATGAGCGATTCTGTTTCTCTCTTAAGGTTTCCCTTTCGTAACCACGTCCATGATTTCTCGTCTGCTATATCTTGTATCTGTCTTTTAAACTCGGCGTACAATTTTTTCCCTTCCTATCTTTCTTTTCTTGCTTGCTGTACTGTTCTGTTGTTTCCTACTTTATTGTTTGTTGCACTATCTCTCGCGCTCTTTATGATTTCTTCACTATTTGTTTGCACATACCTTTCTAGGACTGTTTTAGCTCTCTGGACACAGTCTTCTATGCTGATGAGCCCCCTACCACCTTCTTTTCTCTTAACGTATAGTCTATCTGTATCATCCCTAGGGTGTAATGCTTTATGCATCGTCATAAGTTTCCTTGTTCGCCTATCCATTGATTGTAGCTCTTCCTTTGTCCATCCTAGGAATGGTCCTGTATACCTAACTACTGACACAGCCCAGGTGTTCATTCCTTTTATTAGATTTCTGCTGTTTAATTTGGTTTCTAATATTTTCCTTATCCTTCTGAGGTATTCTCTCTTAATTTTCTCCTTCATCTCTTCCCGTTTTATCGTGTCACATTCAAGGACACCTAGGTACTTGTATCGGTCTTGTGCGGTCAGTGCCCTAATCTTGCTGTTGTCCGGGAGTTTAATTCCTTCAGTCATTGAAAGCCTTCCTTTGTGCATCACCATGATTGCGCATTTTTCTATTCCAAACTCCATTCCTGTCCTCACTATATTCCCTTACTTCGTTGAACAGAGTCTCAAGCTCTCCCCTGTTTTTTGCGAACAATTTTATATGTTCACACCAGTTACCAAGTACACACTGCTGGAGACTGAGTGACAGCAAGTTTATGCACTCACACAATGCACAACAGTGCTAGAGACTACAGTCTCAAAACACTTCCCTAGTGCTTATTGCTGATTTTTTAATAAGATTTTCCTCTGGTCTGTAGCCATCCTCTCATATTGCCTTCACCCGTTGCAGCAGAGCTGTGGTTTGTACCGACTAAACCCTGCCTTTTTCTCAGCTTTTTGGCCATTACTGGCAGTTGTGGGTCGCAGATCTCAGGTATTTAATCAGTCTTCGTGCAATTCTCAGCACAGACGTAATCTGTATAGACTCGATTATACTTATTATCCCCATTTCCTCCAATTTCTTCTCCAGTGTATTCGATAGAGTTTTGAATGCACTCTTAATATCTGGTTCTGCCCCGACTTTCATGGTCTTCACTTTCTTCAGATCCCTTTCCAAGTACAGGTATTTCCACGGCTTTTCACTTTTTCAATTCGTATTTTTCAGTGACCTCATTTAATTGGCAGGTTCCAATTCGTTTGTCAAAGATTACCAGATCTGGTCTTTTCGTATGAATGGAGCAGTCATTTTGGATGGCAAAGTCCAAGAGTGATTTGTAGCTTCTCTTTTCCAGGGCTGTGTCTGTTTTGTACTGCTATTATTTATCCGCTTGATCGAAAGCCACCCATTTGCTCAGTTCTCAGTGCATTACAGTTGCTACCCAGTGCTGTCTGTTTTTTTATACTCTTTCTGGACAGGTTGACTACATTTACTGGTTATGTGGCTTACAGTCTCATCCCATTCTCAACATTTTCTGTTTGTTTATTCATCGATGACGCCTTGACATAGTTTGTCGTGATGCATTTGTTTTCGTTTGCCATTAGGAGAGATTCTGCTTCGCTCCTAATGTTTTCTTTTGTGTAGCCATGTCCATTATCTTGCGTCTGTGACATTTTGTATTGGTCTTTTGAAATCACCATATAGTTCCTTTGTTTTTTTCTTTTTCTTCTTTTTCCGTTTGCAACTTTTCTTTTGTTTGTTGTACTGCTTCGAGTGCTTTCTTTAACTTCTTCAAAATTTGCTTGCACATACTTTTCTAATCGTATTTTGGCCATTTGGATACAGTCTCTCTATTGATACGTCCTTTTCTTTTTTTCACATACAGTCAATCTGTGTCATGTGCGGTGTGTAGAGCCTTGTGCATTGTCATAAGCTTTCTCGTTCGTCATTCCATTGATTGGAGTTCTCCTTTTGTACATCCATAGTATACTCCAGTGTATTGGTCTACCGACACTACCCATGTTCATTCCTTCTATCATATTCCTGTTGCTTAATCTGGTCTATATTATCTTCCTTAACCTCCAAAGGTATTCTCTCCTCATTTCTTCCCGTTTCATAACGTTGTATTCGAAAATTCCCTGGTATCAATATTTGTCCAGATTTTTTGTTGCCCAGTAATTCAAATCTCTGCTTATATAAGCTTACCTTCATACATTATAATCATTAAGCATGTTTCTATTCCAAACTCCATCCCGATGTTGTCGCTGTATTCTTCTACTTTATTAATCAACATTACGAGCTTTTTTTTGCTGTAAATTTATTTTATTCTACTGTCATATTTGTCATGTGTGGTGCTTTTGGGTAGGGACAGATTTTGGTGGATTGGTCAAGACTGTTTTCATTCTGAGTAACTTCAGAGCACAACCAGCTCTCAACACCCACAGGATGCTCTCACTGGGAGATAGAATATGGGTGCGTTCAGCACTTAATAGGATAATCATCTTCAACCAAACTCTCAAGACATGTGTTACTGAGCAATAGAATTAGCTGCATCCTGTAATGTTTTGTTTCTTTTAATCAACATTTAATACGCAAATGTTTTTTGTAAGGTCATATTTCTGTTTTATTCTTCCCAATCTTGACATAATAAGAGTCGTGCAAGATTTTCTTTACTCTATTCACCTTTGAAACTGAAATTTCGATGTACAGAGGAATTTGCAATTAACAGTAAATATAAGAACAAAAACAATTTTCAGCAAACACAGCTAGATATTACCGTGTTAAAATGGTCATTCATTTTACAGACGAGGACTTTACACTTACTTCTGACCTGTTATTATTGTTATTATTGATACTAATATACTCCGTCCACTCTATCTTATTATTTTTTCTAGTTTTTTGCACAGCATTATGGATTCATGCTCTCTTCGACTTATGGTAGAATTCCTGACTGCTTCAGCCGCAGGAGCTTTGCTGATTAAGCAGAAGACAATTTATCAGTCATTCAGTCGTCTCTTCTCCTGATATTTATTTTCATTCTCAGTTAACTCTTTAGCACAAATAGAAATATGTTTTGTAATTTTTTGATGAAGCATATTTCCTACAAAAATGATCCCCTATCACACTGAGACAGTTTTACAACAATTGTTTCAGGGATATGAAAAAGATCACACTGAGTCGCTCTAGCCACCAGCCAATCCAGATTTCAATTCCATTGAGCACTTTCGAAATGTATTGGTGTTAGCTCTGCAGATTATCTACCATGTAACTTGCCCGTTGAAAGACCTGTTTTTTACACCCTGGAACTTAATCACAGAGAAAACATTAATCCTTCAAGGTGTGTAAATGTATCGTGTCGGAGCAGTTTTGTCGACACCTGAAAAGACATACTACTTATTGGGCAGGTGTTCACTAAGCCTCATTTCATTAATGTCGTTCTGAGGAGCAGAATCCACATGATTGCTGATTTGGTAAATGAAGAATATAAAAAAGAATTGTTAGCGAAGATGGCAATAAAGTAGCGATGTTTTAAAAGAAGCCAATAAAGCTGCTTTGGAATATAACAACTGGAAGACATGAAAATTCTCTATGCGCAATGACCAAATTTTACAAAATCAAATTTTGCAAAATCATTGAAAAAATTTCAATCAACATCGAAAATTATGAGTGAACGCTAAATATTTGAGAAGCCAACCATAACGTTGTTAGATTATAGCAAACTTGACAGATCCAAGCAAGTTTCACTGACAATACCAGGAATCTTACGATTTGACAAACCAGTAAATTAAATTATTTTCTTGTGGAAGGTATCCGATATTATCCTTATATGCAATTATCAAGATGTTACGCTTTGGAAATATAAACTTCATAATACATACGTTAATTAGGTTGTTGAAATACGTAAAAGTTCCCAAACAAATATGACTATAAGGTCAGTTATGATATGAACATCCAGATACAAAGACCCAAATAAAGAAGAGCAAACAAAACATAAATCTGCTTTGAGTTTTTGTTTCATATCTCCGTGTTTTTGCATCTTTTGTTTCATATCTTCGTGTTTTTGCATCTTTTGTTTGATATCTTCGTGTTTTTGCATCTTTTGTTTCATATCTTCGTGTTTTTGCATTTTTTGTTTCATATCTTCGTGTTTTTGCATCTTTTGTTTGATATCTTCGTGTTTTTGCATTTTTGTTTGATATCTTCGTGTTTTTGCATCTTTTGTTTCATATCTTCGTGTTTTTGCATTTTTTGTTTCATATCTTCGTGTTTTTGCATTTTTTGTTTCGTATCTTCGTGTTTTTGCATCTTTTGTTTCATATCTTCGTGTTTTTGCATTTTTGTTTGATATCTTCGTGTTTTTGCATCTTTTGTTTCATATCTTCGTGTTTTTGCATCTTTTGTTTGATATCTTCGTGTTTTTGCATCTTTTGTTTCGTATCTTCGTGTTTTTGCATCTTTTGTTTCATATCTTCGTGTTTTTGCATTTTTGTTTGATATCTTCGTGTTTTTGCATCTTTTGTTTCATATCTTCGTGTTTTTGCATCTTTTGTTTGATATCTTCGTGTTTTTGCATCTTTTGTTTCGTATCTTCGTGTTTTTGCATCTTTTGTTTCATATCTTCGTGTTTTTGCATCTTTTGTTTGATATCTTCGTGTTTTTGCATCTTTTGTTTGATATCTTCGTGTTTTTGCATCTTTTGTTTGATATCTTCGTGTTTTTGCATTTTTTGTTCCATATCTTCGTGTTTTTGCATCTTTTGTTTCATATCTTCGTGTTTTTGCATCTTTTGTTTGATATCTTCGTGTTTTTGCATTTTTGTTTGATATCTTCGTGTTTTTGCATCTTTTGTTTGATATCTTCGTGTTTTTGCATCTTTTGTTTCGTATCTTCGTGTTTTTGCATCTTTTGTTTCATATCTTCGTGTTTTTGCATCTTTTGTTTGATATCTTCGTGTTTTTGCATTTTTTGTTTCATATCTTCGTGTTTTTGCATCTTTTGTTTCATATCTTCGTGTTTTTGCATCTTTTGTTTGATATCTTCGTGTTTTTGCATCTTTTGTTTCATATCTCCGTGTTTTTTCTGCTTTTGCTTCCTTCCTATTCTAAAAATCCAATCCCCAAAGTCTATAGTTATAAAGAAAACACTTCCCACGTTGTTTTCATCGTTAAAGTCTGCGCATTAAACTATGTAATATTTTATATCTTTCTCTGCGGCAAATAACTGAGTACTGAAATGCGAATAAATATACCACGAGTGTGCTTTTATACTCAATTTTATTCTGATGTGGTTCATAGCATATTCTAGTTTAAAACAGTCACTTGCAGATGTATTGGGTATAACTGTTCTTGTTATGTCTAACGATTACAGAAACGTTTAAACTCATCAATTCCTTGTCGATCTTTATCGTGATTATAGATATTTGTCATATACTGTAATGTAATTAGCAAGATGTACACTCAGTGTATTTCAATTAGATTCCTGGTTTAAATCAATCTTTTTTAAATAAATCGGATGGTTTTGCACTATCGGGATTTTATACTTAGTTAGCTAAATATTTTGGATTAGTTATGGCCATTAGATGACATGAGGGGCGTTCGCCTTCAACTAAGTTCATTCAAGAATATTACTTTTGATTAGATTGATAGGTTAAGCAGAAAAAGACTGATGAACCCTATTCATATGTTGCATCTTCAAAGATGATTGTAACCGATACTCCAAACAACGTGAAACAGGAGATATCGTGAAGCGAGCAATATAAAGTTCCAATCACCGAACCAATGGTCTCATATCGGACCGGAAGAGAGTCTTCTACTACGCGTTTGTTATATTTCCTTTCTGTTCCTCTCTCTTTCCCCCCTCTCTATCTACCTCAACCTCTCATTATCAACGTTTCTCTCTGCTTACGTTATTTATTTTTCTTCTTTACTCTCGTTATCCAATCATATTTCTTCCCTGAATCATTGTTATGATGTGAAGACAAGTCTGGCTTATTATGCCTGCAAGTGAAAATGTAGTAAATTACATTTGCTTTCTGCGAGCACAAAACACAACAAAGGTCCTCTGCCCCGAAATACCTACTTCCACTTATTTACATATGAATGAATGCATGGATTCACCGATGATCACAGATTATAGAAATAAACATATAGAAATTTAAATGCATTAAAATAAACAGCGATTCATTTTAGTTGAGATGTCTATGAAAACGTGCACAAGAGGTGTATCTATGTGCAATTAACTGCACGCAAGACGGGGACCGGTTTTAAGCGCACAAAAACACAAATTTGCTACGCTACACTCACAAATAAAATGATATCTCTAGAAGAATTATAAGTATTTGTATATTTAACCATATTCCAGAGTAAGTCAACACAGCAAAAGGCAAAACAAACGATTCTGTTAATGAGTTTGTACTAAATCTGATAGGGAGTGAACCTTTCAGAACATCATTTTGCAGATTATCTCATGATCAATTACTAAGCTTTCATCAAGTGGCCGATTCGGGCCAATTACCCTGTATTCCATTTCAATGGCCGTAACCCATTAACTGCCCTGTGTTGTGAAGAGTAAAAGTGATTACTATTGCCACAATGACTGAAACTGCAGTAAATGAGTTAATGTTACATTCCAGTCGGAATTTGATTGAGACAATTTTATAACCTGGGATATCTTTGTATGTATTCTCATTCACTAAGCTTTTTTCTGCTGCACGGGGTCAAATTGTCGAAAATAGACGATAGCCCAATGGGGGGGAGTGATCTGCATTAAATTCAGTATTATGACTTCTGAATATTTCCAGGGGTCAGTCAATACTAACACCATCAGGAAATAAAGAAACTCAACCATGTAACCCACTGAGTAGGTCAATATCTATTTAACAAGCTTAGCTTAGTCCATCACAAGGCTTTTATAATTGGAAACTGATTTAGGAACGTGGTCATTGCTAGACAATAATTTCATTATGATAAGTTCCTTGAGACATTTCATTTTTAGACCAAGGAGGTTATTGTGTTCATCTCACGATCCATCGATAGTGCATTCGTTCCTCTTTATTTGGCCAACAAAAATCATCTTATACCGGAATCATTTTCGTTCCACAATTATCTTACAATTAAGAATATCACTATCGGTTTTATGAACACACCGATCCATATGACAATGCCAAGTGCATCCAAAGAAATGCATCAGCGTCATCCAGATTTCTAATGCTGTTTTATCCATGATTTTCAATTAACTGACAAAGTATTTCTTTACTAAAGCTGTCCGTGGATAAGGTCTTTATAATTCGGCTCGTTGATTTTTTTTACAATACGAAAGTGGTATATGTTCACATTCTATTTCACTATTACGGCGTCATTGACATGAATCACCTCAAGTTCAACTCATATTGGTCACCTGTACCAAGAAGAAGATTCTTCTCTATGTCCAAATCGATATTAATTGTATCAATCGTTAACAGATATCATGGATACAGTGTAGACATATTTAAAATGCAGCCATTCGGCCAGTAAAACATGTTTATTTTCCACTTGCTCCCTCTCTCACAAAAATTCATTTGAAATATTTGCCCATATTTGAGGCTTATTTCTTCTAACAAGAATCATAGTATTTTATTATCATCATTGATATCATCATCAGTCTTTTCATGTTTGTTACTGGCATAGACCATCCCTAGAATTCACCACATTTTTCTACAATGGACGTCGCAGAGCCAGTATTTTCTGATTTTGTCTATCTTGCTACCCCATCTAGTACTCTGCTGGCCTCGATTGCACATGTGATTTCTTGGGTTCCATGTCTTGAGTTGTGATGTCTATCGGTCGACTGCGATTCTTGCAATATGGGCAACCAACCGCCATTTAAGTGTTTTAATTGATTTTTTGATGTTTCTGACCCCTGTTTTCTCCCAGTTGTATTGTGCTGTCCTGTGGTCTCTCCATGTGAGGTTGAGCATAAGTTTTTCTTGAGCACGTTGCACGGTTCTCAAATTGCAGGTCTAAATGTGAATCATGAATACGTCGTGTATCATTATATGCTTTTTTCCTGTGTGTGGCATCCTATGATATTAACTTGATTATGTAACTATCTTCTGTACATCCTTAGTATTCATGGATTGGTTATTGATTATGATTCTATCAAAGGAATTGACTTTTTGTGTGGAGTTTTTTTTCCTTGTTAATCTGATACTTACTCTTCTTCTCAAATCTTTTGATTGAAATTTTTGAAAAAAAAAACACTTTCCTAAAGCGGTTAAACTACGTAAAACATTGTTGTAAACTAACGGAGGAAATATGGCTTTTTTAGATGTGGCATTGTCAGTCCAATTTTGGGCTCCGATCTCTACTGTCTATCTTTTATTTTTGCCTATTCATCATAACTGTAAGAGCTATTCTACGACCGTTAAATAAAGAGAAAATATAGAATAGTATTTCAGAAAACTTTGAAACTCATCATCCATTGCTTGGCCCGTCGAACACGTTTGTTTAACTTGCTCCCTCAGTTACATAATAGCAATCGGTGAAAAAGAAGCTTGTTTTGTAGCATATAGGAGCAACGTCTATAAGCAGAATTTTTATAACCAAGTCGATGTCCGTAATCATGGCAGGAACCCGATTTCACATTTGCATTCAACATAAAATAAAAGAAATGATAATGATTGACGATGCATCTTATATATACATGTAGATTATAAACTGCAGTATATTAGATAGAAATTGATTTGAGATAATCTCCCTTCATTATACGGTTAATGTATCACTCGTGCTAGACAACATGAATTGAATAATCAATGAACAAAGATACACACAGATAAATAAATGCGGAATCTAATGTAAGAGAGCGTTCGTATTTCGGAGCAAGAATGTATTTATCAACATAATCTCCTCTCTTGTCTATGAACTTATATCAGTGTAAATATTGATCACCAAAAATTGATCATCATGCTGTGATAAATCAAATTAGTTTCAACTAATTACTTATTTGCAAGACAATGGACTTGATGGTAGTATCTCATAAGAATTTTGAACAGAACTAAATATACGTCCGCTTGTGTTTCACGTTTTCTCACCCTCTCTTTCTTTTTCTCCCTCTTTCTTTTTTTAATTGAAGTGATTAGGGGTTTGTTGTGTGTGTGTGTGTGTGTGTGTGTGTGTGTGTGTGTGTGTGAAAGAGAGAGTGTGTGTGTGTGTTTGTGTGTATGCGTGTGTGTGTGTGTGGCGGTGACTCAATTCTCTCCATTTTATTTCGACTTTCATGAGAGATGAATAACTGAAAATATAGAAAAAAATACATGCGATAGCTTCTGCGTATCAGTTTTCTTCGCTTTTATTAGATCATTTGTGAGATTCATCCACGTCTTTCTATGCCTCGCCTTTCTCTCTGCTTTCTTCCTGATAAGCGCAGCAGTTATCATGAATATACGGAGAAGAGAGGTTGTCAATATATTCAGAATGAACCCTTTGAGCTGGCGGCCTTTGAAAGGTAACACCTGCCATACTTGCTCGCAAGAAGCTTGCACTTAGGTTGAATATTATTTCCATCCTGTAAAAATTCCATTTAGATTATTCATAATATTCTATACGGAAAGCTTTTGTGAAGTGGGGAAGGTTGAGATAAAATCGATAAGAATATAAGTATTTGAGTTTTTGCAAATGGGTAAAACTTTCTGCTTTACTCTAGAACTTGAATGGGGGGGTGTAAAATATTTTTACCTTTGAGCAGAGTGGGGATATTGAATTTTTTCGTTTTTCCTTTTAAGAATTTTGAAAACTATCAATAAGTTCATATTCATTTTTTTCAGTCAAAAAAAAATGAAAGTGATCCAATGAAAACCTTCCGTGGGCAGAAATGGTATTTGCTAGGAGGTAATAACCATTAATTCATTTTGGAAAAATTTGAGATTTCCGACCCCGCCCCCCCCCCCCAAAAAAATTGTTACGCTGATTTGACGGAAGTTGGAGTTAGAAGATGCAGAGAAGGGTGCTGTGTATAGGAGACTGGGGGAGACTTCTTACTGCCTTTACTCTTGCATCTTGCAGAACAAACATTGAATGCTATTTTTGCTTTTTCCTAAAAACGATACGGTGGCGTAAAGCTCCAAATACTCGTAGCAATGCGCAGCCTCATTAAAACCTACTCGGCAAACGCATTGCACCGGTTCAGTCGGTCTTTGATATCAACCGCAACACAATCTACGGCCCATTCGACAGGCAAGTGTCAGTACCGTGGAACAGACACTACAGGTCTGTCTCTTGGTTAGGTCCCATGTGTCAGTTCTATGAGTGACTACCGAGACTTCTTCGATGTATTGAATAGCAATGCTTGGCCACAAAAAGTCATGATCTTGGCTCAAAAGGATGCGTCAATGTTTTTGACTGACTATTGACGTTGTTTTTATTTATGTATCAAAATTTGACTATGCTGACTAAATTTATGATTGTAACGTAAATTGACAGTCCTCAGATGGAATATAGTCACCAAAAAACATGGTTGGGGGGGGGATGGGCGTTAGTCTTGGTTGGAGGTGGGATAGTTGGAGAGAGGTAAAGGAAGGGGATTGGTCTGTTGAAAGGAAGAGGAAAGGAGCAAGGAGAGAAGAGGGAACAATTTTTTGTAAGAGCTTTCAAAGGGGAACAAACGGGGGTTCTTTGCTTGTTCACGAAAGAACAAAATATTGGTATTTGTACTAGCTAGACCTTTTGAATTCGATTTTCAAAAAGAAAACCCCTTTTGAGCCTCATTCAGATAAGCTTATCAATAACATCTTGATTTGCCAGAACGTAAATGTTTCTACATGTTTGTTTTTTCACTCTATTTATCAGTGGGAAACTCCGATGGAGTCATAAATGGAATTCAATTGGATCGTATTTATGTTTAGATCAATTTCCAATTTTAATCTGCTACCGAAAGGGTAGCCGCTTCAACTTTGGGCCTTTGCATATTTCGTGGCTGTTTAGCTCTATGGTAAGAGAAATGCTACGTTGAAGTGGAAACTTTATCGATCGCTGATTTGATTCCTGCAGCTGCTTCATTTTCTCTAGGTTTTTATTCTATTCAAGTTGTCTTGGCCAAGTGGTATATTGCTTGGGTAATGAATTAAGATCATTTCAAATGAGTTTCAATATATATATATATATATATATATATATATATATATATATGTGTGTGTGTGTGTGTGCGTGTGTGTGTGTGTGTTCAGGATTGAGCACTCTTTAAGTGAGGTAACTCGTTCATTAATCATTATGCATTGCTTTTCCATAGGAATAGAGCACTCTGGTGGATTGGGGATTAAAGCAAAAATAGAATATATCGCTTAAATTCAGTCTTACTGACTGTCCAGGTCCGTGGCTCAGTGGTAGGATACCGGCCTCCAGGTCTTGACGCGAAGGTTTCAATCCTTTGTGTTACTTGATGGGATAACAGGTTGTCTATAGCCACACTGAAGAGTTGTAATACAACAAAACAGCTGTCCATGAATGACACACAATTATATATATATATATATATATATATATATGTTTGTGTGTTACATTTGCTTTCTTTTGGCAGGGCAAGCTCAAGTTTCAAGGACAAAAGAATTCCACCAGTTCTAGGAGAAGGGTATACAACAAATGGAACCCCCCCATCTCAACCTACCCAGCTGGAATATGGAAACTGACAAAAAGATTCGCCTTTAAACTGAGAACCATGCAACATGCACAAGAGAAAATCTTGTTCAACATATCACAGAGAGATCACAAGAAAGCAGAGTATAATGAAGAAAAATCAAGAACCAAAGAAATCATAGAATTCATAAAATGGCAATGGGCTCATGTTGCAAGAAAGTCTGATAATAGCTTGATGTCATGACTCACAATGTTGATCCCTTGAGATTGCATGCAAAATAAGGGCCAAAAAAGATGGCGTGACGAATAGTTAAGTTTGTTTCACTGACATCCACGATAGAGAGGTCTAGCATATCTCGGTGGAAGGTCATGTCTGACAACGGACACTAAGAGGCTGCTGCTGCTGATGATGATGATGATGAAATTCCATATGCTTGTATGTTTTCTCTCTTTTGGAAGAAAACAAAGGATTCCACGATCACTTCTTAACGCAAACTTAGTGCAAAACAATGACAAAACATTTTGAGATCGGGGGAAGAAAACAATGGTTTTATCGATTAATCTCGCCACCTCAGTTTTTTCAGACATTTTCATAGTTTCGTCAACACTTATCCCCAACAATCTCTGTAGACGCGACATTGTTGGAGATTTCAATGATAATCGAATCCCGTGTTGTATGAGCTCAATAAGTTTTGTTTTCGACTTCATCGAATTTGTTTGACATTTTGAAATGTCTCGATACATTGATGAGACCTAGATTCTTTTTTTCTATCTATAAAATACCCATTAGAAATGTTAGACAAGGGTGATTCATGAATGCAATGGTGTATGAGAAAGAGTTCTATTAGAAAGTTCGCATTCTGAATTATTCATTTGTATACAACAAGACAGAATTGAAACAAAAATGTTCCTCATGAATTAGAGATTATGTGTTAGATAAAAAAGGAATGAGGACTTTCAATTTTTTCTCGTAATTTAATTGAAACGTTATTCTATTTAACGTGAAATTTTTCACCGGTCGATTATCAATTTATGTGAATTGAAATTTAAGTTTATCTCTTTTATTTGAACCGCTTAAACACGATATTTTTCTGCCTTTTAGAATTGAGTGCAATCCATATTTCAGGGAAAGTCTTTTGATAAGGGAAACAGAAACAAGAATAGAAAATACAAGAATTGAGATCAATGTTGTTTTGTTTTTGTTTGACCGCTTTTCGACAGTTGAAGCGTCGATCGATCACGAACATCCGACCAACTTTTTAGTCCCTCGGAATCCTCAAGTCAACTGCATCAAAGCCACTATTTCTATCATCAAACATTGACTTAGATTGATGTTCTGAGCACATGATATGAGTAACCCTACACCTCCTTGACTGATTAACTAGAGTGAACTTGGCCTCGACCTCGGACCCCACAATTGCCCTTCTGTGCTGTTACAAGGATCAAATTGAACAAACCATGAAAAAGACGTGAAAATCTAACAAAAACAGGCGACAGATCACAAACTCTGACGACTAAGTGCCCTAACATCTGCAGAACTGTCTGAATGAATAAGTACGTCACAGATACGGAAAGTACAAACAAAGAGGAATTCGTGGAGACAAAAATAGCAAGCAACTACTTCAGCTGCTTTCGATAAAAAACACTAAATTGCACGGAATTATAACAATGGGAAATATATTCCTGTGGGAAGGAGCTATCCAATTTTTATTGAAGCCTGATGATTTGTAATTAGATAGAAAAAGGCTCAAGGAATTACATGATAGTGCAACGGTGGGTGTTGAAATTATGCAGTATCGTCGACTTTGTTGCAGCACTGGTGGTATGACCAGTTTGGTTTACTATAAATCTACAAACTGAAGAAAGTAATCATGCTTGGATGAAGATATATATATATATATATATATATATATATATATATATATATATATATATCAGGTTATTGTTATCTCGAAGGCCCTGTGCCGAACTGATCACAATGAGCGGCTTCATCTATATTTTCCAAATAGTTCTCCGCTCTTTTCTCTAGAATGTACTTTTATAAATATATATATCTGTTTTCTTTTACATTTTTCTGGCATCTGACAATATTGACAACATCTCGGGTTTTCTTTTCAAAGGTCAGTTACCGACACCTTCTATCCTCATACTAAATAACAACCATCCGACACTCAGCGTTTATGATGTAAACAAAGTTGCCGCTGCCAATAGAAATAAATCTTTATACTGACACCTGTCTAGATTCTGTCACACAAATAGTGTTTCTTCGATTCGTCAGACCAAACAATCAGCAGTATGATCTGCGCATGCTCAATGGGACGTCTCTGGACGTTCATGAAAAGCCATAACTTAAATTTGATTTAGATCTAAGTCTTTGCCAATTTTCCAGTTTATTCACTTGTACGCTTCACGCTCTAGGATCAACATTCCCCACTGAAACTTCTACCAATATTGACAGTTCCTTATCATTTTGACTAATATACAACATTAAGATTAGGAAAACAATATGTCAGCGGACAGAAGCAAACGAAACTTACTTGATTAATACAATACGTTGTATGTATAAAACTTTAGGAACTGAAAATAAATCGCTTTCATTTGACAAGATTTTAAAAGTGTCTAATGGTTTACGGCACGGAGAATAGAATTGGTGGACCAAATTCAAACTCTCTCTGGGATAGATTGTATTCACTTCACATTAATGCACTAAGGGCCATGGATCAAAACTTCCCCAAGCCATGAGTGAATAGAAGAATCGTTGGAACTCTATGTCCCTGTAAAGCAGTCCATTTAGGAATGATGGGGAGGCACTGCAGCTTTGTCAAAACACACAATTGCTACAAAAAAGTTTGAATTGGGATTCGTAGAGTTAGAGCCTTGGGCTTACCCATCTCTTCTGTAATCATTTTTTTTGTATGCCAACCCGCACTAAATCTAATCAGAGATTAATATTCACACGATAAAAATGATATTATATTTGCTCTTCAAAATTTTTATTTACTTGGAAAGAAAAGATTTGTCGTTGTAAATATATGCGGTTTCAAACGTATGAACAATCATATATTATTACATAAGTGTATGTAGATATGTGCTTTTTAATATCTATGAGGGATTGAATGCGTATGTCTAGTTCTGTTAATGTTATGTAGACACAACTGTCCATATTCTCAGGAAAAAAATTTTAAAAGTTAACTTTAACGAATTACAAAGTACAATTATCATTTCACTTTCCAAAAAATACAGGAAAAAGAGTTCCTAATTGGCAAGAATGTCGTATAATTACTATGACAAATTGCAATCATGCAAAATCAGTTTCCAATTTCCGATAAATTTTTATGGCAAATGGAAACAATTTCTCGAGCGAAAGTGGTAAAAAAATGACATACGAAGAAATAGATGAACAGAGTATGGCTGATTTTAATTACATTAAAAATTATCTTTGGGGAATCATTCAATGCTTTCAAGTAGAATTTTACATAAATTGCTCTTGTGTAATTTGATTTACCTATAGTGTTCGAATATGTCATTAATATTATTCATTTTATGAAATGCATAAGGGAATATCAGAAGATTCAGCACAAGACTTTCTGGAAACAGGCAGTCTGTGTTACACCGATCTTCTAAGAATGGATAGTTGAACTTCATAATCTGTATTTAGAATCGTAGTTTTCACTTGAAATCAAACAACCATAAGCATTTACATGAAATAATCACCTATCTTTGCACCCAGGTAGATCATCCATACACGGAAGCATCGACACGTCCATAGCCTGTTTCAACAACCTTAACCTTTGTTAACACACTTTACTCAACAACTCTCCATAAAACATATTCATCGAACATTTATAGTGAAAATTTAAGATCGAAGTTGTATTGTAATTTATGTAATATGTTAATTTAATTTGTGCAATTTTCTTCGGTTTTATTATATTTTAAACAGAATTTGATGTTATGTTATGATGTGTGAATTTTCCTTGTCTGGATAATCAGTTGTTTTCCATGTAACTGCTGTTTCGAGGATGTAAAAATATCACAGCTATATTAAAATAGCTCCCCAGCAGTGTTCATCAAGGACCATACTCTCTTTCAGGTCAGATCTTGACATATAGCTTATGTTGTATAATATGCAGTTTTCTATTTCATATAGTATATAACATTGCAGTACTCAGACGTATACTGGGTCTCAAAAACGAGACGATTCCGGAAATCCCCGAAAGAAGAGTATACAACCAATGCACTCTTATGATAGTCACTTATGAAGCTGAAACATGGAACTTAACCAAGATATTGACCCATAACCTGAAAAGCATGCAACGTGCGCATACAGCACACTATATCATGGATAAAACAGGAGTCTCAGACAACATAGAATCTACAAAAAATTTGTATTGTAATGGGCCAGTCATGCTTCAAGAATGGCGGACAACTGATGGACATCAAAACTCACAAGAGAGATCTCCAGAGATCACATGTGAAACTTGAGGCTGATTGAATATGAGATGGAGAGATGAACTAGATAAAATCAGAAAATACTGGCTCTCCAACGCCCATGATGATAAAATGTAGCAGATCATATGGGAGGTCCATGTGCAACGACGGACGATAAAAGATAGATGATAATGATAATCATGATGTATTTTATACGGATGTTATTTCATACAGCATATAGATTTTTTAAAGGGCTTACTCGCGTAGGTTACCCGAAAACATATTTGATATGCAAGATCAATAAGTATGGCAACAAATATGATTAATTATTCGTGGCACTTCTATCGAGTGTTTGTCAATGTGAATATCTTTAAGAATACCAGTTACAAACTTCATTCTACCAACATATCCATCCGGAGAATTCGAGATTTTCTCCACTAATATATATATATATATATATATATATATATATATATATATATATATATATATATATATATATATATATATATATATATATATATATATATATATAATTATGAGTGAGTGTAATTTATCTATTATACAAAGTTCAATTAAAATATAATTCCTTTAGCCCAAAATTTTCCTTAAAGATTATGGGTAATCGAATATCTTACTTTGGTCTTTTATAAAATTCACATTGGAGCCATCACGTTGAATGAAACTCTATTGAACTAATCTATGAGATGATCGAAACCGAACTATATTTGTGATCGTCGTAGTTGCTGATACAATAAAAATTAATCGATTCAGGAAGAAAAGAATGTTTGATTGGTTTTCGATAAGTATTGAGAGATTTTCTCATGATTTTGTCAGTAATTATATGATGCAATAATAGTCAGCCCCTACTCTATATTATTTTGGAGAATAAAACGAGGAAATGTTACTTCCTGTGACGATCCCTCTAAAAGCCCTGAATACACGTGGTCAATTCCTCATTTGACTGCGCACCTCTAGTTGATTACGCTCTTTGTTGCCAGCTATTCTTTCCTTCTCTCCTCTTCTCTCTAAGATCATTATCCTTTCGCCGACCTTCCAGCCAATCCTAACTTGGCAAATTTCCAATCTCCGTACTAACTTTGACCATTTCAGTTCACGAAGTTGAGGCATTCCCAATGCCTAGCTACACAGCTACTCAACCATGTCTTCACTAGTTGCCCCAAACGCCAATACACCTTTATCTCTCATGAACGGAGTAGCGATGCTTTCACTATCCAATAATCACGATCTGTCTCCTGATTCTTCTTACTTCAGGAAGCATCGATGGATTGAACCTCATGTGTTCTCTGTCTTTCATGTTTTCTCTGTCGTGTGTTTAGCATTGTCAGAGACTTACCCCCATTTTGCTAACGCAACTTGGCAGTCTGACATACTATGGTCATTTCTTGGTACGCTGTAAGTCCTATAGATTTATAAAACGCCTCCACTTCGACTTGGACGTCTGTAATATCAATGACAACAAAGCTACTGCCTTTTGCTATCTCTTCTCTCCTCTCAACACGATCGGTCGTATTAATGTTATCATTATATTTATTTCATTTGCATTTGTTATTTTTCATTGATGTTCCTGTATCAAATGCAAATTTTATTTGCCTATCCAAATACTTATAAGTATTCTTTTTACTTTGCTTCATCACCGTGTCTAGGTTCATACTTGGCGCACATTCTTTTCATATATCCTCTTTCTCCATCAACCTTTCCACTGACGTCCAAATGGACCCCTTTATACAGCTTGCACCCATTCTCCGACAAAAACTATTAGAACTATCCAGAAACCATAATTTCTACAAGCTGTTGAACTTCCAACCTTGATATCTCTAAAAGTTTCTTTTAAATCCTCTTTGATCTCGGCGATCACAATCATACTTAATGTGCATGCCTTCTATCCATCTCCCTTCCTCATTCAACATTTCCAGTGACGTTAGAGTGGCACTAACAACCAAACCACGTGGAAGCAAAATCCTTGTTACTTCTTCATCTCCTCGCCACATATAACCAGAAACCATTCTCTACTCTCCCCCATACAATGTAGGAACTATCATTCTTATAATAGCATTAAAACTCAAGCACGTTTTTTGAACAAGTTTATGAAAATATGAATGAAGTCGTTCCACTATTGGAGTGTTACAACCAATACATTTTGACAATTGACATCAGTTCAAAAATTAAGTTTGAGTATACAGTATATAGACGTTGCATTTTATTTTACTCAGATAAATACACACGATATGGCACGCCACCAATCTATCATGCTTTACTCTCTGTCGTAGAATTTAGGAATGGGAGTTGCTATAAAAATCAATTGCAATAAAGATATGGAGATATATAGTGGGGAAAAATAATTGTTAACTCTCCAGCTAAGAATGCAAATCAGTAAGACATTAAAAGTTAGAAGTTCTTTCTTAAATGTAATTGCTGGTGGTCAGAAAGGAATATAACCAATAAAGAACATTTTTCTGTTGAATCGTAATCTATAATTAATTCCTCTCACGATATCCGTCTATAAAGCCATTACTTTATTTTTACAAAAGGAATATTCAATTAACAGAAGAAAGTGAAATTCTATCGAACGATTTTGAATTTGTCTGGACGTCACTGTTTTCTCTTCAACTATTATCAATGCAGATGATGATTTCCTTCAACGAAGAATATTAAATCAGATGACGTCAATGTTGAAGAAATCAAGAGTGAATTAATTAGTAGAGCAACTGATGTGACAGTTACACCCGATTGCAGATGGTGCATCGTCACACAACAATCTTTCTCTTCATGCAAAGAAATCCATGTTTGGGAATTTTTTCATCATCAAAAACCACATAAATTAGTTTGCACTCTAAAACTAATTCTTGTAGATAGACAAATTTCTCAATAACAAACATTCATTTTTATTATATATCTTTATTCGATGAAGTATTGTGACCCATTCTTGATTTATTGATATTATTAGTAAAAAAATGTGGCACAGCAGATATTGAGATACAGAGATGGTTGGAAAATTTCGCAAATTTCAAGCCAAGGGCCTCTGCCTGGGAAATGTTAGGTTTGGGATCGGACAAACTTCGAATGAGGTCCTGGCAATCGATGTTGCTCCATTTGCTGGACAAGTAGAGTGCTGTGCTTTTTTTTTAGTCTCTAGGTATTTGAGAGGGTATGTGGGTGACTTGGTGTTTCAAAATGTTTTCATCTTGGTGATTTAGGAAGGTTTCATGGTATAATTTTTGTCTCATGGTTCTTGATTATTTGGAAAATCTTGCTTTTTGCTATTTTAGTGTTTCGGTAAATGTTGTGAGGATATGACAAATGTGCAGGGGTGGGCAAATGTGGTCTGATCGTTTGAGAATTTTGTGTAGGCTTTTTGGTGAAATAGGCACACACCCATAATATTTATACATATACATGTACATATGTGTCTGTATGTGTATGTTTCACATAGATACATATGTGTTTGTATTTGCATATGCATGCA
Source organism: Thysanoteuthis rhombus (assembly GCA_963457665.1). Taxonomy (NCBI): domain Eukaryota; kingdom Metazoa; phylum Mollusca; class Cephalopoda; order Oegopsida; family Thysanoteuthidae; genus Thysanoteuthis; species Thysanoteuthis major. Next base: position 50,356,591 of record OY735223.1, read on the forward strand.
TGTACATATATGCATACGCCAGTGCAGTGGACAATCATTGTTGAATTTATGACCAAGTAATAATCATATTTCTATGCATTCACGCTACTTAGGTATCAAAGGTTATTTCTAAACCATCAATTATTCAGGAATCAAAAGGGCAAAGTTGATTCCTGTCTATAATTAAGGATTATCTGAGCCCAGATGTAACTGGGAGATCATGCAGTGACACAATGAGATAATTATGAGAGCCTATCCATCGACGTTTGGGTTTATTTCTTGCTTCAGCACATCAGAAAACTCTTGAATTGACAGATCATCAAGAAACTCGAGCTCACATACTAATAAGAGGAAATTCTTCACGAAGAAAAATCGGTGAATAAAGACGTTGAAATTATTTATTCCGAACAATTGTCCAAGTTTTAGAAAAATGCTGTGAAATGATAATGATTAGAAATGCAACATTTAATTCATTTGATTTCCATTTCCTGGCAATATTGCAGTTGGTTCAATGCGTTATCATAGAAATGTTACGGTGATAAATACTTTTTTCAACGAATTTTGGCGGGTTTATTGAATTTACTTGAGCTTTACAAGTTCTCATCACAACCGATCTCTTCATCTTACTCTGGGTTCCGTAATCGAAAACAAATAGATCGTATCATTGGTTGTTAAAAGAAATATCGTGTTCTTCGGAAAACAATGGCTGAATCTTAACATGTCATAATAAGAACTTTATGATTCTGTACCATCAAAAACGACACTTATAAATACCAACATGATAAAATATTCGATTTTCGAAGTCCAGAAATCCATTGAATGTGATTTCTGCACCCATCTGTAACTAGATTTCTTCTGCCCCAGAAAATTGTTTTGATTCTTGGAAAAATGGAAATCAAGACACTCAAAAAAGTTTGGTGAGTAAGGTAAAATCTTGCTGCCCAAGCCAGCGATTTTCTGTTCCATCAGAGGAGTGTTAGGTCGATCATTGTCAGGCCATGTCGATTGGTTAATGCTGGGTGCATCTCGCTCAAACTTATGTTGAATTCATTTATTTATCAGCGGTCAACTTTTGCATTGATCCTCTCCCCAGAGCCAAGGAAGCTTTAATGGATTAGATCGATTGCAGAGCATCATACTGACGTCATAATCTTCTGCTCAAGCATTTTCAGTTTTGAGAACTGTTTGGGTGCTTCTTCACTGTTAGGTCATTGAACAGTGTGCTACCGATTGTCATATATGATAGAAATCGTTTCTTCTACACAATTGCACCAAAGAACATACTATATATTGGAATAGTCTTTGATTTTTGTTGTGTTTATGTGGATTTGACTTATCAGGCTACTTCACTGTACCTAATCGTCTGCAACAGCCTATCATTGACGCAATGTCAATTACCAGAATCTATGATTTCTCATATAGTTTGGCAAATGATGTTTTCGACCTGCATCATTAGTTGATCATTCTTAATTCAAGAACAACGCCTTCCGTCCACTTGTCCTGTTGCGATTCAGATTTCAATAACGATGTTTTTGAGACCATCGCAGCAAATTACAGTCAAAAGATGCTCCTTCATCCTATGCTAAGTCAATATTGGAAGCTGTCTACGGATGACTCGGAAAATAAACTGTGAATGTTAACAAAAAACATACTTGAATAATTAAAACAAGCTATATATATATACGTTGGTACGATATAATATAGTATTGTTGTATGATATGTGTTGGTGTCTAGAATCAATGATTATTTCTGAACAACCTGATATTTATGGCAAATAAATTAGCGAGCTACAAGTCAATATTTACTTTCCAAATAGCAAATAAATTTTCATGTATGTGAGTACATACATAACACTGCAAGAATGATTCATTTTCAACGTAGTCGTTCTGTTGTCAATACAATCAAGCTTTACAGAGTGAACATTCCAGATTCAAATTCAGGTAATAACTAAGTGTTAAAATACGATCTTCTGGATCCATTCTTGTATGTTAGCTATTATGGAACTAGTGGACTTTATTGAATTAATGAGTTAAATCTTTCGCTTGTTGAACTCATTACATATAAAATGAAACATCAAATACTGGTGATAAGGGAGAAAAAGGAATGATATTCTTGTTTGCGTTTAAGCACTAACGGTTTTTGGAACCCAGTGTACATATTTAAGATCCAAGCGTCTTCTCATCGACTAGATAAGTACACCAGTATTCTTCTGAAATGTTTCTAATAATGGGGAAATTATAATATATATATATATATATATATATATGTATATATATATATATATATATATATATATATATATATATATATATATATAGTAGAATGTGGATTCGCTACACAAACTAGCTTATGTTTCTGCCTTGTTCGAGCCTCATCAGGCGAATGATTGTCGATGTTTTTTGGGGGGTCTATCTAGGAATATTGATTCTATCAAAGTGTGTGAACATATAGGGGTCTTATCTTCAAGGATGCTTAATCATAGTCTGGGAATAGTTTTTATCTTGACCTAGGTAATTTGGCATTGGGTTTTATTGCCCCTGTTGGTATCTTCTGTAGCTTTAGTAGATGGTATTAATCTTGATGCTTAATTTATAATGTGTTTGGGCATGTTTGAGGGCAAAGAATGGTGATGGGAAGTTTCTGGGATGATGGACATGGGGACGAATTGTCTTTACTTTTTGATTAATGGTGTTGTTTCAAGTTCATTAAAAGAAATTTAAAGCGATGCTTGCACTGCAGTACGGTTTCATTTTTCTATTCAGAATCTTCAAGAGTAAAAAGTGGAATTTATTGAAATAAATCCATTACATTTTAGAAATGACTTTATATTATTGATATATTATTATATGATGTTATACCGCTAGCCTGGTTTGTACCACATATACTATATATATATACTAGTAAATGATATTTAACTGTGTCCAAGGCACTGATTTTATGACTACTAAACAATTTACTAAAGTTCGATTTGGACAGTTATTGGGCTTGCAGAAGTTACTGCAAACAGTAGGTCTCCAAATAACCATGTTAACCATTTGTATTATACTTCAGTATGTATAATGTATAATGGTTAATGATTTCTAAAACTTGCTATGAAACCATCATCATCATCATTGTCAATCTTTTAACATCTGTCGTTGGACATAGAACTGCCCCAAGATTCGCCACAATTCTCTATCATGGCTGCTGCAGAGTCAGTATTTCCTTTTATAGTTCATCTCACCATCTTGTGTTCTGTAGAGCTCAGTTTTACATGTGATATCTGGGGATCCATGTTGTTAGTCATGTTGTCAATCAGTTGTCTTTCATTCTTGCAACATGGCCTACCCATTGCAATCTTAGTTTTTTAATAGTTTCTATGATGTCTCAGGACTCTTGTTTTCTTCCTTATGTACTGTGATGTCTTGTGTGATCTCTCCATGTAAGGTTAAGCATGATTCTCCCATTTGTGCGCTGCATACTTCTCAGTTTGTAGGTCTGTCTCTTGGTTAGGTTCCATGTTGTTATTGGGAGAATGCATTGGTTGTATACTCTTCTTTTCAGGATTATCTGCCAAAGGCTGCCATCCCAGTATGATTCTTCGCTTGATATCCTCCTTTTGAGGATCTCATGGAGATTCGTTTTCCTAGGTAGATGTAGTGGTCTACCTTACCGAGTTTTGCATCTTCTATCTTGACAGTTATGTTCTCACTCTCAAAATGATTTTCGTTTAACTGAAGTTCATGTGTAGGCCGACCTTTTTGCTTTCTTGGTTTAGTTCATCCAGCATTAGTTGGAGGTCGTGTAGGTTCTCTGCAGAAAGGACGATGTCGTCTGCAGATCTAAGTTTGCTCAGATATTCGCTGTCTATTTTGGTTCCTCTATTTTCTCAGGCCATGTTTCGGAAGATCATCTCAAGGCAGGCAGTAAAAAGTTTGGGTGAACTGGTATCACCTTGTTTTACTCCTTTTTGGAGCTGGAATGATCAAGATTCCTTGAGTAGAATAATGAAAGAGTTGTTGTGATTGTATATATTTTGCAGTACTTTGATGTATACAAGGTCTACACTTTGTAGGGTGATGGCCTTCACGACTATGGGAATTTCTACCGAGTCGAATGCCTTTTCAAAGTATATAAATGCATTTACGAGTGACATTTTGGAACAACCTCTGTACTGGAAGCCAAACCAAGAAATATGGCGACCATTAGCAAAATCCTAGATGAAACCAGAAAACTTATTGTAAAGTGCAGAAACTTCAAACCAACAATAACCACGAAGGAAAAATAGAAAAAACTGAACAGAACAAAACAATAAAGAAAAAAAACTAAGAAGACAAAAAAGGTTTTCGACAGCCATCATTGAGACCAATTTTGGTAAACGTCGGGGATTTAAAACAATAAACAAAGCTCTCAGTACAGGAGAAAAACAGATAACTAGCATTCTCGAAACAAACAGAGACATAACAGTTGAACGTGCCCAAGAATTATACCAGTACTCTACTTTTCAAAACACAGACAATACAACGACGACCAGAACAGCCAAGATGCCGAAAATCAGTTTGAGGACTTCCCAAAAGTTACACCATGAGAAATAAAGCTAGCCATCTAACAAAAAAAAGGAAAAACCCCTGGACCAGATAACATCACCATCAACCTATTCAAAAAAGCTGGTAAGAGAGTCAACAGAGAGCTAGCTATTCTATTCAACTTCTGTCTGAAACAGAGTAAAGTCCCGGAAGACTGGAACACTGCTATTGTAATGCTTCTACATGGAAAAGGTGACCCCCCAAACTACAGACCTATAAGCCTGCTCACTTGCATTTACAAACTTTTCACAAAAATCATCACCAACCGGGTTACAAAACATTACAGCTGCGAGAACAGGCGTTACTCAACCATAGACCATCTTCATTCAATATGAAACTATACTATATTTGTATGTATATAAAGCGTTTTATTGCCTTAATGATGTAGAAAGATCATTTTACGCAATACATATTTTGAAGCATATTCTCTTCCTTTGTAGATTTACTTGATTAAGTTATGAATATCAATCGAATTAATCAATCATTATGTAAGTGAATACCTGTTTGTAACTAATTCATAACCAGATATTCTTTTATGGACTGGTTACGCAATATACCACTCGAGCAATAGGAGATCAAGAGATATCGAAACCAAAGCGAATCTGAATTAGATTATCCTGTTAAGATATTCGCAAAAAATCTATAATGTTAGCTTACCTGACACATCTTTATTCAAGTTCTTTGGGCAACTATATATGTTGAGCATAAATGATATCCGATGTGAAAGAACTGTATTGTATGCAATAATTCCGGGTGAGTTTCAGGATTGTTTAGATGAAGCAAAGCTGACTTCGTTTTTAGAATCCCTTTATGAAAGCACAGTAGATTGTGTCTAAATTTTGTCGATGAACCATTGTACGGATGAGTTTCTCAAAGAGAGTACTATCGATTAAGCATCCAAACTCCTTTTGGAGCATTCTGCCTAATAATTGTTGATTAATACTGCCAGATGTAAATTAACAACGTGCCTTGATGTAAATCAAAAAAGAAAAATGTACCTTCATGAATGAAATTTAATTTTACCTACTGAATCATTCCGCACAACCTCATTAATAAAGCAATGTTGGACTGGCCTTCAAGATTACAGAATGCAAGTTCAAATTTTCTCGGTGCTTACGCGTATTTTTTTCGATTCCTGCCACCCACTTAACGGTCTTTAGATGTGAAAAGTTACCTGATAATTGAACACTTGAAGTTTTTTTTTATAAATGTAAATATGTTTCCTCTCCCCCCTGACGTTTAAAAGGTATTGATAAACAGTTGGCAAAACCACTTCTTAATGGCCATCAGTGTAATTAAGAAAATTGCATCCATTTTGTGTCTACTTATTTATGACACTCATAGTTTTATTTTGAGTGATACAATCAAATAAAACAAGTGCACTTTTCCTCTAGTCAGTGATTTTATAGGCCTCATCTATCAACAGTTGCAAATCTCAACTACCGGAATGAATAATTGTCTAACGTCCGTTCAACACTACTGTTTATAAGTTTCAAGAAATTATTCGAAGTGGTAGAGCACTTCTCATTTTGCTCGTCGAATTATTTCTCTCAAAATGTTTAATTTAACTTCACAACCTTATTCGCACCATTTTGCCCATTTATTGCAATCAATTTAAAAATGTTCAAAATTGCTTTTTTAGAAAATAAGGACACACTCAATAGTCAAGCATTGGACGAACACATCTTAAAATCAATTACACTTAACGGAAACATTGATTCAATCAGAAAATCAATAAGTTACACACGTTCAGTTCTGCCGATTTGTAATCATTGACAATGGAATAAAACCAAACGCTCCGATTAAATTCAAGTGTGATCATTTTTCTTGGCGTTCTTTCCTCCTGCTAGGATCTGTCAAACTACTTCTCTAAAACGCTCATTTTTTCTGCATAGTCTCATGATGATGAAGAGTTCAAAGGTAATAACTTAAAATACAAAGATAGAAGAGAGAAATCTATTTTGTATGATAGAGAAAAAGCTAAGTCAATTTTCAACACTCGACCAAACGCCAGGATCCCAACATTGCTTTTAATCCTTATCTTATTCAGAGCAAATATCGGACTAAATTCCTAAAATCTTCAAGCATCAATGAGCAGCTGAACAATCAACAATTGATATTAATAAGTTTTTATTAAATGCTCAGATTTATTTCTGAAAATCACGTGTAAATACATAAATGTCTGGAAATAAAACAACAGTAACAAAATTATATTTCTCAATCAAAAAAAAATCTTGCATTGGCCTTGAAAATTAACAGCTTTTCCCTTTAACACCATTCGATAAAATCTCATTGGAATTCTTGAAGACATTCGGGAGATACTGGGTTGACATATTTCTACGATGCAAGAGAGGTTTCAGAAAAAAATTTAATGATACCCCCTCAATCCTTTCTTTTGTTGTCCATTGCCCCCTCGTTTCCATCAAAATTTCATTGAAATCCATCGAACCTTTGGAGGTTGGGGGGTGAAATTGGCGTTGAAATATAGTTACGATGGAGAGAGTAACTGTGCATGGGTCAGGCTAAAGTTTAATCATTTCTTCTGAAGCTCATTTCCTACGCTTCCTAAATATTTTATTGGTATTTAGCCATAACTTTTTCATACATGTATAGCGTAAAAATATAATTCCCTTACTCCATGATCCACGCTTCCCATAAAATTTCATCAGAATTCATTGGAGAAATTGCGTAGATATCTAACGGTTCAAACGTCACGGATCCGTAATAACTACTTCTGTTGCTCAATAGAGCACTCTTCTACAGAGTTTTCTACGAATTAATCCTAAAATTTTGGGAATGTTGCATAGTATGGATCTCTAACTACAATGAAGGGGAAGTAAACGTAGGAAGAACAGCCTTACATCTTATGTTTGAGATCTGAGCAAGATACTCCAAGGATTGGCTTCAGATCAGTAGTTTCTGGGATATTGTGGGGGAGATACCTACGATATGAGGTACGTGATTGAGCATGAAACGGCAAAAAACATTTATTTAAAATGATACTTGATCTATCTGCCAAGTTTGGTTAAGCTAGGGTGCGTATTACTGTAATTGACTGCATGGGGACTGTTTTGGTGACATTGTACTGCATTTGGCTGCATGTGCAACTTCTTTGACAACGTATCTGATCTGATTCAGAAACGATTTCCAACCAATCAGGGAGTTCAACGTCTGACTATTGGGAAGGAACATAAACGAAAAACACAGAGAAGACAAAATGCTAAAAAAAACACACATACCTACTTGTGTCTGCGTCTAGGTGCAAGAATATAGCAGTTCGAAAATGAGGGCAATTGACACACATACAACGCTTATTCACCTGAGGAAAAACGAATACAACAAAGTTGAACTTTTGACAGGCAGAATTGAGCAGGTGTTTTTCCAATTGTAAATCATCATGCGAGAAGTAGGTTTGTGTAATTCACGGACGACTACTTATCCCTCTCGGGTAATGTGAAGGTAATAAAAAAAACTCAGTGATTCCTAACTTTCTATGCGTCTATACCTCAAGTCTTACATGTATCAGGAGCTCTGTTTCCCTCTCTCTTCCCCCTCTCTTGCTGTATACATCTTCCTTTCTTTTTTTTCCTTTCTTTTTTTGTTTCTGCACCCTATCCAGGTTTGAAAAAAAGGTGCCTCATCTGCACTCAGCGAAAATCTTTCATGAACTCTCTTATCGGATTCAAGTGTCAGAAAGAATTATAAAAGAAACCTCACGGTCCCTTTAAAAGCATCACAGTCGGTGACTTAAGTGGTTTATCTACGAAAACATCCACCTAACTCGTCGCACTGAGCATATTAAACTGCTTGACTTATTGCAAGATATTCTTTATCAAATGAACAGTCAATTTTACGTAATAAACAAAAAATTTCAAAGAACCAGTTATCACTTGGTTTGATCAAATAATATCCTAACAGTCTTTGTTGGCACAACTGCGAAAGGTGTCGTTGCTTAAGACACAATTAGCCTCAAAATCATGCACACATGCGTAATCATATATACTTGTGTGTGCACCCAGGTGTATTCATCCCATATTACAACAAAAATAAGTATCATGTAATACATTGGACGGGCCAAAAAATTCATAAATCAAATCCCTGTATGCTACGTTGTTTTGTTCAGATCGACCAAGTATTTTCGTAGCTGTTTTTTAATTTAATGATAATCAAGTGTAACAAACACTAGAGTTATACATGAAAATATTGGCAAGGCCCAACACCCAGACTTTGCTCACTTCACTTGGACAAACGAGCAGTCCAGTCAATATATCCCTACACAATACTTCGATTTTTTTTAAACAGCTTTTTAAATATTAATCATTTCATGTTGTCAATTCAAATCAACCAACCCGTTTTATGAAAATCCGTCTATATCTAGATGAATACGTGTGAATGCTTTGCTGTTCAGTTAGCATTCATTTATTGGGAAAGACTACAGATTAAATTCCGATTTCACAGCACAATTCCTAGTAAAGAAACCTAGATTAAAAAGAATTATTCTGTGGTGATTTTTTGTCGGACTTTAACGAATCCAGCAACATTCAGGCATGAGGAAAGTCATGTTATTGAAAATAATTCAACACATTCACCTTGGAACTTAAACCACTTTATGAGCATCCCATATAGTTCTGAACTTTTTGCTTTTTAAACCAATCTGTTTATTCAAGTCATTATCAGCCGAAAATAAAACATATTCTTCCTTCTTGTCATATACTGTTGAAAAGGAAATTTTGTAAAATCAGCACAAGTATTTCAACAAATCACCACAATCCAGTTTTTCAAGTCTTATATTCAATCGATAATATGCAATGTTTTCGCCTCAAAGCACGGAATGCACCCTCTTTATTCGCTAAAGCCATAACAGGGATCTAATAAAATCAACAATTGCCAGCTTGAGTTTACAAAAGTGCGTTAAGACATTAACAGGTCTGATAAAAGCAAAATGTGCATTAAATGCAATACAGACAAATTTCAAATTACACTATCCCAGAAAATTTGTAATTATTACTGAATCACTGAAGAGATAGGGTTTCTAGTCGCTGGATAAATGAAGGTCAAACGTTGTTATTGTATCTTTCGTGTTACTTTTTAATGTCTTCTTGCCTCTCAATTTTGGAAAGTCTGTGACTATGCATTGGACGGTGCAATGGAACCGGGGCTAATGATTTAAGGTATCTGTAAAATATATAGGATAAGAGCTTTCCAAAAATATCCGTAGCATTTTAAGGAGTTTTGTTCGAGGATTCTATTTTATATGTGACTCTAATCCTGAACTGGACAATTAGTTTGTGTTTCAAGGGACCACACTGTGATGCGACTCTAGAACATTTATCTTGACCACATTAATTCCCTGAAAGTTTTTTTACATGATTTCATATTCTGACAACTATTTGTAATCTTTTTTTTTTTTTTTACTTATAAACCATTTTCCGAGAACACAAACTTTGGAAGGAAGAGGAAGCAGGGTTTTGTATCAATGATGTAATTATACGGCTGAAACTTTTACTAACATGAAATGATGGGATTGCAAGTTACGTAGATTATATGGTGAGAATGTTTAGAAATCAAAATCGATGACATATCTTTTCAATATTATTCCTAATCTATGGTTGTCGTTTTTTTGTTGTTGTTTTTTTGGGGGGTGGAAGTCAAAATTGAGGGAAAGACTTTTTTTTTCTTTTTGAGGGTCGGAATTGGGGATGGGTCGCTTTTGAGGGTCCAAATCGTGAGGGATTTTTTGTCCCTTTTCAGAGGTCAAATAGATTTTGTATTGTTTTGCTGTCTTTTATTTTTGATTTTGGGTATCAAATTTTAGGGGCACTCTTTCTAATTTTAAGGGTAAACATAGCGGGAACTTTTTTTTAGGGGTTGGAATCCAGTAGGAATTTCTTTTTTTTTACTTTTGGGGATCGAAATCTAGGGATTGCATTTTTTATGCTCATTGATCAAAATCGGGTTAGAAGTATTTTCTCTCCTCTTTTTTTCGAAATCGAAGAGGACTTTTCTCAGGGTTCAAATTGGAGGTAACAAAAGGAAGGAGGATATTTTTACGTGAAACGCCCGGTATCCTTGCTAGTTCTTATTTTATTATTGCTTTTGTTGACACAGTTAACACAATTCTCATCTTCATTATTAATCATTGCCTCCATTTTGATCTTTGTTTTTAAACACAATGCATCTTGAAATATTCCCTCTTCTTTTTATGACTGCATGAAATCACATAGACTTTCCATATTCCATATCCATACGTTGACATCATTTCAAATAAGTTTTACGTGATTGCAGTGAGCAAAATACAATTATTTCGGAGGAACGACGAGCCTTACAGTGTCAGGTGGTATCTGGCGAAGAAATGATGAGGGTGAATCTCGAAATACGGGTAAATTTTTAAAAAATGAAAAAAGACACAACAATAAACATTGTTGCTATCTTTCCATTTCTAATCCCAGTGGTGATGATAAGAGTCAAACAATTTCTGGAAATATCTTCAGTACGTGTGTGTTGCCAATAGAGTATATGAAAAAAAACATTGTTTTAAGAGAGCAAGGAGAGTAATTCTTCTTGCAAAAGGTGCAAAACGCCACATAGACTCTTGCCAATATCGATGAAGTATCAATTAATATATATGATTAATATAAGGTTTATATATATATATATATATATATACATATATATATATATATGTATATACATATATATATATATATATATATATATATATATATATATATATATATATATATATATATATATATATATATATATATATATATATATATGTCAATGAATTCCCAAATAGTTACATGGTAAATAACTGATGATCCGAAAGAGAAGAAATCACTCAATGTACGATGATATCATACTCCGAGCAAAACAAAAAAAAACACTAAAACCATCTCATGTAGATATTAATAACAGTGTTGACGTAGGCATGTTTTTCTTTGCACATATCCAAAATAGATAGTATTCATATTCTGCTAAGAATACATATTTATCAACGTTTCTTGGTAAAAACTCGGTGAAGCAGCCGCCCCGAGGGGGAGTGTTTCCAAGGATAAGTGATGCAAGAATGAGTCTCACTAGAGGTTTGTTCCTCATTCCCCTACTATGGTCCCCACTAACAATTGAGACCGGGAGCAGAAGAAACAGAAATAAGATGATAAAAAAGTAGTACAAAATTATTCATAACTGTCATATATATATATATATATATATATATATATATATATATATATATATATATATATATATAGTTATATATATAGTTATATATATAGTTATATATATATATACGTATATATATTTATATTAGAAATGTCAAACAATGAGCAAAACTTCAGTAATATTTTAGCAATTGCTTTTTATTTTTGCACAACTGAATAGGTTTTTCCTTTCAATGAAATATAGTTAGAGTGCTTTTTGCACTATCTGCAATGTTTAATATCAAGATGGAGTCGTATTGTTAATTATCATGATAGAATTTTGTTTACCATTTTCATCTTGGGATTTCCACCTGTAAATCCAGGTTTTCAGGTTTGCTTTATAATTATTTCTTTCGTTTGTATGAGTGTTTCAGTTATTTAATGTATCTGAATACCTGATTGACTAATTAAATGAATAATTATCCGATTGATTATCCTTTAAATACGTTTAGTATGCCAGTACCCTGACTTAATAGTGTATCCTTTAGTGAAAGACTTCTTGACCTGATGGGGGAATTCTTTTGTTTGTCGATAATATAATTCGGAAAACCATCATTTCCTTTCGCTCGGCTATATCTTCAGATATATATATATATATATATATATATATATATATATATATATATATATATATATATATATATATATATATATATATAAATATATATGTATATATATATAAACATACATATATATATACATACATATATATCGTGTCGAAGCAGATAAATGGCCATTTCATGCCTCGATGCCCACCTTTCCAGTCTTCGTCAATGCTCGGAAGTTTTTGAG